>JAAFCE010008994.1:277044-302501 GCA_013389805.1 Trigoniulus corallinus
GATATCCCATGGGCAGACCTCGACTCCCTCAGTGCCCAGCTTCCAAGACCCTTCTTGATTATGGGTGACTTCAATGCCCATAATCCACAATGGGGCTCGGACAGTCACAACCCCCGAGGGCGACTTGTGGAACAATGGGTGTCACACAATGGCCTCATTGTTCTCAACAAAGGTGCCCCCACGCATGTGATGACTGCTACCGGTGGTCTTTCGTGTATAGACCTTTCCATCTGCTCTCCTGGGTTGGCACCAGGTTTGCAGTGGGAGGTTCTGTCAGACCCTTGTGGAAGTGACCACTTCCCTATCAAGATTAGAAGGGGAGATGGGGCATTGCCACAACACCCACCATGGTGGTGTCTGCGTCGAGCGGACTGGGAGGAGTTCGCCCACCATATACAATTTCACAAACTGTGTGATTTTGATGGGGTCAACGATCTAGTGAGTCACTTCACAGAGGTGGTGGTCGTGGCAGTATTGGAATCCATCCCCAAGAGCTCGTGTAACCCACAACGCGCACGGGTGCTATGGTGGACGGAGGATTGTCGGAGTGCGATTCGGGCTCGCCGACGAGCCCTTCGCAGCTTTCAATCTCATCCCACCGAGGCCAATCATATTCACTATCTCCGAGCCCGGGCAAATGCACGACGGGTGATCAAGGAGGCCAAACGCTCCTCATGGAGTCAGTACGTCTCCTCACTTACCCGTCACACACCCTCCAAGAAAGTCTGGGAAAAGCTGAGAAAGATCCAAGGCAGATATTTACCATCATGTGGCTCTGGTCTCCTTGTACAAGGAAGACATTGCCTTCTGCCGTGTGAGGTGGCTGAGGAACTGGGAAGGACGTTTGCAGCCGTCTCCAGTTCCCGGCCCTACACGGCAACATTCCTGCAAACGAAGCAGGCTGCAGAACGCCATCCACTGAACTTCACTGGTGGTGTTGCCGAGGGGTATAACAATCCATTTGCCCCTTGGGAGCTACGAGCAGCTCTAGCAAGAGCCAGGGACACTGTTCCTGGACCAGATAGCATACACTAGCAAATGCTACGACACCTACCAGAGGAAGGCGTTGTATACCTCCTTGAGGTATTCAACATTATATGGCAGCAGCATGAAGTCCCTGCAGGCTGGCAAGAGGCTACTATAATCCCACTCCCAAAACCTGGGAAGGATAGTAGCCTTGCAATAAATTACAGACCCATTTCATTGACGAGCTGTCTATGCAAAACAATGGAACGAATGGTAAATTGGCGCCTGGTGTGGTATCTCGAGCGGCACCACCTCCTTGCCAATGCCCAATGTGGCTTCCATTCTGGCAGGTCTCCGGTGGATCATTTGATCTCCCTGGAGACTGCAGTACTTGAGGCCTTTCTCCACAGACAGCACATAGTGGCTGTCTTCTTTGATGTGGAGAAGGCATATGACACCACTTGGTGCCACGGTATATTGCAGACCTTGCACCAGTGGAGGCTCAGGGGTAATCTGCCCCTCTTCCTCCAAAGCTTTCTGTCCGAACGGACCTTCAGAGTGCGTGTGGATAACACCTACTCCTCTGCCTTTCTGCAGGAGAATGGTGTCCCACGGGGGAGCGTCTTGAGTGTGACGCTTTTTGCTGTTGCGGTGAACGGCCTACCATCCTCTGTTCACACTCTGGTCAAGTCGTCCCTATTTGTGGACGACTTCTCAATCAGGTACCGGGCTGGCACGATGCACAGCATTGAGCGCCAGTTGCAACTCGCGATAAACAGTGCCCACGAGTTTGCCACCTCATGTGGCTATAAGTTCTCCCCTGACAAAACAACTGTCATGCATTTCTGTCGTAAGTGAGGGCTTCACCCTGAGCCTCAGCTTACCCTGGATGGCTGCCTCCTGCCAGTTGTAGAGGCGGCCCGCTTTCTTGGTCTCCGTTTTGACAGCCGTCTGACATGGGTCCTGCACTTGAAGGAGCTGAAGGCTAAGTGCCTTCGCTCCCTTAATATTCTGCAGTGCCTGCAGGGAACTGGTTTTGGGGCAGATCGAACGGTGATGCTTCAACTATACAGATCACTTGTTCGATCCCGTCTCGATTATGGCTGTGACATATATGACCTGGCCGCTCCATCTACTCTCCGGATGAAGGACAGTGTTCATCACGCTGGCATCTGGTTTTCCATTGGGGCGTTTAGCACAAGTACAGTACTCAGCCTTTATGCTGAGGCTGGTGAGCCACCATTGACTGTGCAGCAGCAGTGCCTGGCAGCTGCATACATTTTATGGCTGAAGGGTCAGCCACAGCACCCTACACACCCAGCCGTTTTTAGTGACATTGTGAGACGGCCATTCAACTGCCGCCAGGGGGTTCCCCCTCCATTCGCTGTGCGTTGGATGGACTGTCTTACCGGCCTGGGTGTGACTCTACCTAGGGTGCAGCCTGTACTGCCGGCCTCTGTGCCGCCCTGGACAGTGCCAGAGCCAAGTTTAAATTTAATGCTTGCAGCCTTACCCAAAACCAGTACCGATAGGTCATTGTACCCACAAGAGTTCGGACGCCTCTCTTGGACCTATCGAGGCCATGTTTTTATTTACACGGATGGGTCAAAGGATGGTTCCTATGTGGGTTGGTCAGTCTTTACAACTGGTCATCTCATAGGGGGCCGCCTTCCAGGCGTTGCCAGTGTCTTAACTGCAGAACTCACAGCTCTGCACAGGGCACTGGAACTCATCCTAGTATTGCATAACAGACACTTTGTTGTTGCGACTGACTCCATGTGCTCCCTTCAGCTGTTGAACACCCTGTATGGCAGACATGCCATCGTCCAGGGTGTGCACAGACTGCTGCTTGTGATTCGTAAGCAGGGCAAGACAGTGTTGTTTATGTGGGTCCCGGGGCATGTTGGCATCGTCGGCAACGAGATGGCAGATGCCCATGCCCGTCAGGTGGCCCACATGCCAGAAATACCTGTCACTGCTGTCCCCTGCTCCGATGCTCTCCCGATGGTGCGGTGGGCCGTCCACAACCAATGGCGGGCCCAGTGGTTTGCGGAGACCACAAACAAACTCCACACACTGAAGGACACTCCAGTGCACTGGGTGTCCTCGTGCCGCCAATCACGGAGGGAGGAGGTTGTGCTTGCTCGGCTGCGAATTGGTCATCCCTTCCTCACCCACTCTTACATTCTACGGGGTGAGGATCAGGCATGGTGTGACTTCTGTTAGGAGCCTCTCACAGTGGTGCGCATCTTTAGTCACTGTAAGAGATACCAAGAACGTAGATGGCGACTGGGAGTCAGCGCAGAGCTCTCCACATCACTTGGGGATAACCCTCAGGCAGTGGAGAGCTCGGTAGTATTTGTAAAAGAGGCTGGCCTCTTTCACGAAATTTGAACTCTTATTTTGAATTATATGGCTTTTGCCTTTTTGTTTCTGTATTCTTTTTGGCTTTTGCCACATTTATTGTAATGTCTGTTTTGGCTCTTGCCACAATTATTATTCTGTCTGTTTCGGCTTTTGCCTTTTATATGTCTGTTTTTGGCTTTTGTCTTTATTTATATGTCTGTTTTGGCTTTTGCCTTTTTATTGTTGTTACTTTTATTGGCCCTTTGCCCTTTTTATTGCCATCATGGTGGGATGCCCATTTACACCCCCACCATGGTGATGTGTCTTTCTGGGCCCTAATGACCTTTGTAGTTGATGGGCCCTAAAGCAACAACAAACAACAACAACAAACCAAGTCCCCCTCCACCCCGCACGCCTCCATGTTCCTCTGTGCCACCTGCTCCCACGTCCATTTTGGTCATCCACTACATCTGGTGCCCCAAATTACCTGCAGTCCCACAATGTACCTAATAAGCTCCACCTCTCCGCTCCTCATCACATGCTTATACCACCTCAACCTATTCTCTCTCATCTTTTCAGAAATATTTCCCACTCCCAACCTACCTCTAACGTAATCGTTTCTAATTCTGTCGGATCTTGAAACCCCACACATGTAGTGCAGCATTTGCATCTCAGACACTTGCTTTTGCATTTCATGGTTCTTACTAACTGCCCAACACTGAGCCATACAGCATAGCAGGCCTAACGACGGTTCTGTATACCTTGCCCTTCAACTTTATTGGGATCTGGCGGTTGCACAGGGCCCCACTTGCCTTCCTGCACCTCAGCCATCCTGCATTATTTCTATGGGTCACGTCAGAATCTCTTTCCTCGTTGCTCAGGAAAACTGATCCTAAGAATCTTTTTTTAGTTTTTTGTCTTAATGTAGTGACTGTTCGTTAGCACCCTTTCTCTTTTGTCTTTGTTTGCACTCCCTCACATGGATACGATTCATTCTGAAGGCAAAGTGCAGTTAATTTGATTTTTGTATATTTAATTTATACTGTATTTTGTATTAATCATTTTATATGAAAATTTTTGGGTTGTAGAACGAATCACCTAAGTTTCCATTATTTCTTATGGGGAAATTCACTTTGATAAACGAGTGCTTTGGATTACAAGCAAGTTTCTGGAACGAATTGTGCTCGCAAATCCAGGTTTCACTATACTGAATGAAAGAAGGGGAAAAAGTAAGCAGACAATGGTCTGTCAGCCTGTGTAAACCATTGCTGTCGTCAACGGTCAATCCTCGTTGAAAGCACAAGTTCTCGTCTGATCACTGAACTTAAGCAACGTCAGGCTCACATAGTACTGAGATAGGTGACCACTTGGGAATGCTGGGTGCCATTGGTATCATTGTTTGTTGATGTCGTTTTTGCAAATTTTGCTCGCTACATAAAATTCCAAAGGCTGGGTGAAACGAAACCATTTTTTAAATAATAATACAGGAACTGAAATAAATTGCATTGCATTGCTTATTGTTATTGTGCAATAGGTCAGACACCATGCAATATTATAATCAACAAAGCAATAATTTACCTGCCAAGCTTTCTATTTCGGTTGTGTAATGTGATGTTGGAACAAGTGGGGTAGGCCGACATCCCCCACAGACAATCCAGTCTATATCCTTTAGGGGTTCCAGACGCCTGGTTGGGAGGCCCCTAGTCAGATCCCAGCTATTGAAACATTGAAAAAAAAGTAAATAGTCTACATACCTGGGTGGAAAGGCTGGAATGGGTGCAAAAGGCAAAGGTGTTGCTGGGGTGCTGCTGGAGATCTGGGCATATGGGTCCAGCATGAAAAGATCTCCTAAGCAAGGTATCCGTCACAAAGGGTTACATATTCATATTCATATTCACATACCGTATGTATACCATGATGAAGAGCAGGTTTTTGTCAACGGTCATACTGTTTTGAAACCACCTGTTCTCATCTACTCACTGAAGTTAAGCAACGTCCGGCCCACATAGTACTGAGATGGGTGACCACTTGGGAATGCTGGGTGCTGTTGATGTGTCTTTATTGCTGGACTGCTTTTGTTCATTTTGTAAGATCTCTGAAAACTGACCGATCCACCATTTCAAGGCCTGATGTTCCCTTTAGGCTGCGTGCGTTCGCGGCCATGCACACGGGCCAGGTGCCCCACGCATGGTAGAGTTAACACTCCACTCACTTAAGCAAGTAAATTGTCACAATTTACTGTATGCAAGCACTATTCAGCAATATTTGCTTGTCTGATCGTTCGCTGAGAAACCCCTTGCAGCAAATTTTATAATTTGCAGAGAGTGCTTTCAGCAAGTCAGAGCTTGCTTGTTTAAACCTTTTGCTATAGTGCTCTAGCCAGTATGTATTTATTTGAAAACTGGAAGTGATCATGCAAGTTTAATGATTAATCCTTTAATGATTAACCCATTAATGCTACACAGGGGTACTGGTGTCACCATCGTCTTCACACCCTTTGTCCCGCCTGTGGCAGGGTCGGTTCCGCAGGTTCACTGAACATGCTATGACTGGGAACACCCCAATCAGGCGTCTGGAACCCGCAGGAATGTTGGCTAGTTGTTTGTGGGAGATGCCGGCCTACCCCACTGTTCCAAAACAACATTTTACAACCAAAATATAAATTTTGGCAGGTAAATTAATGATTTGTCATTGTGTCTGACCTATTGCACAACAACTATAATGCAATAAGAAATCAGGCTCATGCCCCACAGGGGTATTGGTGTACCCCAGGGTTTTTCTTCCTCTCTGCCTCTGTGGGTGATCCTAGCGCAATGTGATTCACAGTATTTTCACATGATAGGTTGAACTTCCTAATACCGATAAGTCACAGATGAGTGGTTAATTGCTTTCCATTATTTGAATAAGGATTGATAGGGTTCTCCTGTTACCTGTGTAGCAGCTGTGTAATAGCCATACGAAGTGCAGGAAAAGCCATATGCAATGCATAAAGGGCAAAAAATTCATTTGCTTTCACTACCACATTACAATTGTTTACAATTTTTTCTATGTTTCTGAACATTGCAAGCAAGCACACTATCCACTATATGGTGTAATCATCTGTGCAATAACTTGCTGGCAAGTGCTTTCCAGATAGTGTTTTCAGACACTAGTTGCACACATTTTTGCTAATCATGTAAACGCTTGCACAAGTTACTATCAGAAGTACTTGCACAAGTTGCTTGCTCGTGTAAACCTAGAGCTTGGCTCCTTAGAGGGAACATCTGAGATGTTATTTTCCGTTTCGTTGGTTGTTGTTGTTTGTTGATGTTTTTGGGCCTGTCAACTACAAGGTCATTAGAGCCCCGTCCACAGCGTAGTTCTAATGCGGAGACTGCACAGACACTACACTAATGCGACGATTTTTGGGTATTAGCAGCACGCAGTTTTCCCAAGCTGCCACCCATGTCAGTACTAGCTGGGGTTGCGTTGCTTAACTTCAGTAATCAGACGAGAACTGGTGTGTCCCGTTTCGTTGGTGCTTTAAAGCACTTCAACTACAATGGTCATTAGAGCCCTGTCCACTGCGTACAGTACTTCTAATGCAGAGTCAACACAGACACTACGCTGTTGAGATGCTACACAACACTAGCTGCACCCCCTATGCTTATTTATCTTCCGTCTACTATTTTTCCGGCATTTCACTGGTGTTAGGGAGAATCTACCAGGCTCATCTACCCGTTGCAAAGTTGAGAGGGTTCTTTTGATGGGCAAATGCCATCGTCCACCACACGGAACCTCAGTTTTACTTCTATCGAGAAACACGCCCATTATGGGCTCTAGAATTATTGACTCAGTTACCGAGGGGGGGGGGTTGCCGATATAAATTAGTAGGTCCTATAATTTATGAAAAAAAGTGGTTTTAATCCTAATTTGCCAAATAAAATACAGTAAAACTTCTTTAATGGCTCCACCCTTGGGGATATGCAAAACTGGGCCAATCAGAAGAGTGTACCAATTAGGGGGCTTAACCAAAATGAAGTTCAGGTACCAGAGAATTTTGAGCGGCAAATTGCGTTAGTTACGCTATATAGTTCTCGCCCGATCGCTGAAGTTAAGCTATGCAACCCCAGCTAGTACTGACATGGGTGTCCGCTTGGGAAAACTGTGTACTGCTAATTCCCAAAAACCCGTCGAATTAGTGTAGTGTCTGTGCAGTTTCTGCATAAGAACTACACTGTGGACGAGGCTTTAATGACCTTGTAGTTGAGGGCAGGGCATCGAACCGGAACGAAACCAAAAACCTAAACCCGGTAAAACCGTTATTTTTGCTCAGAACAAAAACCGGAACCAAACCGAAAAAGAAATATCCTGCTTAAACATAACAGCCTGTCAGATGTCAATCAATCGTCCTATGTGTAAAACATCTCTGCACGTATTAAGCTGGATTTACACTGCACGAAACATACTCGCCACAACTGTTTCCGCAGGCTTGAGGTAATCTCACCCGTCTCGCCCTCCCTGTTTACATTGAGTGAAATATTGCACGATGCAAGCATGAAAAACGTCTCTAGAGTAACAGTACACGCAGTGGCAGTGGCGAAACCCTTTGATGCGCCTCCAAAAACCGACAGTGCTGTGGCTCACCACGAGGCTGCCTCATGCAGCAAGTTTCGGGGCGAGCCCCCATTTAAACTGCACGAGTCTTTTGTAATGAAACAGTTGCGCAAGTATGTTGCGCGCAGTGTAAACACAGCTTTACATCTTGCGCCACTAATTAAACCAATGGAGTGTCCACATTGGTGAATACGGGCATGAACATGGGGCCCAAAATAATTCTAACCATCAGAAACACACTGCACATGCTGTATGTACAGAAAATGTGCATGTACAGTGTGTCCCATTTCAAAAGCAGAGTCCTGTGTGATAGGGAAGTTGAACAGGGTAATGATGGGCAGTGAGGGAGAACCATGTCACTAGAGTTCAAGTATCTGAGATCGGGATGCTGCAGTACATGAGTGGGGTCTCAAGAAATGATAGAATTAGGAATGAGTATAAGGTAGCCTTGCGGTGGGGGACATTGCTGAATAATGAGGGAGAGGGACAAGGAGGTGAAAATGGAAATGGAGGCATGTGGGGTGGAGGCAGGGCCGGCCATCCAGGGGGTGCTGAGGGTGCATTGCACCCGGGCCCCACTATCAGTTTGCATCAGGACCCAGATCATTGCTAATATTGAAGGTTTTATATGTCATTGTAGGGGCAACGGCCCTCATTTGAACCTGCCAATGCAACATAACCTAAACGTAACTTAACAACCCTGCCATTGAACTACACCAGGGTTGTACAACCTTTCTTGTGTTTTGGGTCACTCGGCTGCTCCATGAACTGATTGCCAGCCACAAGCTATCAATAACAAAACGGGTGAAGATAACGTTAGGTGTTACATAGCAGGTAGGCTACAATGCAGAATTAGAAATGATGCACCATGGGCCACAGGTTGGACAATCCAGAATTAGAGGTTAAGAGGCAATAAGGGGTTTTTAAAACCAAAATACCTTTAATAATCAGAAGTGTAATAAAAAATCATATAAGGACACAGGTCCAACTGAAAATGTTCCAAGGTGTGGACGTCTATGTAAGCTTTCAGACCAACTCATAAATGCAATGATGACATATTAGGAAGGATCTCAGAATGCGATAGTAGGGCTTCTAAGAGGATTCCATTTACTCTGAATCCTCTTATTTTTACTTTTGGGGCCCCAAAAGGATTTTGCATCCAGGCCCCTTTATAGAGAAGGCCCGTCCTGGGTGGAGGGGGACTTGTTGGGGGATAGATGGGAGTGCAGGATTAGAACCCACAGACCCAACCCTGCCTTACGTGGGATAAGGGTGAGATGATGATGATGATGATGGATATTTTTATTATAATCTACTATATTTTAAAATAATGTTTAATACATATTATTTTTTTGAATTAATATTCGGAGTAAAACCGAAAACCGTACACCAGAATAACCGTTATATTTTTTTCCTGGAACGAAAACCATAACAGAACCGATATATTTATTTGACGTGAACCGTAACCAAAACCGGAAAGCAAAAACATAACGGTTCAATGCCCTTGTTGAAGTGCCCCGAAGCACAAAAACAAACCAAAGAATTTTCGGTTCTTTAAAAATGTGGACCTTCGTGGGAGGTAAACCAAAAGAGAGGTTTCACTGTAGTTAACAATCATCCCGAGTTTATTCGTAACATCACTAGATGTCAGCAGCAATGAATCAGTTTGTCTTAATTCTATAAGGTGCCTTTTTTGGATAATTTCCCAGCTAAGTATATTTGAATTTTAATATTTGAGGCGGACAAATTTATCTGCTGAATGAATGTTAATCTAATGAAATAATAAAAAAAAAGACGATGGTCTAGGCAGCATATCTATACCATAATAAAAGAAACACTTCCGTTAATGGTCATGCCACGTTGGAAGCACCAGTTTTCTTCTGATCACTGAAGTTAAGCAACGTCGGGCCCAGGTAGTACTGAGATGGGTGACGGCTTGGGAATGCTGGGTGCTGTTGGTTCAATGTTTTTATTTTCTTCTGCACTGTTGTTGCTCACTACATAAATTTTCCAAAAGCTGACTGGACTGATCTTGGATTTTCAATGAAAACATCGTCAACGAAACGCAAGCTGCATAACTGGGTAGCCCACGCCCTAAATGGTTTGTCTTCTGCTGGGACCCCATTCACAATTCAGAAACTAATGTATTTAATAATGGTATTAATGCATTGGTGGCAAACCTGTGACCCACCCGAAACCCCACAACGAATCTCAATCCCTTGCCCCTCGTAACTACAATTGAAAGCTAGGTACTCCGACTTCTTCATGTTCACCTTAAGGCTGGTTCAGTAACAAGTGCTAACAGCAAAAAGAGCGCGTGCATAACCAAAAAAATAGTGACATAGAGCACCATCATCTAGACAAACTGCGCGAGGACTCGTTCAGTGGTAAGCAGCAGATAGGACTCGCACCAGTTGATTTTAACAATGTCCGCTAGGCAGCGTAATGAGAGAACCAAGGTTACTGTAGATAAGGTTGGCCATTCAGCCTCATTTAAATATTTTGCTCTTCACCGGTTAGCTCCTCTCCCTACATCATCGTGGGAGCAAGTAGTAGCTTAACAGCATACTTTCCATATATTTTAACAGGTTTTGTATCAGCAATTGTTTCCCGAATTTTGTATTAAATAAGGTAACAAATAGGAAAATAATCGTAGGTAAATTGAAAAATACATTAACAATTAAATTTGATATATTCACTAGCAAATAAATTAATAGTAATGTAATTAATAAGCATACTTTAGATATGCAGTACAGTGTGTATTGGTAAAGGTGATCGTTTTTCAAATTATTTTAAATATGGAAAAAAAGCAAAAAATGATCATAAGTAGATTCAGTAATATATAAGAATGTGAATCCACCATATTTTACTACTGAATAAATGAATAGTCATCATTATCATTGGGAGTGTGGGTTCTAGCCTTCCCCTGCCGTCTATTCCCCATCAGGTCCTCGCCCACCCCAAACACCACCATATCCCTATGCATGACGTGCTCCCATGTCTACTTCAGTCTCCCCTTGCCCCAGGTGCTTCTGACCACCTGCATTCCTGCAACGGATCTAATGAGCTCCTCTTCCTCCTCCCATCTTCTCATTATGTGTCCATAACACCTCAACCTATTCTCCTTTTTTAGCGATGTCCCCCACTCCTAGGTTACCTCTAATATCATCATCATCATCACACCCTTATCCCACCTTCAGACGGGGTTGGATCTGCGGGTTCTAATCCTCCACTCTCGTCTATACCCAACCAGGCTCTCATCCACCATGCATGCAATCATGTCCCTCTGGACAACCTGCTCCCACGTCTGCTTGGGTCTCCCCCTACTCCTGATGCCACCCACTACCCACTGCCTCAGAATACACCTTGGGAGCTCCTCCTCCCCCTTCTCATCACATGCCCATACCACCTCAATCTCTTTTCTCTCATCTTCTCTGCAATTTCTACCACCCCGAAGCTGCCTCTAATGTACTCGTTATGGACACCCCACTCATGTACTGCAGCATTCAGAACTCGGGTACTTGCATTCTATTGACATCGTTCTTCTTCACTGCCAAACACTCTCTGATCTATACAGTATAGCACAGCTGGTCTAACTACTGCCCAGTAAAACTTCCCTTGCAACTTGATTGAAACCTTCCTATCCCACAAGACTCCGTTTATGTTTATTTGTGTACTCAATCGGTTTTATTGGTGATAAAATGCTGTTTCTTGTCTTAAATGTGTAAATTTTAATAATTAGTATTCTCTCTCTATGGTATATTACCAGCGAGTGCTCCCGCAGTGACGTCAGAGGCATAAATAAATTTGTTTGGCTAAAGCTCTGAATGGCCAACCTTATCTATAGTAACCTTGGAGGGAACAATGGTGTCATGGCATAATGGGCGTCGTTTACAGTACAACCAACCAATCATAAGCCTGTGGGAGCACTGCACTCTGTGCCTCCCATTCCTCAACTTCCTCCCTACATAATTATGTGCCGACGTCATCCGTTTCTGTGTTGCTTCGTCTGCTCATGCAGTATCTACCGCTCTTGCACGTGCCACTTAACCAGGCTTTAATGTCCCCTCTTTCCATTGCTATTTTAATGTGTTGTAGGCCCTTTTATGTGTCCTCTTTGGACTCATGCCCAAAGCTATTCAACCTTAGCTAGTACTGACATGGGTGGCCGGGGCTTTAATTAATAACCTTGAAATTTAAGGGCCCTAAAACAGAAACAAACCAGAGAATTTTCCGTTCTTTACCAAAGCTGATTATCGTGGGCAGACCCGGCAAGTGAGTTTCGGGCGCCCTAGGCTAATAGGTCCATCGCCACCCCCCATTAAATTTAATGCAGTTCTAAATTGTCCAAGTGTCCCTCTCGCCCTTGGTATTTGTTCCATTGCCAATGCATTGCTATGACTGCAATGGGGCACCTCAAGAAAGTCAACATGTAGTAAAGGCTCCATCAACCAGGACTATGAACATTTTAAGTGACCGATAGACTGCATGGCAAGGAAGTACCTCTGAAGATAGCGACCCCTTCGAAATGTTCCGCCCTAGGCAGCACCCTAGGTTTGTCTGCTCCACGGGCCGCCTGTGTTCGTGGAAGGTGAACCGATAGCAGTGTTTCACTGTAGTTGACAATCATTCTGAGTTTATTCGTAGCATCACTAGATGTCAGCAGCAATGAAGCAGTTTCTCTTAATTCTGTAAGGTGCCTTTTTTGGATAATATTCCTACTAGTGGTATATTTTAATTTTAAGATTTGAGGCGAACAAATTTAACTGCTGAATGAATGTTAATCCAATTAAATAATAAAAAGACGATCGTCCACGTAGCATATCTATGCCATAATGAAAAAGGTGGTCACGATTTTTTTCAGTAAAGCGAAAGTTAAATTTTAGGTGGCTTTCACACCAAAGATGCAAGAGACAAGACCTGAGCCTCCTTGATGCAGGAGACATTAGTTTCTTTTCCTTGGAGAAACATGCTTCCCACTAAAGAGGCATATGCAGCCTGCATCTTCTGTCTGCTTCTACCCGACAGATATACAGGGTGTTTCCTTTAAAGTAACCAAATCTCGATTTTAAAAAATCTATGATATATGGGATAAAATGTTTATAAAAAAGTTATAGTTGATGGAGGGGGACATTCACTTCCCAAAACAGTACAGAAATTTTGACAGTAGTTTTTTCAGGATAATGCAAAGTTACATTTTTTTCAATAGATAGGGGCAGATTTCACTTTTCCATCACATAGCTCTAAAAAAATGTGAAATCTTGATATGGCATGTTCCTACACCTAAAATTAAAAGTACACTCTAAAAACTGCATTAATTAGTGTGCACCAATGGCCCAAGGCTGCAGAATGATGTCTCAGGTATAGAGCTCAGCAAATTGTCGCTCTTAATTGCTCTAACTAGCTAGCATTGAGCTAACATGGATCATGACACCTTGGGTTGTGCTCCAAGTTAGTTAGTTGGAGCAGCTAAAGCCTAGTTCCATGGCATGCAACATTAAAGAGAATAGCTTCTGAGCAGATGACAAAATTATGATGTCAATCACAGGCGCTAGGTAAAATTGTGCGTGTTGTAGTTCTGTGGCAGGCAGGAAATCATAAGTAGTGTAAATGCTTCCCAAAATGCTGGTGAGGTGGCGCCCACAGCACAAAAATCCAACAGCCAATGAAATTTAAATGGCAAATGCTGTTCGAAAAGTAATAGCCAATGAAATGCGCATGACAGTTGTAAGCAAGAAATGCAGTTGACTACCTCTCAACTTGAGTTCCTACGTCATCAGTTTCTGTGGCATTTTGTCTGCTCGAACGTGATTTGCATCAGTGTCACGGGCTACGGAACTAGGCTTAAGAATGACAATTTGCTGAGCTGCATACTCTTATGACATTGCTATTTTAAAACGTTCTAATTTGTTTTAGTGGTTGAAAGTGACAATTTGCTGAACTCCATGCCTGAGACAACATTCTGGGGCCCTGGGCCATTGGTGCACTTTAATTAATGCAGTTTTGAGGGTGTATTTTTAATTTTAGACAGGAACATGTTATATCAAAATTTCACATATTTTTAAAGCTATGCGATAGTTAAACCTATCCCTATTTATTGAAAAACATGTAACTTTGCATTGTCCTGAAAAAACTACAAAAATTTCTGAACTTTTTTGGGAAGTGAATGTCCCCCTCCCTCAACTATATCTTTTTCCTAACCATTATATCCCACATCTCATAGATTTTTTAAAACATTGGCATTGGCTACTTTAAAGGAAAAATACCTGTATAGAATTTAGGTTCAAAATAATTTTTTCTATTAATATTCTACATTTTTTTTTTATGAATTTGATCTGTTCCTTGGTGTTTTAGGGCCCTTCCCACTGTATATTCTAACGCAGAGTACACAGACACTACACAAATGCAACGATTTTTCACTATACCTGGTACCCAGCTTTCCTGCTCCCAAAAGGCCACCCATGTCTGTACTAACTGGTGTGTCCAAATCACTAAGCTTTTCCCCCACTTTTTTTATGAAAGGGGCCCTTCCATGCTCTCACGTGCACATCCTGGTTGAAATAATCTTTAGATGCAGTGTCATACAGTGCCTGGTAATCTTTGAAGGCAGCAATAAATGTTATGTCACATTGTTGATTGTGAGGTAACATGTTTAGGTTTCATCCCTCCCTACACATTGGAAAGCGTATTTGCTTAAGGGTCCTTCAACCACAAGGTTCATTTGAGCCCTGTCCACTGTGTAGTTCTAATGCGGTCTGCACAGACCCTATGCTGTTGCAATGATTTTTGGGTATTTGCAGTACCCAGTGTTTTCACGCAAACACCCATGTCAGTACTAACTGGGGTTGCGTTGCTTAACCTCAGTGATCAGGCAAGAAATGGTGTGTCCAACGCAATAGAGCAAATCTCGTAATACAAGGGAATCACACAGTGAACAAAACGGCAAAGAGGCAGGAAGCATAAAACCAACCAACCGGTTTTCAAGGAACATGTGCCTCATGCTTCCAGGACGTATGATGCACGTGTCATTTCGGTGTGTGAAAGACATCGTTTTTTTTATGTGTTGGTGTTCGAAGACGCATGATTCCTGCATCGAGGAGGCATATGTCTTGTCTCTTGCATCTTTGGTGTGAAAGCCGCCTTACGCTAGATGCACACTGTCTAGTCAAGACTGTTTGATGACAATCTAAGTACTATGTGAGTAGCTGTTACTCAGTTTTCAAGTTTTCACCATCACACTCCTTGCTACACATTGGTTTTCATTGCCTGAGCTGAGCATACACACTGCCATCCAACAGTCTTGACTATAGTGTGTGCCTAGCCTTAGGTGTGACAGAGTGGTGGTGGGGTAACTCAGATGTGCGTTTGCATGTGTGAAATCTCCATTTCCTTGTTTAGTCTGAAGATAAATTTCTTACATGGTGGTCGTGCCTTCTATTCACTCTAGTAATGGATGAGCTGCTGACAGGAATAGGGGAATGGGCCCCTCAGTGCCTGGTATTTGCTAATGACGTGGGAAAGCTTGAGGGGTCCAAAGAGGATGCACAAATGGCCCTACAAGAAATTAATACAGCAATGGAAAGAGGGGGTCTTAAAGTAAACATGAAGAAGACAGAGTAACTATCTGTTAATTTTAGTGACCAGGGGCAAGGGGGTGAGATCCGTTTTGGCAGTGAGGCTTTACCCAAGATGCAAGAGTTTCACTATTTAGGATCAGTTTTCCAAAGCAATGGGGAGATAGATTCTGGCGTAACCCATAGGATTAATGTCTGATGGCTGAAGTGGAGGCAGGCCAGTGGAATCCTGTATGACCGCCGGGTCCCAATAAAGTTGAAGGGCAAATCTAGGCCAGCTAGGCTGTATGGCTCAGAGTGTTGGGCAGTTAGGAAGAACCATGAAAGGAGAATGCAAGTGGCTGAGATGCGAATGCTGCGCCACATGATGGGGTTGTCACGAGCCGACAGAGTCCTTAATGATTACGTTAGAAGCAGCTTGGGAGTGAGAGACATCACGAAAAGGATGAGAGAGAAGCGGCTGAGGTGGTATGGGCCAAGACCTCCTAAACAGAAGGCCTTCTCACTGATTCATGACGTCATCCTAAGTAGTGCTAAGACCTACTGAAAATAATGATGAATGCTGACGCTTTGCATTACAAAGCAATGAGATATTTATTCATAAAATATAAAATAGATTTTAAATGCACATGTAAATATTGGTTTTACTGAATAGACAGCATGAAAATATTGATAATATATGAAAATATGTGAAAATATCTAAACCATAGGGAAGATTTGCTTATGTGTGGATTGTAGTGCTTCAATAGCATACGTATTAGAAAATTTTTAAAATTAATTTCACATGAAAAGTCATAAAAGGAGTTTGTTGTTGTTGCTTGTTAGGGTTTTAGGGCCCATTGACATCAATGGTTATTAGGGCCCAGCAGGGGTTGATCCAGAGGGGGAGCAATGCTGTAATTGTTTCTCCCTCAGTGCTTCAATGGGGTACATGTTTCAATTGATGCATGATTCAACTTTGCAACTTATGAGACATTTTTTAATTTCCTATTCCCATTTCTACACTGCTAGTCTAATCTACAGTTGGCTAAACCACTGAAGATAGGACATTGTCTAAAGAGCAGTAGAGGACATATATAATATATGGAGTCATGGTATGTATTCAAATGGATTCTGAATATTTAAAAGTATTTGGGACACCCATTTTTTGAAGGGCTACCCCCTTGATCTGCCCCTGGATCCACCTCTGGGTGCTCAAAAAGACATTCACCATGGAGGGAGAATATTCAGAAGGACAAGATGGGTACCCAACTCTACCATAGGTAGGAAAAGGGTTAGGAGCATATGTATAGATGTTAGGCATACAAGCATACAGAGCATATCTAACCTAACATGTATACCTAACATCACTAACCTAACCTAACATATATATGACTAACACCGCTCACCTAACATATATATGACTAACACAGCTCACCTAACATAAATAACCTAATCTAACATATATAACCCAACATACCTAACATAACATGTATACTTAACTTTTCTACCCCCTATGATTATTCGTTTCTTAAAATATACATGCAACATCTTGGCTGCCATATTCTAAGTTTGAATGATATGCTTTGTGTAAAACATTAGTATAAACATAGTGTATCTAATTTATATAAGCCTATGGGTTCAATATTAAATCTGCTTACCATTCAATGCTTGGTCAATCTGGAAGCCTTTCTGTTACTACCTATAATAAATTTTGGGGTTTTGAAAAGCTGAATATATTAACTTTAGGTCCACTTCTGTAGTTTTCTTGGCATCCAGGCACAACACAATTACATGGCACAATCCAAATATTATGATTTACATTGGAAAATGATTTAAGTTGAAAATTCAACTCAAATATCAATTTAAAAAAGACGCTTGAAATGCACACAATATGGTCGTTCACATAGTGTGCTAGCACTACTTTGTGTGACGTCACTAGACAGTGACGTCAAACTGCAAAGGCCTTGTTATCTACGAGGCCTTGTATGGGCTCGTGATGAGGAGAGAGGAGGAGGAGCTTATTATGTCCATTATGTGTATGCATGTGATTGGGGCCCGTAGGGGTAGGGGAAGACCAAAGCAGACATGGGAGCAGGTGGTGCAAAGGGGTATGGAGACATGCGGGGTGGAGAGGGACTTGGTGGGGATAGGCGGGGGTGGATGACAAGAACCCACAGACCCGACCATGCCACAGACGGGAGGAGGGTACGATGATGATGTTGATGATCCTGGTGGTCATGCTTTGTACAGTATTTTAGAAGGCCTATCATTTTTATTAAAAAATTAAAACGCCACATCATGTCGAACAAACGTAAATGTGATTCACGCATTAGTGATACCATCATGGAGACCATCTATGAAGACCATCATCATCATCATACCCTTATCCCGCCTTATTATATTAAACAGAAAAGAAAAATAAATGTCTGGGTGTCATGGACATCACCAAAAATGAGGGAGAATAGGCTGAGGTGGTATGGACACGTAATTAGGAGAGATGAAGAGGAGCTCGTTAGGTGCACCCAGGGCAGGAGGAGACCGAAGCAGACGTGGGATAGGATTGGCCATAAGGACATGGCAGTGTGTAGGGTGGACGGGGACGTGATTGGAGATAGACAGGAGTGGAGGGCTAAAACCCACAGACCCCACCCTGCCACAGACGGGATAAGGGTGTGATGAGAATGATGACTCAGAAAAGGTCCGAATGAGTCCTAGGCGAACTATTTTCCAGCAAAATATTGTCTGGCGAACAATTGTCCAGCAAACAATTCTCCTACAAACACCCCACACACCTCCATATCCCTACGCTTTACTTGCTCCCAGTACAGCATTGGGGATGTGCGGATAGGCACAGTACTGTACTTAGCTAAACTTCGTAAACCAAGCGGTTAACAATCATTCCGAGGTTATTTGTACCATCACTAGATGTCAGCAGCAGTGAAGTAGTTTCTCTTAATTGTGCAAAATGCCTTTGTCGACCATTGCGGCCCGATAATATCTTAATACAGAAGAAATATTTTTGGCAAAGAAATGTGATTATAGCTATCCATTGAATGAAATGATAGAAAAAGGTCTTTATAACGAATGTATACCTTGATGACAGTTGCTTTCTTATCGACGGTCATACCACATTGAAAGCACCAGTTCTCACCTGATCACTGAAGTTAAGCAACGTCGGGCCCAGGTACTACTGAGATGGGTGACCTCTTGGAAATGCTGGGTGCTGTTGGTTTCTATTTTTCCATGTTTTTTTGTTTGCTAGCAGCGTAATAACTGCAAAGGCTAATCAATTCAGTATTTTAAGCCCAGAAACGGTTGCTGGCCATCCAACCTCAACCATTTATTCTAAGCCTAGTTCTGTATCACCACACTTCAATGCTAATCACGTCGCCACTGATGACAGCTTGACGACGTTTTGTGCTAGTGCATTATGAAGGACCACCAGCGCAATTCCTTAAGTGCAGCGCTTTATTTGGAGTCACCGCATGCCACCGTCATGTCTCAGTATATCCTCCGCCATTTTTCCAGCAGACAGCTCAACTGCCAGCAAATCCAAACACAGAATGACTTGCGGGACACAACTACCATTATGCAGAGCTGCTCTGCGGCACCCAAAGTAGGAGTTTTACGTCACCATTTTTTGTGCTGTGTCGTCTGTTACAATGGTAAAAGCATTAGCGCGTGTGTATACAGAACCAGGTATTACAGTTCTGTTACACCAGATATGGTTAACTCTCTGGCTATGGTATCAAAGAGCTGGATGGCGCTGCAACCACCTCGAGAGTTGTGGTCCTAGATGTGGTATCATCTACCAGGTTGGTAGTGGCGTTGCTAGGGTTGGTTCCCCCTCCACCAAAAAAGCTGCTTCTTCTGTTTTGGTGTTACCCCATTTCTCACAATGCAAGTGGTGTCACCCAGTGCGGGCCGCACCCCCTAGTAACGCCACTGCAGGTTGTGGCAGTGACACTACAGCATTTCATGTGAGGAACGTCCTTATAATACATACAAACGTAGTAACAACCAGTGGCCTCACTACGGGGGTGTGGGGAGTGTGGGCCGCACTGGGTGACACTACTCGCACCATGAGAAAAGGGGGTGACACCAAAGCAGAAGAAGCGACAATGTTTTGGGAGAGGGGGTGTCACTGCATCGGGTGACACCAACCCTAGTGACGCCACTGGTAACATCACAGCAAAACAACTTTTGACCCTTTTCCCGCCTATGTTAGCGCAACACCCATCGTGTTGCTGTTGATGGACACAAAGGTGATATGCTGGACGGTCTTACTACATGTCCATACCACCTCAATCTACTCTCCTTCATTCTTTTTCTGCGAATTCCCCCACCTCTAAACTACCTTTAAAATACTCATTCCTGAATTTTGTATCTTGTTTTGCTTAATTACAGCCAGTTCATCCCCTGACAGTGGTCGACATTGGAAAGCGATGGTGGGGCTATATGGCCCAGTTCAGCACTGAACAACATTGATTCTGTATGTCGCTAGTCCTGTAACTTGTCATGTTCATATCTGGCTACACCATCACCACACATTGCGGCAGCCCATCTTGTAAGTAGAACATTAATAAACTTCTTTTCATTTGCATATACAGTACCTGGACATGCAGGTAGAAGAGTGGAGGCGGACCCCCTTAGGTCTATATGGCAGGTCTCATTGCAGGTGGTTGGATGCATCCGGGGCAGTGGAAGAAGACCAAAGAAGACGTGGGAGCAGGTTGTAAGTAAGGATATGGGTGTTTGGTGTGTGATGTGGAAAAAGGACCTGATGGGAGATAGGCAGGTGTGGAGGGCTAGAACCCACAGAACTGACTGAGCCACAGGCGGGATAAGGTAGAGATAATGAAGACATGAGGACATAAGATTTTGTTTTGGGTTTTCTCTCATAATCATCTAACGTATCCGCGGAAAATCGGCCACATGTGTCACTGCCACAACCTGGTAGTTGATACCACATCTCACATCACAACTCTCCAGTTGTTTGTTGGTGATTTAGGGCCCTTCAACTACAGTAAAACCTCTCTAAAGCGGAACCTGATCGTTCCCATATTTTTTCCGTTTTCATAGGTTTCCGTTTTACAAAGGGTTGTGTTTTAATAAAACAAGGTATAAAAAATATGATCACCTTTTATTAGGATGATGATATTCAAAATGAAAGTCCATAAACTAAAAAGTTACTCTGCCCCCACACAGATACTGATCCAAAGGCGGACCAGGGTAGGGAGCACTTCAAACAATTGCAACCCAAATATTTTTAAATATTCAGAATCCCTTAGTATAAATCTAGCTAGCACTTACAATAGGTCCTCCACTGCCCCTTAAGGTACCCACTGACGATCATGCCAAATGAAGTGGTGAGACAGTAGAGTGTCTGTGGCGGCTGGAGTGAAGAGAAATGTTGTAGGGTCATTGACGGATCAACACATCACTCCTGAATTAATAGAGGGGCGGCTGGTTATCGTCTGATCACTGAAGTTAAGCAATGTATCCCGAGATAGCACTGGCATAGTTGGCTGCTTAGGAAAACGTGATACTATTAATACCTGAAAATCGTCACATTATGTAGTGTCTGTGCAGTCTCTGCCATCAAACTACATCGTGGGTGAGGCTCTAATGACCTTGTAGTTGAGGGGCCCTAGAACACCATGAAACCAAACCTGAATTATTATTAATTACATTAATTCAACCATCAAATTGTATAGTAATATTTTATGTGTTATTATTTTTTTTGTTATTGATGAAGTAATTGTTACAAGTGTCCTCATAGTAGAAGAATTGCTCCTTATATAACAGCTTAATCATCAGCCATTATCAGTATGCAAAAAAAAAAAAGGTCCCATCCATCTACCACACGTGTCGAGATTGCAATGGTCCAAAATCAACAGTGATTTTGCACTCACGAACGCTCCATAGGGCCACTACATCGGTCCATCCAATCACTTTTTCACACTCATGGTCGATTGGAGTGATGGACGGTTGGAGCAGAGTGAAGGATTTTTGGACAGATGGAAATCCGTCCGTTTCTCATCACTTCATCCAATCCACATGATATTATGCAATCACGATAAGTAATTGGAGTGCAACATTCATTTTGGAGGAAAGGAATTGGAATTTCGTGATTGTCAGTGGGCACCTTCAGACAAGGTCCTATGTTCGGTGGTCTAGCCAACTGCAAATTGGACTGGAAGAATAGAAACGGCAATAACAAATGCAAAAAAATGTCTCATTAGTGAAAAGTTGAATAATGCATCAGTAGACGGATGCACCCCATTGAGGAGTAATGGTTTCATTGCTCTCCCCCCTTCAGGTCTGACCCTGCCCCCACATGTCTATTAAAGTACGTTGTCGTTGCTTCACTATTGGACTATTGGGTAACTCTGGGTGTATATAGCTGTAATGGTCCATAGAACGTTGGTGCATGTACAGTCACACTCAAAATTAATGCCTGCATTGTAGTGTAAAGGCTGGTTCAGTGGCAAGCGCTACCAGCAAAAAGAGCGCATGTGCAACCAACAAAATAGTGACGTAGAGCACCGTCACCAAGACGAACTGCATGAGTACTCGTTCAATGGCAAGCGGCAGATAGGACATGCGCCAGTTGATTTTGACAATGTCCACTAGGCAGAGTAATAAGCGAAACAATGGTGTCGTGGCATAATGGGCGTCGTCTACAATACAACCTACCAATCATAAGCGCGCGGGAGCACTGCGCTTTTCTTCCAAATCCTCAACTACCCTTCCTTCATAATTACACGCCGACGTCATCCGTTTCTTTGTTGCTTTGTCTCCTCATGCGGTATCTGCCACTCTTGCTCGTGCCACTGAACCAGCCTTTATGCATAAAATAATCTGTCTTAGTTAGGTTATTTATGGAAATGGTTCCCAAAACTTATTCCGTTTCCACATTGTTTTCTGGTTTTGGGTAATATTTGAAATGGGAAATTATTCGGTTCCGAAATTTATTTTCTGTTTCACCAGGATTCCAGCTCAGGCAGGTTTTGTACAAGGTCATTAGACCCCCAACTACGATTTTTGGGTATGAGCAGTATCCTGAATTTATTCATACCACCACTAGATGTCAGCAGCAATGTAGCTGTTTCCCACAATTTTGTAAGTTGCTTTTTCAGATTATTTCCCTGCAAGCATATTTTAATATTTGAAGTGAACAAATTCAGCTACTTTATGAATATTAAATCTGTTGAAATAATGATAGACAATGGTCTACGTACTGTATGTATACTGTGATGAACGGTAGGCTTTTGTCAATGGTCATACCACGTTGAAAGCACCAGTTCTTGTCGGATCACTGAAGTTAAGCAGAAAATTACCCATAGGCTTGCCTGCCCCATGAGCCGCCTGTTCTTCAGCCTCAAGTCTCCCTATCCTCAATTCTGGGGGAGAGCATTTTTAAATTGCCTTCTTAACAATTGATTTGTCCCCTTGTGGGGCATGGGCCCCACTTTGGTTTGTTTGTTTGTTTGTTGTTGTTTTAGGGCCCATCGACTACAATGGTCATTAGGGCCCAGAAAGACAATCATCATGGTGGGGGTGTAAATGGCCTTTCCACCATGATGGCAATAAATAATGGCAAAAGCCCACTAAAACTAACATGTACAAGGCAATAGCCAAATAAATATCAAGGAATAATTATAGGCAAAAGCCAAAATAGAAATAAAAGAAAAGGCAGCAAAAACGAGAACAGACATAACAATATAAGTGGCAAAAGCCAAAACAGATGTAACAATAAAAAGTGGCAAAAGCCAAAACAGACATAACAATAAAAGCGGCAAAAGCCAAAACAGTCAAAACAAAAAACATGGCCAAAGCCAAAACAGTAATAACAATAAACACGGCAAAAGCCAAAACAGACACAGAAATAAAAAGGGAAAAGCCAAACCAATACAACAATAAATGCAAGGCTGCCTAAAAATACATGTATAAATCAGTTCAAATGTGGTGAAAGAGGCCAGCCTCTTTCACAAATACCAGTGAGCTCACCACAGACTGGGGGTTATCCCCAAGTGAAGTGGGGAGCTCTGGACTGACTCCCAGTCGCCATCTAAGCTCTCGGTATCTCTCACAGTGACTAAAGATATGTGCCACTGTGAGAGGCTCCCAACAGAAGTCACACCATGGTTGGCCCTCACCCTAAAAAATGTAGGAGTGGGTGAGGAAGGTGTTACCGATCCAAAGCCGAGCAAGCACAACCTCCTCCCTCCATGACTGGCGGCATGAGGACCCCCAGTGCTCTGGGGTGTCCTTCAGTGGGCAGAGTTTGTGTGTTGTCTCCGCAAACCACAGGGCCGACCATTGTTCATGGATGGCCTGCCGCACCATCGGGAGAGCATCGGAGGAGGGGACAGCAGTGTTTGGTATATCTGGGAAGTGGGCCACCTGATGGGCATGGGCCTCCGCCCTCTCATTGCCCATGATGCCAACATGCCCCGGGACCCACATAAACAACACTGTCTTGCCCTGCTTACGAATCACAAGCAGCAATCTGTGCACACCGTTGACGATGGCATGTCTGCCATATAGGGTGTGCAATAGCTGAAGGGAGCACAAGGAGTCAGTGGCAACAACAAAGTGTCTGTCATTCAACACTTGGATGAACTCCAGTGCCCTGTGCAGAGCTGTGAGTTCTGCATTTAAGACACTGGCAATGCCTGGAAGGCGGCCCCCTATGAGATGACCAGTTGTAAAGACTGACCAACCCACCGAGGAGCCATCCTTCGACCCATCCATGTAAATAAAAACATGGCCTCGATAGGTCCAAGAGAGGCGTCCAAACTCTTGTTGGTACACTGACCTATCGGTACTGGGTTTGGGTAAGGCGGCAAGCAACAAATCTAAACTTGGCTCTGGCACTGTCCAGGGTGGCACAGAGGCCGGCAGCACAGGCTGCACCGTAGGCAGAGTCACACCCAAGCCGGTAAGACCGACCATCCACCGCACACCAAATGGAGGGGGAACCCCTGGGCGGCAGTCGAATGGCCGTCTCACAGTGTTACTAAAGATGGCCGGGTATATAGGGTGCTGTGGCTGACCTTTCAGCCGCAAAATATATGAAGCTGCAAGGTACTGCCTCTGCACAGTCAGTGGTGGTTCACCAGCCTCAGCATATAGGCTGAGGACTGGACTGGTGCGGAACGCCCCAATGGACACCCGGATGCCGGCGTGATGAACACTGTCCAGCATCCGGAGAGTAGATAGAGCAGCCTGGCCATATACGCTGCAGCCATAATCGAGACGGGATCGAACGAGTGACCGGTAGAGTCATAGCATCACCGTTCGATCTGCCCCGAAACCAGTTCCCTGCAGGCACCACAGAATATTCAGGGACCGAAGGCACTTAGCCTTCAGCTCCCTCAAGTGCGGGACCCATGTCAGACGGCTGTCAAAACGGAGACCAAGAAACCGGGCTGCCTCTACATCTGGGAGGAGGCGGCCATTCAAGGTAAGCTGAGGCTCAGGGTGGAGCCCTCGCTTACGACAGAAGTGCATGACCATTGTCTTGTCAGGGGAGAACTTATAGCCACGTGAAGTGGTAAACTCGTTGTCACTATTGAGTGCCAGTTGCAGCTGACGCTCAATGCTGTGCATCGTGGCAGCTCGGTACCTGATCAAAAAGTCGTCCACAAAGAGGGACGACTTTAAAAGGGGGTGAACGGAGGATGGTAGGCCATTCACTGCAACAGCAAAGAGCGTCACACTCAAGACGCTCCCCTGTGGGACACCATTCTCCTGCAGGAAGGCTGAGGAGTAGGTATTACCCACACGCACTCTGAAGGTCCGTTCAGACAAAAAGCTATGGAGGAAGAGGGGCAGATTACCCCTGATCCCCCACTGGTGCAAGGTCTCCAGTATACCATGGCGCCATGTGGTATCATATGCCTTCTCCACATCAAAGAAGACAGCCACTAAGTGCTGTCTGTGGAGAAAGGCCTCACGTACTGCAGTCTCCAGTGAGATCAGATG
>JAAFCE010009001.1:76131-88424 GCA_013389805.1 Trigoniulus corallinus
TGTAAAGAGCCTCATACTTCTGGTGTTTGGCCAGGGCAATCTTCCTCGTAGCAGTTGTCTTGGCCTGCCTATACTGCATCTTTGATGCCTGGTCCCCTATCTCCTGCCACCTGTGGAAAGCAGTCTTCTTTTGCTTGATGGCTGCTTCTACCTCCTCATTCCACCAACATGTTGCCTGTTACCCTGGACTGTGCCTCCCACTCTACCCTGCCCCAAGATGGTTTTCCCACTGGCTCTAATTTTTCAGGCAACCCTGTCCCACATGGCGTCTGTTGTCCCTTCCCAATCCCAGTCTACTTGCCTGTGCACTTCTTGCACAAATTCCTCTGTTTTGATGGTTAGTTTCCACCACCTTATAACCTGCTCTCCTTTCCAAGAATGTGCCGGGCCTGCTGCTTTCCCTAATAGTTCTAACATTAGTAGCCGATGGCCACATTCTTTTTGGAAATTTTCACTGGGGAGTGCCCAGCAATCACGAACCTCTGAATATAAAGAAATCTATTTGTGACATCCCTTGTGGTGACTGGTATGTGATAAGGTGCTTGTCCCTCTTCCTAACCCATCTATTTGCCAATGCAAGGCCAAGTGCAATTGCTGTGTCAAGGATTTGCTGCCCATCATTGTTTACTGTTCCATCCCCCCATACCCCATGGACCTCCCCATAACCCTGGCTGTCTTTGCCTACGTGGCAATTCAATGCCCCCCAATAACTTATCACTCATTTCTCTGGCATTGCCCTACTGGTACCTCCAGTGAGTGCACCAAGTCCTCAAACTCCTTCTGGAAGCCATCCTTTGTGGGCTCATCCAGACCTGCCTTGGGGGCATTTGCACTGATGAGATGCAGCACTACTCCTCTCCAAAACACTGTAACTAACATGAGCCTGCTATTGACTCGTTTCACTTGGGTGACCCCTTGTTTATGCTCCCTATCCAATAATCCTATGCCCATGCCATTTTGCCCCCCTCACTAGCAGTATATATAAGCTTGTATCCCTCCCCAAGGGCCCTTGATCTGTTCCCTTTCCATCTAGTTTCTTGGAGGAAAGCTACTTGGATCCTCCATCGCTTTAGTGGGTTAGCTAGTTCCCCTGATTTGGCTGTAAGGGACCCCACATTCAACATTCCAAATCTAAGATTTACCCCTTTGCTGCCTGCACATGCCCCGACTTAGGTCACCCCAGCCGGGCCTCTCGAACCTGCAGGAAAGCTGGTGCTGCTTGCAGTGGAAGGATGCTGGCCAACCCCACAGAGGACACTCGGCACACCACCAGCAATGGGGTCCGAGGTCCTAACCCCCATGGCATTGCAAACTACTAGCGAACGCCTATTGGCTGACAGTGTTGAGGTCTTAATCCCCCACACCTAATAATAATAATAATACTGTACTAACTCTAACACCCCCACAACACTCCCAACACCCAAGACCCAAAACAATAACAGCAACACAACAACACCAGCAACACCAGACGCTAGCAATAGAAACAGTAGTAGTAATGAAACTTAAAAACTATTTAAAATACTAATACTAATATTAATGATAGTAATAATAATAACCTAATAATAATAATATTAAAATAATAATACTACAATGGGTTAAAGGTAATTGATGCAAAGGCAGCGTGGTCACTGTCAATGCAGACGATGGGAGTGGTAGAACAACACACGAGGTTAGGCATAAATGTCCAACCTCACAATAAGTTCCCCCTCTGTAAAAAATACCACCTTACCCACAGTCCTACCTGCTGCTGGAAACGGCAGCAGGTAGGACTAAGAAACGGTTGTAAGTTTTTCAATAAGAGGGAAAAAAATCACCGGTCACAAAAAAAAACCAAACAATAAGCAATGCAATGCAATTTATTTCAGTTCCTGTATTATTATTTAAAAATGGTTTCGTTTCACAAAGCCTTTGGAATTTTATGTTGCGAGCCAAATTAGCAAAACCGACAATAACAAAACAAGAAACCAACAGCACCCAGCATTCCCAAGCGGTCACCCATCTCAGAACTACATGATCCCGACGTTGCTTAACTTTAGTGATCAGACAAGAACTGGTGCTTCAAACGTGGTATGACCGTTGACAACAGCAACTATTTCATCACGGTTTACATATGCTGACAGACCATTGTCTGCTTACTTTTTCCTCTTCTTCTACACAGTACTTCTATTTATTTGTTAGTTACAGGAATATTTCTTCTAGACACATGAGGAGTCCAAAGAGGATGCACAAAAAGGCCTACAAGATATTAAAACAGCAATTGAAAGAGGGGGCCTTAAGATGAACATGAAGCAGAAAGGTTACCTAGTTTTCAATTGTAGTGGCCTGGGGCAATGGGGTTTCATTCGTTGTGGCGGTGAGGGGATAAGAGTGATGAAGACGTTCGTTATTTAGGATCAGTTTTTCAGACGAATGGGGAGATAGATTACGGCGTGACCCATACGTTTAATGCATAATGGCAGAAGTGGAGACAGGCAAGTCCCGATGCAGTATTTGCACAGTTCTGGTGCAAATACCGCACAGGCACTACACTAATGTGATGATTTTTGGGTATTAGTGGTACGCAGTTTTCCCAAACAATCACCCACGTAAGTACTAACTGGGATTGCATTGCTGAACTTCAGTGATCAGACGAGAACTGGCGCGTCCAACACAATAAGCTGCTCGCCCAGCATTCCCAAGCGGTCACCTACGTCAGAACAATTCAGGGGTTTCGTTGCTTACTGCCACAACCTGGTAGTTGATACAGTACTGCATTTAGGTACACACATCTCCCGAGGGTCAAACCTACATCCTGTGTTTTGTCGTCACATCCTGCTGCCTCTGGTGTAACAGTACTGCAATATGATTGGTTGGCAACCACATATACTCCCCTCTCCTACTCTCACATTAAAATGGTAAACCGAACGGTGCACAGTGGGGCAAGAGAGCACAAAACCTGGCAGAAATTCAAAAAATGAAAGTGTCCAAGAGATGAAATTTCGGGTTGTACTGGACCCTGGATACCTTCCTGCACCATGCCCTAGCTGATTTAGAGGTGTCTGCACAGTTTCGTGCAACATAACAAGCCACATTTGAACCTCTGTTTTGCAGTTAAGATTACTTGGTCAGATTGCAGTTATTTTCAGTCCTGAAAGTGTCGTTATTTACATATCTAGATTCAAAAATGGGAAATTTTTTCTATGGGGTCTTCATCTTAATGTATGTAGCTATATTTAATTCTTGAAAAATTAATATTTCAGTGCAAGGAGTTTATATAAATAAATTTCAAAGAAGGAAGAGATGAAATATTGGATTTTCACACCTGAAATTGGAAATTCATCTAGTTAATAATGAAGCCCGCAATATCCCGCCTGGTTTCTTGCTTTTTACATTGAAATACTCATTCAAAATTACAATTCAGGTGATTTCTTCTGCCCATTTATGCCCTATTACAAAATGCAGAAGGTTATCTAGGAACCACTTAACCCTTATCATGCATCACCAGGCCTTGCATTTTCTGGATTTCCTCTTATGGACCTCATTAGCTTCCTGCGTTTTTGCATACAGCCATTTTCAGGAAATTGTTTATTCCATTGTGTAGGTTTATTTACAAAAATAGCAACTAAATTGGGTTGTGTGCTTGATTTACTGCGCCAGGGATTCCAGGTTCGATACTGGATCGAGGTGAGTTGGAGCTTCTTTCACATGATTTAAGGCCCTTTAACAACAATGGTCATTAGAGCCCTGTTGAGTGTTTAGTTTTAATGCACTCTACACAGACACTACACTGTTAGGACGATATAGGGACAGTATTATCAGTATCAAGTGTTCCCAAGCGGTCACCCATGTTAGTACTAACTGCGGTTGCATTGCTTAATTGCAGTTATCAGACAAGGAATGGTATGTTCAATGCAATACACCCACATGAAACACCCCCAGTATGACTTCCTTCAGATGAGAGGTGAACCCAACGTCCTGCATGTGGTACGATGGCATAGGCACGTAAAAGAACACTACTAGGCAACAGGTAGATAAGGTCAAATTTCCCGGTGTAGAAGTCTGACCCGGCAGATTGGCAGAGTGCCCCAATGAACAGTAAACTGATAATAAATAAGCAGTGCAGTTGCAGTTTTGCTCGTGCAGCCAGCTGCAAAATCACCTGTCCAATATATAACCTTTGCATCCATTCAGAAGGATAAGATGGGTACTCAGGTCCCTGCCATAGGCAGAAATAGTGTTAGGAGTAGGTTTCTTAAGTATATCAAATGCCCTTAAAAGAAATGTGCAACCTTGAACATTCGTTGAATAATACTGGAATTGATACCAGTTTTGATGGTCTCCCTGCCCCACTGTGCAGCGTTTGGAAATTTTAGGCAGCTAGCAAAAACGGTTAAGAATAAAAAACAGAGCCAACAGCACCCAGCATTCCCAAGCAAACACCCATCTCAGTACTACCTGGGCCCGGCGTTGCTTAAATTCAGTGATCGGACGAGAACTAGTGCTTTCAACGTGGTTTGGCCATCGACATAAACACGTCGTTCATCAAAGTATACATATGGTATGTAGACTGTTGCCTTTCATTATTTAAATATAATATTCATTCAGTAGCTATATTTTGGAAATTATTAAAAAAAACATCTAACAAAATTATGAGAAACAGCTACATTGGTGCTGACATCTAGTGATGTTACGAATAAACTCAAGATGATACTTGCACACCAGCAGTTGTTATTGTTTTTTGTTTGTTGCTGTTTTAGGGCCCTTCCACTACAAAGGTCATTAGTGCCCCGTCCACAGCATAGTTCTTATGCAGAAACTGCACAAACACTACAGTAATGCAACGATTTTTGGGTATTACCAGTGTCCAGTTTTCCCAAGTGGTCATCCATGTTAGTACTAACTGGAATTGCGTTGCTTAATTGCAATCAGTGGCGTCCCTAGAGGGGGGATGTGAGTGCGGTCCGCATCGGGTGACACCACTCACAGCATGAGAAATGGGGCCACACCAAAGCAGAAGAAGCGGCTTTTTTCGGGAGAGGAGGTGACACAACCCTAGCGACGTCAATGATTGCAGTTATCAGACAAGGAATGGTGTGTTCAATGCAACCAACCCACACGACAAACCCCAAGTGTGCCTTCCTTCAGATGAGAGGTAAACCCAAGGTCCCGCGTGGTGTACGATGGCATTGGCACATAAAAGAACAGCACTATGACAAGGTAGATAAGGGCAAATTTCCGGGTGTAGGAGCTCGCTCGGTAGAATCGGCGGAGTGCCCCAACGAACAGTACTCCGACGATAAATAAGCAGTGCAGTTGCAGTTCTGTTCTTGCAGCCGGCTGCAAAATCACTGTCCAATATATCACCCTTGTGTCTATTCAGAAGGACAAGTTTTTTACTTAGGCCATTTTCATAGGCGGGAATAGTCTTAGGATTAGTTTTCTTAAAGCCTAGTTGGGTGGCAAGTGATACAAGAAAAAACAGCACGTGCGCAACCAGGAAAATGGTGACTTAAAGCACTGTCCCCAAGACAAACAGCACCTGTACTGGTTCAGTCGTAGGTGGCAGTCAGGACACGCGCCGGTTGATGTTCGCTAGGTGGTGTCCAGAGCAAACAAATAACAGGCATTTTGAAATTTGCAATAGGTGTCCTCTGCAGTAAAATCAGCCAAAGTCATATGTGCACTTCAGGGCTGCATGGCTGAACTCTCAACTGCACTTTTCCACAAATTGCGCGCCTCCCCCAACAAAATGGTGTGCCAACATCACCCGTTCGTGTTGCTTCATCTGCTCACGTACCTCTGTACCACGTGCCACTGAACGAGGCTTATGTCTACCAAATGCCTCTAAAGCAATGATTCCCAAAGTGGAGCCCACACCCCACAAGGGGACAACTCGATTGTTAAGGAGGCAATTTGAAAATGCTCTCCCCAAAGAATTGAGGATAGGGAGACTTGAGGCTGAAGCACAGGCGGCTCATGGGGTAGGCAAGCCTAGGGGGAATTTTCAAAGGGGTGGTTAATTTCAGGAGTATTTCATTGCCATGCAGTCTATTGGCCATTTAAAATTGTCATAGTCCTTGAGTTCCCAGACTTCTCTGATTGTTCAGGCCTTTTCTAAATGTTGGCTTTCTTGAGGCGCTTTACTGCAGAGTTATAGCCTACCAATGCATTGGCAAGGCGACAATTGCCAAGGGCGTAATGAACGCTCAGATGGCTTTAAATTTAATGGAAGCGGTGGTGTACCTACTTGCCTAGGGCGCCTGAAAATCGGGAGCTGGGGTTTGCTCAATAATTTTCTAGTGATTTCTATCATTAATGTTTGTTTAGTAAACACTTCAATATTGAAATATTAAAGATTATGCATATGTTAGGATGGGCGGGCCTTAAGAATTTTAGAAAGGTTTAGGTGGGGGCATATCAAAAAAAGTTTGGAAAATATCTGCCTTAAAGGAAATGTGCAACCTAGAACATTCGTTGAATAGTACTGGAATTGATGCCAATTTTGAGGTTCTCCTGCCCCACTGTGCTGCGTTTGGAGATGCTATGGAGCTTGCAAAAATAATGTAGAAAAAAGAAGATGTAATCAACAGCACCCAGCATTCCCAAGCGGTCAGCCATCTCAGTACTACCTGGCCCTGTCGTTGCTTAACTGCAGTGATGAGACGAGAACAGGTGCTCTCAACGTGGTATGACTGTTGACAAAAGCTTACCGTTCATCACGGTATACATACAGTTTGTACACTATTGTCTATCATTATTTCAACAGATATAATGTTCATACAGTAGCTCAATTTGTTCACTTCGAATATTAAAATACGCTAGCAGGGAAATAATCCGAAAAAGCAACTTTCAAAATTGTGAGAAACAGCTGCATTGCTGATGACATCTAGTGGAGGTACGAATAAATTCGGGATATTGCTCATACCCAAAAATCGTTGTTGGGGGTCTAATGACCTTGAACAAAACCTGCCTAAATCTGAATCTTGGTCAAACGGAAAATAAATTTCGGAACAGAATAATTTCCCATTTCCAATACTAGACAGCAACCTAAATACCAGAAAGCAACCTAACGTGGAAACGGAATACGTTTTGGGAACCGTTTGCATAAATAACCTGACTAAGACAAATTATTTTATGCATAACACTACAATAAAGCCACTCCTAACCCTTTTCCCGCCTATGGCAAGGTCGGGTACCCATTTGTCCCTCTGAATGAACAAAGGGTGATATATTGGTCATAGTTTTTTCTGCAGCCGGTTTTCGGCCAAAGCTGCACCCCTACGCTTATTTATCGTCGGTCTAGTGTTCGTTGGGGAATGCTACCGACGCCACGGGGGCGAGCTCCTACACCTGGAAATTTTGCCTCATCTACCCATTGCATAGTAAAGAGGGTTCTTTTTTGTGAAAGTGTCATCATACACCCACACGGGACCTCGGTTTTACTTCTCCTCCGAAAGACGGCACACTTGCAGCTTCTCTATCGCCTGAAAGAAGCCGACACATTACGATCTAGTATCGAACATAGAACTACTGGGGAAGTTGCCGAGCGTGCCAACCACTACGCCACCGCGGTGGGTATGCATAACACTACAATGCAGGCATTAATTTTGTGTATGACTGTACATGCACCAACGTTCTAGGGACCATTATGGCCATATACACACAAAGTTACCCAATAGTCCAATAGTGAAGCAACGACAATTTACTTTAAGACATGTGGGGGCAGGGGCGGATCTGAGGGGGGAGAGTAATGAAACCATTGCTCCTCACTGGGGTGCATCCGTCTACTGATGCATGATTGCCATTTCTATTCTGCCAGTCCAATTTGGAGTTGGCTAGACCACTGAACATATGACCATGTCTAAAGATGCCCACTGACAATCACGAAATTCCAATTCCTCTCTGCCAAAATGAATATTGCACTCCAATTACTTATCGTGAATGCATAATATCATGTGGATTGGATGGAGTGATGAGAAACGGACGGATTTCCATCAGTCCAAAAATCCTTTACTCTGCTCCAATTGTCCATCACTCCAATCGACCATGAGTGTGAAAAAGTGATTGGATTGACCGATGTAGTGGCCCTATGGAGCGTTCGTGAGTGCCAAATCACTGCTGATTTTGGACCATTGCAATCTCGACTTGTGTGGTAGATGGATGGGACCTTTTTTTCTCTCTGCATAATGATAATGGCTGATGATTAAGCTGTTGATATAAGGAGCAATTCTTCAACCATGAGGACACTTCTAATAATTACTTAATCAATAACACAAAAAATAATAACAAATAAAATATTACTAAACAATTTGATGGTTGAATTAAAGTTATTAATAATAATTCAGGTTTCGTTTCATGGTGTTCTAGGGCCCCTCAACTACAAGGTCCTTAGAGTCCCACCCACGACGTAGTTTTATGGCAGAGACTGCACAGACACTACAGAATGTGACGATTTTCATGTATTAACAGTATCCCGTTTTCCCAAGCAGCCACCTATGCCAGTGCTAACTCTGGATGCATTACTTAACTTCAGTGATCAGACCATAACTAGCCGCCCACTATTAATTCAGGAGTGATGTATTGGAGTGGAGTGATCATCCATCAATGACCCTAAAACATTTCTCTTCACTCCAGCCGCTCCAGACACTCCACTCCACTGTCTCACCACTCCATTTGGCATGACCGTCAGTGGGCACCTTAAGGGGTAGTGGAGGACCTATTGTAAGTGCTAGCTAGATTTATACTAAGGGATTCTGAATATTTAAAAACATTTGCAGTGCAGTTGTTTGAAGTGCTTCCCCCTTCCCCCCCAGTCCGCCTTTGGATCAGTCCCATTGGGGGGCGGAGTAACTTTTTAGTTTATGGACTTTTATTTTGAATATCATCATCCGAATAAAAGGTGATCATATGTTTTGAACTTTGGTTTATTAAAACATAACCCTTTGTAAAACGGAAACCTGTGAAAACGGAAAAAATACAGGAACGATCAGGTTCCATTATAGAGAGGTTTTACTGTAGTTGAAGGGCGATAAATCACCAACAAACAACTGGAGAGTTGTGATGTGAGATGTGGTATCAACTACCAGGTTGTGGCAGTGACACTGCCACAGTGTGGCCGATTCTTGGCGGATATGTTAGATGTTTATGAGAGAAAACCCAAAACAAAGACTTATGTCCTCATGTCTTCATTATCTTACCCTTATCCCGCCTGTGGCTGGGTCGGTTCTGCCGGTTCTAGCCCTCCACACCTGCCTATCTCCCATCAGGTCCTTGTCCACCCCACATTCCAAACACCCATATCCTTACTTACAACCTGCTCCCAAGTCTCCTTTCGTCTTCTTCCACTGCCCTGGAAGCCTCCAACCACTTGCAACGAGACCTGCAACATAGACCTAAGGGGGTCCTCCTCCACTCTTCTCACTGCATGTCCAGGTACTGTATATGCAAATGAAAGAAAGTTTATTAATGTTCTACTTACAAGATGGGCTGCCACAATGTGTGGTGATGGTAAAGCCAAATGTGGACACGACAAGTTAACAAGTTAACATTAAATGTGGTATGACCATCAATGGGAAAGCACCTGTCATCAAGGTATACATTCGTTATAAAGACCAGTATATATATATTTCATATATATATTCAATGGATAGCTATAATCATATTTCTTTGTCAAAAATATTTTTTCTGTATTAAGATATTTCCGGGCCGAAATGATCAAATAAGGCATTTTGCCGACATTAATCCTATGGGTCACGTCAGAATCTATCTCCCCATTGCTTTGGAAAACTGATCCTAAATAATAAAACTTTTGCACCTCGGGTATACCCGCACTGCTAAAACGGATCTCACCCCCTTGCCCCTGGTCGCTAAAATTAAAAGTTAGGTACTTTGTCTTCTTCATGTTTACTTTAAGACCCCCTCTTTCCATTGGTGTATTAATGTCTTGTAGACCCATTTGTGAATCCTCTTTGGACACATCAAGCTTTCCCACGTCATCATCAAATACCAGGCACTAAGGGGCCCATTCCCCTATTCCTGTCAGCAGCTCATCCATTCCTAGAGTGAATAGAAGGCACGACCACCATGAAAGAAATTTATCTTCAGACTAAAGAAGGAAATGGAGATTTGACACGTGCAAACGCACAACTGAGTTACCCCACCACCACTCTGTCACACCAAAGGCTAGGCGCACACTATAGTCAAGAATGTCAGACGGCAGTTTGTATGCTCAGCTAAGGCAATGAAAACCAATGTGTAGCAAGGAGTATGTACTCACATAGTACATAGCTTGTCGTCAAACAGTCTTGACTATACAGTGTTCGTCTAGCCTAAGGTGGCTTTCACACCAAAGATGCAAGAGACAAGACATGTGCCTCCTGGATGCAGGAGTCATGCATCTTCGAACACCAACACATATAAAGAGACGACGTCTTTCACATTGAAATGACACGTGCATTGTACGTCCTGGAAGCATGAGGCACACTTTCCTTGAAACCGGTTGGTAGGTTTTTATGCTTCCTGCCTCTTTCCCTTTTTGGTCAGTGTGTGATTCCCTTTTATTAGAAGATTTGCTCTATTGCATTAGACACACCAGTTCTTGCCTGATTACTGAGGTTAAGCAATGAAACCCCAGTTAGTAATGACATGGGTGTTTACGTGAGAACACTGGGTACTGCAAATACCCAAAAATCATTGTAACAGCATAGGGTCTGTGCAGACCAAATTAGAACTATGCAGTGGATGAAGCTCTAATGAACCTTGTGGTTGAAGGACCCTTAAACACTAACAAATCAATGAAAATCTAAATTAGCACATGTGCTTTCCAATGTGTAGGGAGGGATGAATCCTAAACATGTTACTTCACAATCAACAATGTGACATAACATTTATTGCTGCCTTCAAAGATTACCAGGCACTGTATGACACTGCATCTAAAGATTATTCTCACCAGGATGTGCATGTGACAGCATGGAAGGGCCCTTTCATAAAAAAAAGGTGGGGAACAGCTTAGTGATTTGGACAAACCAGTTATTACTGACATGGGTGGCCTTTTGGAAGTGGGAAAGCTGGGTACCTGTTATATTCAAAAATCGTCGCATTAGTTTAGTGTCTGTGCACTCTGTATTAGAATACACAGTGGGAAGGGCCCTAAAACACCAATGAACAGATCAAATTCATAAAAAAATATAGAATATTAATAAAAAAAATTATTTGTATTCTAATTTCTATACAGGATGTTTCCTTTAAAGTGGCCAATACCTTTTTTTAAAAATCTATGAGATATGGGATAAAATTGTTAGGAAAAAGTTATAGTTAAAGGAGGAGGACATTCACTTCCCAAAATAGTTCAGAAATTTTGGCAGTAGTTTTTTCAGGACAATGCAAAGGTACATTTTTTTCAATAGATAGTGATAGTTTTAACTATCGCATCACATAGCTATAAAAAAATGTGAAATTTTAATATAACATGTTCTAATGCCTAAAATTAAAAATGACACCCTGAAAACTCCATTAATGAGTGTGAACCAATGGCCCAGGACTCCAGAATGTTGTCTCAGGCATGGAGTTCAGCAAATTGTCACTTTCAACTGCTAAAAAAAATTAGAATATTTTAATATAGCAATGTCATAAGAGTATGCAGCTCAGCAAATTGTTGCTCTTAAGCCTAGTTCCATGGAACGCGACACTGATGCAAATCGCGTTCGATCAGACGAAATGCCACAGAAACGCATGACGTAGGAACTCAACTTTTTGTCACACTAGCACGAAATCAACAGAAAAATGGAGTTGAGAGGCAGTCAACTGCATTTCTAGCTTACAACTGTTGTGTGCATTTCATTAGCTATTACTTTTCGAACAACGTTTGCCATTTAAATTTCATTGGCTGTTGGATTTTTGTGCTGTTGGCACCACCTCACTGGCATTTTGGGAAAAATTTACATTACTGATGATTTCTCGCCTGCCATGGAACTAAAACACACACAATTTCGCCTAGCACCTGAAATTGACATAATTTTGTCGTCTGCTCAGGCGCTATTCCCTTTCATGTCACGTGCCATGGAACTAGGCTTTAGCTGCTCCAACTAGCTAACTCAGAGCACAAGCCAAGGAGCACAAGCCAGTGAAAACACTACTGTTAAAATTACTGAACTGTTTTGGGAAGTGAATGTCCCTCTCCATCAACTATAACTTTTTTCTAACCATTTTATCCCATATATCATAGATTTTTTAAAAATGAGATTTGGTTACTTTAAAGGAAACACCCTGAATATCTGTTGGGTAGAAGCGGACAGAAGATGCAGGCTTCATGTGTC
>JAAFCE010009001.1:91493-107984 GCA_013389805.1 Trigoniulus corallinus
TCGTCTCTTTATATGTGTTGGTGTTTGAAGATGCATGACTCCTGCATCCAGGAGGCACATGTCTTGTCTCTTGCATCTTTGGTGTGAAATCCACCTTAGGCTAGACGAACACTGTATAGTCAAGACTGTTTGACGACAAGCTATGTACTATGTGAGTAGCTGTTACTCAGTTTTCACAATCAGACTCCTTGCTACACATTGGTTTTCATTGCCTTAGCTGAGCATACAAACTGCCGTCCGACAGTCTTGACTATAGTGTGCGCCTAGCCTTTGGTGTGACAGAGTGGTGGTGGGGTAACTCAGTTGTGCGTTTGCGCGTGTCAAATCTCCATTTCCTTCTTTAGTCTGAAGATAAATTTCTTTCATGGTGGTCGTGCCTTCTATTCACTCTAGTAATGGATGAGCTGCTGACAGGAATAGGGGAATGGGCCCCTTAGTGCCTGGTATTTGATGATGACGTGGGAAAGCTTGATTTGTCCAAAGAGGATTCACAAATGGGTCTACAAGACATTAATACACCAATGGAAAGAGGGGGTCTTAAAGTAAACATGAAGAAGACAAAGTACCTAACTTTTAATTTTAGCGACCAGGGGCGAGGGGGTGAGATCCGTTTTGGCAGTGAGGGTATACCCGAGGTGCAAGAGTTTTATTATTTAGGATGAGTTTTCCAAAGCAATGGGGAGATAGATTCTGACGTGACCCATATGATTAATGTCGGCAAAATGCCTTATTCGATCATTTCGGCCCGGAAATATCTTAATACAGAAAAAATATTTTCGGCAAAGAAATATGATTATAGCTATCCATTGAATGAAATGGTCTTTATAACGAATGTATACCTTGATGACAGGTGCTTTCCTGTTGATGGTCATACCACATTGAATGTCAACTTGTTAACCTGTCGCGTCCACATTTGGCTTCACCATCACCACACATTGTGGCAGCCCATCTTGTAAGTAGAACATTAATAAACTTTCTTTCATTTGCATATACAGTACCTGGACATGCAGTAAGAAGAGTGGAGGAGGACCCCCTTAGGTCTATGTTGCAGGTCTCGTTGCAAGTGGTTGGAGGCTTCCAAGGCTGTGGAAGAAGACCAAAGGAGACTTGGGAGCAGGTTGTAAGTAAGGATATGGGTGTTTGGAATGTGGGGTGGACAAGGACCTGATGGGAGATAGGCAGGTGTGGAGGGCTAGAACCGGCAGAACCGACCCAGCCACAGGCGGGATAAGGGTAAGATAATGAAGACATGAGGACATAAGTCTTTGTTTTGGGTTTTCTCTCATAAACATCTAACATATCCGCCAAGAATCGGCCACAGTGCATTTAGTAAAGTGTCACTGCCACAACCTGGTAGTTGATACCACATCTCACATCACAACTCTCCAGTTGTTTGTTGGTGATTTAGGGCCCTTCAACTACAGTAAAACCTCTCTATAATGGAACCTGATCGTTCCTGTATTTTTTCCGTTTTCACAGGTTTCCGTTTTACAAAGGGTTATGTTTTAATAAACCAAAGTTCAAAAAATATGGTCACCTTTTATTCGGATGATGATATTCAAAATAAAAGTCCATAAACTAAAAAGTTACTCTGCCCGCCCACAGGGACTGATCCAAAGGCGGACTGGGGGGAGGTGGGGAAGCACTTCAAACAACTGCACTGCAAATGTTTTTAAATATTCAGAATCCCTTAGTATAAATCTAGCTAGCACTTACAATAGGTCCTCCACTACCCCTTAAGGTGCCCACTGACGATCATGCCAAATGGAGTGGTGAGACAGTGGAGTGGAGTGTCTGGAGCGGCTGGAGTGAAGAGAAATGTTTTAGGGTCATTGACGGTTGATCACTCCACTCCAATACATCACTCCTGAAATAATAGGGGGCGGCTAGTTATCGTCTGATCACTGAAGTTAAGTAATGCATCCAGAGTTGGCACTGGCATAGGTGGCTGCTTGGGAAAACGGGATACTGTTAATACATGAAAATCGTCACATTCTGTAGTGTCTGTGCAGTCTCTGCCATAAAACTACGTCGTGGGTGGGGCTCTAACGACCTTGTAGTTGAGGAGCCCTAGAACACCATGAAACGAAACCTGAATTATTATTAATAACTTTAATTCGACCATCAAATTGTTTAGTAATATTTTATTTGTTATTATTTTTTGTGTTATTGATTAAGTAATTATTAGAAGTGTCCTCATGGTTGAAGAATTGCTCCTTATATCAACAGCTTAATCATCAGCCATTATCATTATGCAGAGAGAATAAAAGGTCCCATCCATCTACCACACAAGTCGAGATTGCAATGGTCCAAAATCAACAGTGATTTGGCACTCACGAACGCTCCATAGGGCCACTACATCGGTCAATCCAATCACTTTTTCACGCTCATGGTCGATTGGAGTGATGGACAATTGGAGCAGAGTAAAGGATTTTTGGACTGATGGAAATCCGTCCGTTTCTCATCACTCCATCCAATCCACATGATATTATGCATTCACGATAAGTAATTGGAGTGCAATAATCATTTTGGCAGAGAGGAATTGGAATTTCGTGATTGTCAGTGGGCACCTTTAGACATGGTCATATGTTCAGTGGTCCAGCCAACTCCAAATTGGACTGGCAGAATAGAAACGGCAATCATGCATCAATCATGCATCAGTAGACGGATGCACCCCAGTGAGGAGCAATGGTTTCATTACTCTCCCCCCTCGGATCCGCCCCTGCCCGCACATGTCTTTTAAAGTAAATTGTCGTTGCTTCACTATTGGACTATTGGGTAACTCTGTGTGTATATGGCCATAATGGTCCCTAGAACGTTGGTGCATGTACAGTCATACTCAAAATTAATGCCTGCATTGTAGTGTTATGCATACCCGCCGCGGTGGGGTAGTGGTTGGCACGCTCGGCAACTACCCCAGTAGTTCTAGGTTCGATACTAGACCTTGGTGTGTCGGCTTCTTTCGGGCGATAGAGAAGCTGCAAGTGTGCCTTCTTTCGGAGGAGAAGTAAAACCGAGGTCCCGTGTGGGTGTATAATGACACTTTCACAAAAAAGAACCCTCTTTACTATGCAACGGGTAGATGAGGCAAAATTTCCAGGTGTAGGAGCTCGCCCCCGTGGCGTCGGTAGCATTCCCCAACGAACACTAGACCGACGATAAATAAGCGTAGGGGTGCAGCTTTGGCCGACAACCGGCTGCAGAAAAAACTATGACCAATATATCACCCTGTGTCCATTCAGAGGGACAAATGGGTACCCGACCTTGCCATAGGTGGGAAAGGGGTTAGGAGTTGCTTTATTGTAGTGTTATGCATAAAATAATCCGTCTTAGTCAGGTTATTTATGCAAACTGTTCCCAAAACGTATTCTGTTTCCACGTTAGGTTGCTTTCTGGTTTAGGGTAGTATTGGAAATGGGAAATTATTCCGTTCCGAAATTTATTTTCCGTTTGACCAAGATTCCGATTTAGGCAGGTTTTGTTCAAGGTCATTAGACCCCCAACAACGATTTTTGGGTATGAGCAATATCCCGAATTTATTCGTACCTCCACTAGATGTCATCAGCAATGCAGCTGTTTCTCACAATTTGTAAGTTGCTTTTTCGGATTATTTCCCTGCTAGCGTATTTTAATATTCGAAGTGAACAAATTGAGCTACTGTATGAACATTATATCTATTGAAATAATGATAGACAATAGTGTACAAACTGTATGTATACCGTGATGAACGGTAAGCTTTTGTCAACCGTCATACCACGTTGAGAGCACCTGTTCTCGTCTCATCACTGAAGTTAAGCAACGTCGGGCCCAGGTAGTACTGAGTTGGGTGACCGCTTGGGAATGCTGGGTGCTGTTGATTACATCTGCTTTTTTCTACATTATTTTTGCAAGCTCCATAGCATCTCCAAACGCAGCACAGGGGGGCAGGAGAACCTCAAAATTGGCATCAATTCCAGTACTATTCAACGAATGTTCTAGGTTGCACATTTCCTTTAAGGCAGATATTTTCCAAACTTTTTTTGATATGCCCCCACCTAAACCTTTCTAAAATTCTTAAGGCCCGCCCATCCTAACATATGCATAATCTTTAATATTTAAATATTGAAGTTTTTACTAAACAAACATTAATGATAGAAATCACTAGAAAATTATTGAGCAAACCCCAGCTCCCGATTTTCAGGCGCCCTAGGCAAGTAGGTACACCACAGCCCCCATTAAATTTAATGCCATCTGAGCGTTCATTACGCCGTTGGAAATTGTCGCCTTGCCAATGCATTGGTAGGCTATAACTCTGCAGCAAAGCGCCTCAAGAAAGCCAACATTTAGAAAAGGCCTGAACAATCAGAGAAGTCTGGGAACTCAAGGACTATGACAATTTTAAATGGCCAATAGACTGCATGGCAATGAAATACTCCTGAAATTAACCACCCCTTTGAAAATTCCCCCTAGGCTTGCCTGCCCCATGAGCCGCCTGTGCTTCAGCCTCAAGTCTCCCTATCCTCAATTCTTTGGGGAGAGCATTTTCAAATTGCCTCCTTAACAATCGAGTTGTCCCCTTGTGGGGTGTGGGCTCCACTTTGGGAATCATTGCTTTAGAGGCATTTGGTAGACATAAGCCTCGTTCAGTGGCATGTGGTACAGAGGTACGTGAGCAGATGAAGCAATGCGAACGGGTGATGTTGGCACACCATTTTGTTGGGGGATGTGCACAATTTGTGGAAAAGTGCAGTTGAGAGTTCAGCCATGCTGCCCTGAAGTGCACATATGACTTTGGCTGATTTTACTGCAGAGGACACCTATTCCAAATTTCAAAATGCCTGTTATTTGTTTGCTCTGGACACCACCTAGCGAACATCAACCGGTGCGTGTCCTGACTGCCACCTACGACTTAACCAGTACAGGTGCTGTTTGTCTTGGGGACAGTGCTTTAAGTCACCATTTTCCTGGTTGTGCACGTGCTGTTTTTTCTTGTATCACTTGCCACCCAACTAGGCTTTAAGAAAACTAATCCTAAGACTATTCCCACCTATGAAAAGGGCCTAAGTAAAAAACTTGTCCTTCTGAATAGACACAAGGGTTATATATTGGACAGTGATTTTGCAGCCGGCTGCAAGAACAGAACTGCAACTGCACTGCTTATTTATCGTCAGAGTACTGTTCGTTGGGGCACTCCGCTGATTCTACCGAGCGAGCTCCTACACCCGGAAATTTGCCCTTATCTAGCTTGTCATAGTGCTGTTCTTTTATGTGCCAATGCCATCGTACACCACGCGGGACCTTGGGTTTACCTCTCATCTGAAGGAAGGCACACTCGGGGTTTGTCGTGTGGGTTGGTTGCATTGAACACACCATTCCTTGTCTGATAACTGCAATCATTGACGTCGCTAGGGTTGTGTCACCTCCTCTCCCGAAAAAAGCCGCTTCTTCTGCTTTCGTGTGGCCCCATTTCTCATGCTGTGAGTGGTGTCACCCGATGCGGCCCGCACTCACATCACCCCCTCTAGGGACGCCACTGATTGCAATTAAGCAACGCAATTCCAGTTAGTACTAACATGGATGACCACTTGGGAAAACTGGACACTGGTAATACCCAAAAATCGTTTCATTACTGTAGTGTATGTGCAGTTTCTGCATAAGAACTATGCTGTGGACGGGGCACTAATGACCTTTGTAGTGGAAGGGCCCTAAAACAGCAACAAACAAAAAACAATAACAACTGCTGTTGTGCAAGTATCATCTTGAGTTTATTCGTCACATCACTAGATGTCAGCACCAATGTAGCTGTTTCTCATAATTTTTTTAGATGTTTTTTTTAATTATTTCCAAAATATAGCTACTGAATGAATATTATATTTAAATAATGAAAGGCAACAGTCTACATACTGTATGTATACTTTGATGAACGACATGTTTGTGTCGATGGCCATACCATGTTGAAAGCACTAGTTCTCGTCCGATCACTGAATTTAACAACGTCGGGCCTAGGTAGTACTGAGATGGGTGTTTGCTTGAGAATGCTGGGTGCTGTTGGCTCTGTTTTTTATTCTTCACCGTTTTTGCTAGCTGCCTAATATTTCCAAACGCTGCACAGTGGGGCAGGGAGACCATCAAAACTGGTATCAATTCCAGTATTATTCAACGAATGTTCAAGGTTGCACATTTCTTTTAAGGGCATTTGATATACTTAAGAAACCTACTCCTAACACTATTTCCGCCTATGGCAGGGACCTGAGTACCCATCTTATCCTTCTGAATGGATGCAAAGGTTATATATTGGACAGGTGATTTTGCAGCTGGCTGCACGAGCAAAACTGCAACTGCACTGCTTATTTATTATCAGTTCACTGTTCATTGGGGCACTCTGCCAATCTGCTGGGTCAGACTTCTACACCGGGAAATTTGACCTTATCTACCTGTTGCATAGTAGTGTTCTTTTACATGCCTATGCCATCGTACCACATGCAGGACGTTGGGTTCACCTCTCATCTGAAGGAAGTCATACTCGGGGTGTTTCATGTGGGTGTATTGCATTGAACATACCATTCCTTGTCTTATAACTGCAATTAAGCAATGCAGCCGCAGTTAGTACTAACATGGGTGACCGCTTGGGAACACTTGATACTGATAATACAGTCCCTATATCGTCCTAACAGTGTAGTGTCTGTGTAGAGTGCATTAAAACTAAACACTCAACAGGGCTCTAATGACCATTGTTGTTAGAGGGCCGTAAATCATGTGAAAGAAGCTCCAACTCACCTCGATCCAGTATCGAACCTGGAATCCCTGGCGCAGTAAATCAAGTGCACAACCCAATTTAGTTGCTATTTTTGTAAATAATCCTACACAATAGAATAAACAATTTCCTGAAATTGGCTGTATGCAAAAACGCAGGAAGCTAATGAGGTCCATAAGAGGAAATCCAGAAAATGCAAGGCCTGGTGATGCATGATAAGGGTTAAGTTGTTCCTAGATAACCTTCTGCATTTTGAAATGGGGCATAAACGGGCAGAAGAATTCAACTGAATTGTAATTTTGAATGAGTATTTCAATGTAAAAAGCAAGAAACCAGGCGGGATATTGCGGGCTTCATTATTAACTAGATGAATTTCCAATTTCAGGTGTGAAAATCCAATATTTCATCTCTTCATTCTTAGAAACTTATTTATATAAACTCCTTGCACTGAAATATTAATTTTCCAAGAATTAAATATAGCTACATACATTAAGATGAAGACCCCATAGAAAAAATTTCCCATTTTTGAATATAGATATGTAAATAACGACACTTTCAGGACTGAAAATAACTGCAATCTGACCAAGTAATCTTAACTGCAAAACAGAGGTTCAAATGTGGCTTGTTATGTTGCACGAAACTGTGCAGACACCTCTAAATCAGCTAGGGCATGGTGCAAGAAGGTATCCAGGGTCCAGTACAACCCTAAATTTCATCTCTTGGACACTTTCATTTTTTGAATTTCTGCCAGGTTTTGTGCTCTCTTGCCCCACTGTGCACCATTCGGTTTACCATTTTAAAGCGAGAGTAGGAGGGGGGGAGTATATGTGGTTGCCAGCCAATCATATTGCAGTACTGTTACACCAGAGGCAGCAGGATGTGACGACAAAACACAGGATGTAGGTTTGACCCTCGGGAGATGTGTGGACCTAAATGCAGTACTTTATCAACTACCAGGTTGTGGCAGTAAGCAACGAAACCCCTGAATTGTTCTGACGTAGGTGACCGCTTGGGAATGCTGGGCGAGCAGCTTATTGTGTTGGACACACCAGTTCTCGTCTGATCACTGAAGTTCAGCAATGCAATCCCAGTTAGTACTTACGTGGGTGATTGTTTCGGATAACTGCGTACCACTAATACCCAAAAGTCATCACATTAGTGTAGTGCCTGTGCGGTATTTGCACCAGAACTGTGCAAATACTGCATCGGGACTTGCCTGTCTCCACTTCTGCCATCCTGCATTAAACCTATGGGTTACGCCATAATCTATCTCCCCATTCGTTTGAAAAACTGATCCTAAATAACGAACGTCTTCATCACTCTTATCCCCTCACCGCCACAACGAATTAAACCCCGTTGCCCCAGGCCACTACGATTGAAAACTAGGTAACCTCTCTGCTTCATGTTCTTCTTAAGGCCCCCTCTTTCAATTGCTGTTTTAATATCTTGTAGGCCTTTTTGTGCATCCTCTTTGGACTCCTCATGTGTCTAGAAGAAATATTCCTGTAACTGACAAGGAAAAAGGTCTGTCAGCATATGTAAACCGTGATGAAATAGTTGCTGTCGTTAACGGTCATACCACGTTTAAAGCACCAGTTCTTGTCTGATCACTAAAGTTAAGCAACGTCGGGATCATGTAGTTCTGAGATGGGTGACCGCTTGGGAATGCTGGGTGCCGTTGGTTTCTTGTTTTGTTAATGTCGTTTTTGATAATTTGGCTCGCTAAATAAAATTCCAAAGGCTTTGTGAAACGAAAACGTTTTTAAATAATAATACAGGAACTGAAATAAATTGCATTGCATTGCTTATTGTTTGGTTTTTCCTCGTGACCGGTGATTTTTTTCCCTCTTATTGAAAAACTGACAACCGTATCTGAGTCCTACCTGCTGCTGGAAACGGCAGCTGTGGGTGAGGTGGTATTTTTTACAGAGGGGGAACTTATTGTGAGGTTGGACATTTATGCCTAACCTCGTGTGTTGTTCTACCACTCCCATCGTCTCCATTGACAGTGACCACGCTGCCTTTGCATCAATTACCTTTAACCCATTGTAGTATTATTATTTTAATATTATTATTATTAGGTTATTATTATTACTATCATTAATATTATTATTAGTATTTTAAATAGTTTTTAAGTTTCATTACTACTACTGTTTCTATTGCTAGCGTCTGGTGTTGCTGGTGTTGTTGTGTTGCTGTTATTGTTTTGGGTCTTGGGTTTTGGGAGTGTTGTGGGGGTGTTAGAGTTAGTACAGTATTATTATTATTATTAGGTGTGGGGGATTAAGACCTCAACACTGTCAGCCAATAGGCGTTCGCTAGTAGTTTGCAATGCCATTGGGGTTGGGACCTCGGACCCCATTGCTGGTGGTGTGCCGAGTGTCCTCTGTGGGGTTGGCCAGCATCCTTCCACTGCAAGCAGCACCAGCTTTCCTGCAGGTTCGAGAGGCCCGGCTGGGGTGACCTCAGTCGGGGCATGTGCAGGCAGCAAAGGGGTAAATCTTAGATTTGGAATGTTGAATGTGGGGTCCCTTACAGCCAAATCAGGGGAACTAGCTAACCCACTAAAGCAATGGAGGATCCAGGTAGCTTTCCTCCAAGAAACTAGATGGAAAGGGAACAGATCAAGGGCCCCAAGGGAGGGATACAAGCTTTTATATACTGCTAGTGAGGGGGGGGGGCAAAATGGCGTGGGCATAGGATTATTGGATAGGGAGCATAAACAAGGGGTCACCCAAGTGAAACGAGTCAATAGCAGGCTCATGTAAGTTACAGTGTTTTGGAGAGGAGTAGTGCTGCATCTCATCAGTGCATATGCCCCCAAGGCAGGTCTGGATGAGCCCACAAAGGATGGCTTCCAGAAGGAGTTTGAGGACTTGGTGCACTCACTGGAGGTACCAGTAGGGCAATGCCAGAGAAATGAGTGATAAGTTATTGGGGGGACTTGAATTGCCACGTAGGCAAAGACAGCCAGGGTTATGGGGAGGTCCATGGGGTATGGGGGATGGAACAGTAAACAATGATGGGCAGCAAATCCTTGACACAGCAATTGCACTTGGCCTTGCATTGGCAAATAGATGGGTTAGGAAGAGGGACAAGCACCTTATCACATACCAGTCACCACAAGGGATGTCACAAATAGATTTCTTTATATTCAGAGGTTCGTGATTGCTGGGCACTCCCCAGTGAAAATGTCCAAAAAGAATGTGGCCATCGGCTACTAATGTTAGAACTATTACGGAAAGCAGCAGGCCCGGCACATTCTTGGAAAGGAGAGCAGGTTATCAGGTGGTGGAAACTAACCATCAAAACAGAGGAATTTGTGCAAGAAGTGCACAGGCAAGTAGACTGGGATTGGGAAGGGACAACAGATGCCATGTGGGACAGGGTTGCCTGAAAAATTAGAGCCAGTGGGAAAACCATCTTGGGGCAGGGTAGATTGGGAGGCACAGTCCAGGGTAACACGCAACATGTTGGTGGAATGAGGAGGTAGAAGCAGCCATCAAGCAAAAGTTGACTGCTTTCCACAGGTGGCAGGAGATAGGGGACCAGGCATCAAAGATGCAGTATAGGCAAGCCAAGACCACTGCTAGGAGGAAGATTGCCCTGGCCAAACACCAGAAGTATGAGGCTCTTTACAAGCAGTTAGGGACTAAGGAAGGGGAGAGAGAAGGTCTCAAGCTGGCCAAGGCTAGAGATAGGGCAGCAAAAGATATTTCCTGAGCCAAAACAGTGAAGGATAGCATAGGTAGGGTCTTGCTCTCTTCAACAATGGTAAAGCAGAGGTGGGAGGAGTACTTCCAAAACCTCTTGAATGAAGTGGGGATAAATGAGGACAGTACCACCAATCCTGCAACAGCAGAGGCATTGGAATGTGTAACTGAGGAGGAGGTAACCAGGGCCCTTAGGAAGATGAAAGGTCGGAAAGCTGTAGGCCCAGATGGAATCCCCATTGAAATATGGCATAGCTTAGGGAGGACAGGTACCAGGTGGCTGGTGAAACTTTTCAATAAGATAGTCTACATACTGTATGTATGCGTGATGAAGGGCAGGTGTTTGTCAACGGTCATACCACATTGAAACAATCAGTTCTTGTCCACTCACTGAAATTAAGCAACGTCGGGCCCATATAGTACTTAAATGGGTGACCACTTGGGAATGCTGGGTGCTGTTAATGTGTCTTTATTGCTTGACTGCTTTTGTTCATTTTGTAAGATCTCTGAAAGCTGACTGATCCACCAGCAGGGGCATTGGAATGTGTAACTGAGGAGGAGGTAACCAGGGCACTTAGGAAGATGAAAGGTCGAAAAGCTGTAGGCCCAGATGGAATCCCCATTGAAGAATGGCATAGCTTAGGGAGGGCAGGTATCAGGTGGCTGGTGAAACTTTTCAATAAGATAGCTAGTGGAGATAGAATGCCATCTGCATGGCATGAGATTTGGATACTACCACTCTACAAGGGTAAAGGGGATGTGCACGAGTGTGGCAACTATAGAGGTATAAAGCTAATGAGCCACTCCATGAAGCTCTGGGAGAGAGTAATGGAGTGTTGCCTCAGGGATAGTACTAGTGTCCATGCAAATCAGTTTGGTTTATGCCAGGTAGGTCCACAATGGAGCCAGTCTTCATTCTCAGGCAACTGGTGGAAAAGTATAGAACAGCAAAGAAAGATCTCCGCGACATCTTCATCGACCTGGAGAAGGGCTATGACAGTGTCCAATGAAAGGTTGTTTGGGATGTATTACAGAAAAGGGGGGTAGAAGAGGGGTTTATTACAATAGTCCAGGATATGTATGATGGCTCCATAGCCAGGGTAAGGACGCCTTGGGGTAACACTGGGGGCTTCCCAGTGAAGGTTGGGGTGCACCAAGGTTCAGCACTTAGTCCATATCTCTTCATACTGGTATTTGATGAACTGCTGACGGATGTAGGAGAATGGGCCCCATAGTGCCTGGCTTTTGCTGACGATATAGGGAACATTAGTGACCGCAGAGAGCAGATAGAGAAGGGACTAAATGATATAAGAGGAGCAATGGAAAAGGGAGGGCTAAAGATTAACATTAATAAGACTGAGTATTTAGCTTTTAATTGGGAGGGTCAAGAAAACGGCATGGACATACATACAAGGGGTGAACAGGTGAAAACGGTGCAGGACGTAAAGTACTTAGGATCAACTTTTCAAAGCAATGGAGAGATAGACTTGGATGTGACCTGTAGAATCAATGCGAGGTGGTGGAAATGGAAACAGGCAAGTGGAGTCCTGTGCGATAGGAGGGTCCCAATCAAGTTGAAAGGGAAGTTCTACAGCACAGTGGTTAGGCCCGCTATGCTATATGGTTCAGAGTGCTGGGCAGTGATGAAAAGCCATGTAACTAGAATGCAAGTAGCTGAGATGCAAATGCTGTGGTACACGAGTGGGGTGTCAAGAGCAGATAGAATTAGGAACACGTATGTTAGAGGTAGCCTAAAGGTGGTGGACATTGCCAAAAAGATGTGGTCAGCAGCACCCGGGGCAGGGGGAGGCTAAAGTTAACGTGGGAGCAGGTTGTCACTAGGGATATGGTGGCGTGCAGTGTGGACGGGGACCTGGTGGGAGATAGACGGGAGTGGAGGGTTAGAACCCGCAGACCCGACCCCGCCACAGGCGGGATAAGGGTGAGATGATGAAGATGATGCATTGCTTATTGTTATTGTGCAATAGGTCAGCCACCATGCAATATTATAATCAACAAAGCATTAATTTACCTGTCAAAACTTTCAATTTCGGTTGTGTAATTCGATGTTGGAACAAGTGGGGTAGGCTGACATCCCCCAGAGACAATCCAGGCAATATCCTTTGGGGGTTCCAGACGCCTGGTTGGGGTGCCCCCAGTCAGACCCCAGTTATTGAAATATTGAAAAAAAAGGAAATAGTCTACACACCGTATGTATACCGTGATGAAGGGCGGGTTTTTGTCAATGGTCATACCACGTTAAAACCACCAGTTCTTGTCCACTCACTGAAATTAAGCAACGTCTGGCCCATATAGTACTGAGATGGGTGACCACTTGGGAATGCTGGGTGCTGTTAATGTGTCTTTTTTGCTGGACTGCTTTTGTTCCTTTTTTTGTAAGATCTCTGAAAGCTGACCATTCCACCATTTCAAGGCCTGATGTTCCCTTTAAGCTGCTCGCGTGTGTGGCTATGCACATGGGCCAGATGTCTCGTGCACAGGGAAAAGTTCCCCGCACACGGCGGAGTTAAGACTCCGCTCACTTAAGCCAGTAAATTGTAGCAATGTATACTATTATATATACAGGAATATTGGCTAGTTATCTGTGGGGGGATGACGGCCTACCGGCAGGAAAATTAAAGCTTTGTCAGTTTTAATATTGCATGGTGTCTGACCTATTCCACAATAACTATAACGCAATAAGAAATCAGGCTCATGCCCAACAGGGGTATTGGTGTACCCCAGGGTTTTTCTTTCTGTCTGTCTCAGTGGGTGATCCTACCACAATGTGATTCACAGTATTTTCACATTATAGGGTGAACTTTGTAATACCGGTAAGTCACAGATGAGTGGTTAATTGCTTTTCGTTATTCGAATAAGGATTGATGTAGTACTCCTGTACCCCTGAGTAGAACTTGTGTAAACTTTAAATGGCCATATGAAGTGCAGGAAAAGCCCTATGCAATGCATAAAGAACAAAAAATTCATTTGCTTTCACCACCAAATTACAATTGTTCAAATTGCTTATAATGATATTTTTTTCTATGTTTCTGAGCATTACAAGCAAGCACACTATCCACTATACAGTGTAAGTATCTGTGCAATAACTTTCTGGCAAGTGCTCTCCAGATAGTGTTTTTAGACACTACTTGCACATATTTTTGCTAATCATGTAAATGCTTGCGCATGTTACTATCAGAACTATTATTTGTGCATGTTACTATCAGAACTATCATTTGCACATGAGACTTGGGTCCTTTGAGGGAACATCTGAGATGTTATTCTCCGTTTCGTTGGTTGTTGTTGTTTGGTGATGTTTTTGGGCCCGTCAACTACAAGGTCATTAGAGCCCAGTCCAAAGCATAGTTCTAATGCAGAGACTGCACAGACACTACACTAATGCGACGATTTTTGGGTATTAGCAGCACCCAGATTTTCCAAGCAGCCACCCATGTCAGTACTAGCTGGGGTTGCGTTGCTTAAGTTCAGTACTCAGACGATAACTGGTGTGTCCCGTTTCATTAGTGCTTTAAGGCACTTCAACTACAATGGCCATTAGAGCCCTGTCCACTGCGTACAGTAGTTCTAATGCAGAGTCAACACAGACAATACTCTGCTGTGATTCTACACAACACTAGCAGCACCCCCTATGCTTATTTATCTTCCGTCTACTATTCATCGGGATCTTTCACCGGTGTTAGGGAGCATCTACCAGGCTCATCTACCCGTTGCAAAGTTGAGAAGGTTCTTTGATGGGCAAGTGCCATCGTCCATCACACGGAACCTCAGTTTTACTTCTAACCCGAAACACGCCAACCCACCTTGGCCCAATATGGGCTCTAGAATTATTGACTCAGTTACCGAGGGGTGAGTTGCCGATATAAATTAGTACTTCCTATAATTTATGAAAAAAAGTAGTTTTAATCCTGAATTTACCAACTAAAATACATTAAAACTTTTTTAATGGGTCCACCCTTGGAGATATACAAAACGTGGCCCATCAGAAGAGTGGACCGATTAGGAGGATTAACCAAAATGAAGTTCAGGTACCAGAGAATTTTGAGCAGCAAATTGCATTAGATACACTATATAGTTCTTGCCCGACATGGGTGGCCGCTTGGGAAAAATGGGTACTGGTAACACCCAAAAACCATTGCATTAGTGTAGTGTCTGAGCAGTTGCTGCATAAGAACTACTGTGGACGGGGCTTTAAATGACCTTCTAGTTGAGGGCAGGGCATCGAACCGGAACGAAACCGAAAACCTAAACCTGGGAAAACCGTTATTTTTCCTCAGAACGAAAACCGGAACCGAACCGAAAAAGAAATATCGCTCTTATCGGTTCAACACCTGTAAAATCCTGCTTAAACATAACAGCCTGTAAGATGTCATTTATTCGTCCTTTTTGTGAAACATCTCTGCATGTATTAAGCTGGGTTTACAGTGCGCGAAACATACTTGCTGCAACTGTTTCTGCAGGCTTGAGGCAATCTCGCCCGTCTCGCCCTCCCTGTTTGCATTGAGTGAAATATTGCATAATGCAAGCATGAAAAACGTCTCTAGAGTAACAGTACATGCAGTGGGAGTGGTGAATCCCTTTGATGTGCATCCAAAAGCCGACAGTGTGGTGGCTCACCATGAGGCTGCCTCGTGCAGCAAGTTTCAGGGCGAACCCCCGTTTACACTGCGTTAGTCTTTTCTAATGAAACAGTCGTGCAAGTATGTTGCGCACATTGTAAACCCAGCTTTACATCTTGCGCCACTATTTGCACCAATGGAGTGCCCACATTTGCGAATCCGGGCACGGACATGGGGCCCAAAATCACTCTAAGAATCAGAATCACACTGCACATGCTGTATGTACAGAAAATGTGCATGTACAGTGTGTCCCATTTCAAAAGCAGAGTCCTGTGTGATAGGGAAGTTGAACAGGGTAATGTTGGGCAGTGAGGGAGAACCACGTCACTAGAATACAAGTATCCGAGATAAGAATGCTGCGGTACATGAGTGGGTCTCAAGAAGTGATAGAATTAGGAATGAGTATAAGGTAGCCTTGTGGTAGACACATTGCTGAATAATGAGAGAGAGGGACAAGGAGGTGCAAATGGAAATGGAGGCATGCAGGGTGGAGGCAGGGCCGGCCATCCGGGGGGGGTGCAGAGGGTGCATTGCACCCGGGCCCCACTATCAGTTCGCATGAGGACCCAGATCATTGCTAATATTAAAGGTATAATACGTCATTGTAGGGGCAACGGCCCTCATTCGAACCTGCCAATGCAACATAACCTAAACGTAACCTAACAACCCTGCCATTGAACTACACCAGGGTTGTACAACCTTTCTGGTGTTTTGGGTCACTCGGCTGCTCCATGAACTGATTGCCAGCCACAAGCTGTCAAAAACAAAACGGATGAAGATAACGTTAGGTGTTATATAGCAGGTAGGCTACAATGCATAATTAGAAATGATGCACCATGGGCCACAGGTTGGACAACCCAGAATTAGAGGTTAAGAGTCAATAAGGGGTTGTTAAAACCAAAATACCTTTAATAATCAGAAGTGTAATAAAAAACATATAATGACACAGGTCCAAATGAAAATGTTCCAAGGTGTGGACGTCCATGTAAGCTTTCAGACCAACTCATAAATGCAATGACGACATATTAGGACACATGGCACATTCCAAAATTAGGAAGGATCTCAGAATAGGATAGTAGGGCATCTAAGAGGAGTCCATTTACTCTGAAAAAGCATGGTTGCAAAAGCATTTTGCAACCGGGCCTTTTTATAGAGAAGGCCGGCCCTGGGTGGAGGAGGACTTGGTGGGGGATAGACGGGAGTGCAGGATTAGAACCCGCAGACCGAACCCTGCCTTAGGTGGGATAAGGGTGAGATGATGATGATGATGACAATGGATATTTTTATTATAATCTACTGTATTTTAAAATTATGGTTAATACATATTATTTTTTTAAAATTAATATTCGGAGTGAAACCCAAAAACGTAAACAGAAATAACCGTTCTTTTTTTACTGGAACGAAAACC
>JAAFCE010009001.1:188354-198878 GCA_013389805.1 Trigoniulus corallinus
AACACTTGTGCATGTTACTATCAGAACTATCATTTGCACATGAGACTTGGCTCCTTAGAGGGAACATCTGAGATGTTATTCTCCATTTCGTTGGTTGTTGTTGTTTTGTGATGTTTTTGGGCCCGTCAACTACAAGGTCATTAGAGTCCCGTCCACAGCGTAGTTCTAATGGGATGTCATTTTTATCCTATATATTATAGATTTTTGAAAAACGAGATTTGGTTACTTTAAAGGAAACACCCTGTATATCTGTCGGGTATAAGCAGACAGAAGATGCAGACTGCATATGCCTCTTTGGTGGGAAGCATGTTTCTCCAAGGAAAACACTAATGTCTCCTGCATCCAGGAGGCACATGTCTTGTCTCTTGCATCTTTGGTGTGAAAGCCACCTAAAATTTAACTTTCGTTTTACTAAAAAAAAATCCTGCAAGTCGAGGACTTACTGTATTATGCAGCTAACAAAAACATTGAAAAAAAGGAAAAATTCTGAATCAACAGCACCTAGCATTCCCAAGCGGTCACCCGTCTCAGTACTACCTGGGACCGACGTTGCTTAACTTCAGTAATCAGAGGAGAACTCGTGCTTTAAACGTGGCATGACCATGGATAACAGCACTAGTTGCATCACAGTATACATGTGCTACTCACACCTATAATCATTATCTTTTTGATTACTTCAATAGATTGATAACGTTAACAGTGCCATAACGGGGTTATAAAGCGTATGTGGCAAGTGTCTAACTTTCTCTTGCTGGAAACCCAATAATGACAAAAATCTTAGGCCCGGAGCACACATACAATTTTTACTGGCGCAGCCTCACAATTGTGGCATGTTGTTTGTCTGTTTGTTGTTGCTTTAGGGCCCATCAACTACAAAGGTCATTAGGGCCCAGAAAGAAACATCACCACGGTGGGGGTGTAAATGGCCATCCCACCATGATGGCAATAAAAAGGGCAAAAGGCCAATAAAAGCAATAACAATAAAAAGGCAAAAGCCAAAACAGACATATAAATAAAGGCAAAAGCCAAAACATACATAACAATAAAAGTGGCAAAAGCCAAAACAGAGGGAAGAATAAATGTGGCAAAAGCCAAGACAAACACAGAGATATAAAGGCAAAAGCCGAAACAGACGGAATAATAATTGTGGCAAAAGCCATAACAGACATTACAATAAATGTGGCAAAAGCCAAAAAGAATACAGAAACAAAAAGGCAAAAGCCATATAATTCAAAAATAATTACAAAAGTTGTCTAAAAGAAATGGCATAGACTTCAAATTTTTTGAAAGAGGCCAGCCTCTTTCACAAAATTGCGGCATGAGATACATTAGTTGCGATGGGGGAGTGCACACATAGACATCCTACCTGTGGTGCCACCGTGGCTCTGAAAACCACAGTTGCGTCTGGAAGTGCGTGCAGTTCCCTATGAAACCGCCGCTCTCGCACATTCGGTCTCGTAGTACCTGGTGGTCTATTCAGCAATGCATGCATCCACGCAGTTCCTTTGCACGGTTCTTTAGTTTTGACATTTGATGGGCAAAAAGGGCATGCCTTCTGGACAGTTGCAAGATGTGCACTGGCGACATTTCCCCACATGTGTGCATTGAATTGCTGTGGTGTCCCTGTGGCACCTGCACAAGCAAACATCGCATGTGTGCACCGTGCCCCTTAAACATTTTGTGCCCCAAACAACATGGCAGTTGCCTTCTTTGCCACGCCCTTGTTATGGCCCTAAACGTTAATAATATTACTTTGTCTCACATATCGAAATTAAGATATTTTAGGACAGAAATGATCCAAAAAAGGCACCCTAAATTAGAATTGAGAGAAACTCCCTCCTTAGGCAGCTTAAGGATCTGATGATGAATTATTGGCATGCCTGTTCTTAATCGTTTAATACAGTGAAACCTCTCTATGGGTACACCCCCTAAAGGGTACACCCCTCATATCATTACAGATTTTTCAGGCACCGATTTTTCGCCCATAGGGTTAATGCTATTACTACCCCTCTTAACGGTACACTCTCTAATGGGTACACCCCTCTGTTAGTACACCTCATACATGTCACCACTTTTCAGAAAACCACCTCTCTAATGGGTACACCCCTCCATTGGTACATCTAATACATGTCACCATTTTCAGAAAACCCCCTCTGTAATGGGTACATCCTGCCTCGGTGACGCAGTGGACAGGGTGCTTGGTAACTGCAGCAGTGGTTCTAGGTTCGATCCTGGACAAAGGCGGGTTGCTTTCTTTTCTGCAAGAGAGATTGAGCTTTGGATTAGAAGTAAACCCATAGTCCCATGTGGTGTTCAATGGCATTTATACATAAATGAACTTTCTACTGTACATCAGGTAGGTGAGGCAACATTTCCAAATGTAGGAGCTTGCCACCTGGCATTGGTGGAAGACCTCAAAGAACAGTAGGCCTACAATAAATATGCACAGGGGTTGCAGCTTTCGTCTGTATTTGGCTGTGGAAAAACGCAGTCCAAAAGATCACCCATGCTTCTATTCAGACGGGCAAGATGGGTACCCGACCCTGCCATAGGCAGCAAACAAGAAGGTAGCTTGATTGTAGACAAACGTTCCTTGATTGATTTGTTTGTAAAAATTAAATTTGTGTACTTTTTGCCATTAAAAAAACACAATATAAAACAATACATTTTTTTGATTGATTTATATACCCATACCCCTCTTATGGGTACACCCCTGTAATGGGTACACTTTGGCTCGGTCCCACAGGTGTACAAATTAGAGAGGTTTCACTGTAGCTTATTTTTCAAAAAGTTAGCAAAAAATTTTCAAAGACATAGAACCAACAGCAACCAGCATTCCCAAGCGGTCACCCATCTCAGTACTACCTGGGCCCGACGTTGCTTAACTCCAGTGATGAGGCAAGAACTGGTGCTTTCAACGTGGTATGACCATTGACATCAGCACCTCTTTCGTGGACCATCGTCTTTTTATTATTTAATCGGATTAACATTCATTCAGCAGTTAAATTTGTTCGCCTCAATTTTTTTAATTAAAATACACCACTAGCTGGAATATTATCCAAAAAAAGGCACCTTACAGAATGAAGAGAAACCGCTTCATTGCTGCTGACATCTAGTGACGCTATGAATAAACTCAGGATGATTGTCAACTACAGTGAAACATCGCTATCGGTTCACCCAAATGCGAAGTGCAACATAGCGGCCTCCACGGAAGATATTGCAATGAATATGGTGGACTGCAATACTTATTGACAGTACCCAAAAATGAAGCAGAAGAAATAAAAAATTGTATAGTTTTTAATTAAAGAATTAATTACATTTTAAGAACATTAAGAACATCTTCATCATACCCATATCCCTCCCGTGGCAGGGCTGGGTCTGAGGTTCCACTGAACATACTCTGACTGGGGCTGGGGTCACCACAGCCAGGCGTCTGGAACCCGTAGGAGTATTTACAAAGTTTGTCTGTGGGGGTGCCAACATTAAGAACATAGTATTAAAGGAATATAGTATTAAAGGAATTGAAATAGTTTAGTCATCTTAAGTGCGTTATATAGCATCATGGAAGCCTCCATCTTTGTAGTGCTACACATGTTGTTCAAATCACTGCTACAGGTAGTGCTCCACATGAATTTTCATGACGTCACTATACGTGATATGTATGCGAAGCTACAAGTATTTCCGTAGCTTAAAAGATTATGCTTAGTGGTCGGAATGTAGAGAATGTTGTACTCTACAACGTTGCCAAACGGCATGTCGGTAGCTTTTATAGTTTTTGAGAAAAAGAAGCATCTAGGTGGTACTTAGCTAAACTTCATAAACCAAGCAGTTAACAATCATTCCGAGGTTATTTGTACCAGCACTAGATGACAGCAGCAGTGAAGTAGTTTCTCTTATTTGTGCAAAATGCCTTTGTCGATCATTTCGGCCCGAAAATATCTTAATACAGAAGAAATATTTTTGGCAAAGAAATATGATTATAGCTATCATCATCATCTCACCCTTCTCCCACCTGAGGCAGGGTCAGGTCTGCGGGTTCTAATCCTCCACTCCTGCCTGTTGTCCACCAGGTCCCTCTCCACCCCACACACCTCCATATCTGCCAGCACCATCTGCTCCCACGTTCACTTTGGTCTACCTCTACCTCTGGTGCCCCTAACCACCTGCAGTTCTACAATGGGCCTAATTAGCTCCTCCTCTCCCCTCCTCATCACATGCCCATACCACCTCAACCGATTCTCTCTCATCTTTTCCGCAATGTCTTCCACCCCCAAGCTACCTCTAACGTAATCATTTCTTACTTGGTCAGATCTAGACAACCCACACATGCAGTGCAGCATTCGCATCTCGGCCACTTGCATTTGCCTTTCATGGTCCTTTCTAACTGCCCAGCACTCTGACCCATACAGCATAGCAGGCGTAACAATGGTTTTGTAAACCTTGCCCTTCAACTTTATTGGGATCCGATGATCACACAGGACCCCACTTGCTTGTCACCATTTCAGCCACCCTGCATTAATCCTACGGGTCACTTCAGAATCTATTTCCCCATTGCCCTGGAAAACTGATCCGAGATAGCGAAACTCTTGCACCACTGGAATCTCCTCTCCCCCACAGCGAATTTCTCCTCCTTGCCCCTGGCCACTAAAATTGACAGCTAGGTACTCAGTTTTCTTCATGTTCACCTTAAGGCCCCCTTCTTCCATCGCTGCTTTCATGTCTTGTAGGCCTTTTTGTGCATCTTCCTTGGACTCCTCAAGCCTTCCCACATCATCTGCAAATACCAGGCACTGGGGGGCCCACTCCCCTATTCCCGTCATTAGCTCATCCATTACTAGGGTAAATAGGTATGGGCTAAGAGCTGACCCTTGATGCACACCAACCTCCACATTGAAGCTTGCAGTGTTTCCCCATGCTGTTCTCACCCTAGTGATAGAACCATCATACATATCCTGCACTATCCTAATATGGCCCTCATCCACGCCTTTCTTTCTTAAAACACACCCTACTAACTGTCTGGGAACACTATCATATGCCTTCTCCAGGTCAACAAATATTGCATTAAGGTCCTTCCTTGCTGCTCTATGCTTCTCAATCATCTGACGGAGAATGAAGATTGGCTCCATTGTGGACCTACCTGGCATAAACCCAAAATGATGTCCGCAGACACTAGTTAAGTCCCAGAGGCGACGTTCTATGACTCACTCCCACAGCTTCCTAGAATAGCTCATCAGCTTTATGCCCCTATAGTTTCCACTGTCCTGGGCGTCACCTTTGCCTTTGAAAAGTGGTACTATCCAACTGTCTCGCCATGCAGATGGCATCCTGTCCCCCTTTGCTAACTTTTTGAAGAGCTTCCCTAGCAATGTAATTCCTGTGGGGCCCAAGGTGTGCCAAACATCCATGGGGATCTTGTCAGGACCTACTGCTTTCTGACCTTTCATCTACTGAAGGGCTCTGACTATTTCTGCCTCACTCACTGTGTCCACAGCTTGTGGTGTGAGTGGGGTTCTGCCTGTGGCCAATGCACCAGAGTCTGAATTTGAGTGTGGTAGTATTCCTCCCACCTTTTGATCACCTCTGCTGGTTGAAAAAGGACCCTGCCCTTGGTATCCTTTACCGTTATTGCCCTGGTAACATCCTTACTAGCCCTATCCCTGGTCCTGGCCAGTCTAAAGACTGCATTCTCTACTTCCCTTGTCCCCAACTTTTTATATGGAGCCTCATACTTCTGGTACTTTGCCAGTGCAATGGTCCTCCTGGCGTTCTTCCTTGCCTGAACATAGTCTCTCTTATAAACCTGATCCCCTACCTCTCTCCACCTATGGAAAGCCTCCTTCTTTAGTTTGATGGCAGCTTCCACCTCCTCATTCCACCACCAAGTCTGTCTGCCTTGGTAAGTGCTTCCTATTCTACCTACACATAACAGAGCCTCCCGACATCTCCTAATTTACCTAGCAACCCTGTCCCACATGGCATTAGCTGACCCATCCCAATTCCAGTCAACCTGGTTGAGAACCTCCTGCCTGAATTCAACTGCTTTAGTAGGCAACTTCCACCACCTGATAACTGATTCTCCTTTCCATGTATGATTCCTGACTCCCCCCTTAACTAGGACTTCTGTCATGAGCAGCTTATGGCCACTTTCCTTCTGGAAATCCTCACTGGGTAGTGCCCAGCAATCCTTGATCTCAGTCCTGTGCTGTTCCCTAACCATAAAGAAGTCTATTTGTGACATCCCCTGTGGTGATTTTTAAGTCATTAAGTGCTTCTCCATCTTCTTGAACCACGTATTGGCTAATACAAGGCTATGTGCTCTTGCTGTCTCTAGGACCTTCTGCCCTATCCCATAGCCTAATCCCCCATGTACTTCCTCATATCCCAGTCCATCCTTTCTTACATGGGCATTGAAGTCACCACCAATAATTAAGCATTCATTTCCTATACCCATGTGGTGCGTTCATTTCCTATACCCTGCCACACAACAGTTACTAACATTATTCTACTACTAACCCTCTTGACTGAGGTGATCCCCTGGTGCAATTCCCTAATTAACATGATGCCCACCCCGTTTTTCCCCTCTTCACTACCCATGTATATGAGTTTGTATCCCTCCCCCATTACCCTTGATTAATTTCCCTTCCACTTTGTTTCCTGCAGGAAAGCTATGATAATGTGTCTGTGCTTAAGGGTGTCAACTATTTACCCTGTTTTCCCTGAGAGGGTCCCCACATTCCAAGTCCCTAACCGTAACTTAACCCCTTTGTTTTGTGTGACGCTTCTGACTGGGGGCACCCCAGTCAGCCATCTAGAACCCGCAGTGATAGTGAAAGGGATACCTCTGGGGGGTGCCGTCCTACCCCACAGGAGACACTTGATATCATAGTCATTGCCAAGTGAGCCGAGGTCTCCCACTCACACGACGCCTCACTGGGTCACCCTTCACCTGAAAAGTTACATGAAAAGTTACACCAAAAAAGTTACACCTGAAAAGTTACACCAAAAAACAAATGGCAAATACCCAGACAGAGCAATATTTAATAGACCAAAATACACACCTCCATTACCTTCCCAAAAATGGAAGCTAATAGAGATGTTAAAAAAACTAACTTTCACTTAAATACTAATATACTAAAAATTTTACATTAAAAATTTAAGTAAAATAAATTAAGTAAATTTAAATATTAGTAAAATAAATAAGTAAAATAAATTTAAATTTTGCTGTGGGGATTGGCTACTAACCACAATGCAGCCAGGCGTCTGTCAATACAGAGGGCACCTGTGCTGCACCATACAACAATGAGGTTGGAAGACGCTGTGCAAGGTTAGGCCTAAACGCCCACCTCACCCCCAGCCGCTCACCTCTATTCCAGCAACCAAAATCCACAGCCCTACCTTGTCGTGGTATAATTCAGTGTTCCCCTTGAAAAAACCGGTTTTTATTTATGATTATATCTGGAACGATAGCCTAAAGATAGCCTAAGATAGCTCCGGAAAGATAGCCTAAATTCTGCAGAGCACAAAGTCACGCATGCCCAAGCACATATGCCACCAAATATGATTATAGCTATCAATTGAATGAAATGATAAAAAAAAAAAAAAAAGATAATGGTCTTTATAACGAATGTACACCTTGATGACAGTTGTGTTGCCGACAACGGTCATACCACGTTGAAAGCACCAGTTCTCATCTGATCACTAAAGCTAAGCAACGTTGGGCCCAGGTGGTACTGAGGTGGGTGACTGCTTGGGAATGCTGGGTGCTGTTAATTTCTGGTTTTCCATGCTTTTTTTTTGTTTTCTAGCAGCGTAATAACTGCAAAGGCTGATCAATTCAGTATTTTAAGCCCAGAAACGGTTGCTGGCCATCCTACCTCAACCAATTATCTTATGCCTAGTTCCATATCACCACACTTCAACGCTAATCACGTCGCCATGGATGACAACTTGATGACGTTTTGCGCTAGTGCGTTATGAAGGACCGCCGGTGATATTCCTTAAGTGCAGCACTTTATTTGGAGTCTCCGCACACTGCCATCATGGCTCAGTATATCCTCCGCGATTTTTCTAGCAGACAGCTCAACCGCCAGCCAATCAAAACACAGCGTGACATGCATAGCTGCTCGGCGGCGCCCCTTGTAGCAGTTTGACGTCACCATTTTTTTTGTGCTGTGTCGTCTGTTACAATGGTAAAAGCATTAGCGCGTGGGTATACGGAACCAGGCATTACAGTTCTGTTACACCAGATATGGTTAACTCTCTGGCTATGGCATCAAAGGGCTGGATGGTTCTGCAACCACCTCGAGAGTTGTGGTCCTATCTGTGGTATCATCTACCAGGTTGGTAGTGGCGTTGCTAGGGTTGGTTCCCCCCTCTCCCGAAAAAGCCGCTTCTTCTGTTTTGGTGATACCCCATTTCTCACGATGCGTGTGGTGTCACATGGTGCGGGCCGCACCCCCTAGTGACGCCACTGCAGGTTGAGGCAGGGACACTACAGCATTTCGTGTGAGGAACGTCGTTATAATACATACAAATGTAGTAACAACCAGTGGCGTCACTAGAGGGGGTGTGGGCCACACCGGGTGAAACCACTCGCACCATGAGAAAAGGCGTTGACACCAAAGCAGAAGAAGCACCTGATTTCGGGAGAGGAGGTAACACCATGGGGGGGGGGTGTCACCGCACTTGGTGACACCATCCCTAGTAACGCCACTGGTAACAACACAGCAAAACAACTTTTAACCCTTTTCCCGCCTATGGTAGAGCGACACCCATCGTGTCGCTGTTAATGGACATAAAGGTGATATGCTTGACGGTCTTACTGCATGTCCATACCACCTCAATCTACTCTCCTTCATTTTCTTCCGTGAATTCCCCCACCTCTAAACTACCTGTAAAATACTCAATCCTGAATTTTGTATCTTGTTTTGCTCAATGACAGCCAGTTCATTCCCTGACAGTGGTCGACATTGGAAAGCGATGGTGGGGCCATATGGCCCAGTTCAGCACTGAACAACATTGATTCTGTATGTTGCTAGTCCTGTAACTTGTCGTTTTTACATTTGGCTTCACCATCACCACACATTGTGGCAGCCCATCTTGTAAGTAGAACATTAATAAACTTCCTTTCATTTGCATATACAGTACCTGGACATGCAGGTAGAAGAGTGGAGAAGGACCCCTTAGGTCTCTTTTGCAGGTCTCGTTGCAGCTCGTTGGATGCATCCAGGGCAGTGGAAGAAGACCAAAGGATACGTGGGAGCAGGTTGTAAGTAAGGATATTGGTGTTTGGTGTGTGGGGTGGACAAGGACCTGATGGGAGATAGGCAGGTGTGAAGGGCTAGAACCCGCAGAACCGACCCAGCCACAGGCAGGATAAGGGTAAGATAATGAAGACATGAGGACATCAGACTTTGTTTTGGGTTTTCTCTCATAAACATCTAACATATCCACCAAAAAGCGGCCACAGTGCATTTAGTAAAGTGTTACTGCCACAACCCTTGGAGTGGCGAGTTGCATTGGACACACCAGTTCTCGTCTGATCACTGAAGTTAAGCAACGCAAGCCCAGTTAGTACTGACATGTGTGGTCGCTGAGGAAAGCTGGGTACTGCTAATTCCCAATAATCGTCGCATTGGTGTAGTGTCTGTGCAGTATATGCATTAGAACTTTGCAGTGGACGGGTCTCTAATGACCTTGTAGTTGACGGGACCTTAAACTCCAACAAAAAAACAAACAAACTGCCACAACCTTGTAGTTCATACCACATCTCACATCACAACTCTGCAGTTGTTTGTTAGTGATTTAGGGTCCTTCAACTACAGTAAAACCTCTCTAAAACGGAACCTGATCGTTCCCATATTTTTTCCGTTTCCACAGGTTTCCGTTTTATAAAGGGTTGCGTTTTAATAAACCAACGTATAAAAAATATGATCACCTTTTATTAGGATGATGATATTCAAAATAAAAGTCAATAAACTAAAAAGTTACTCCGCCCCCACAAAGGGACTGATCCAAAGGCAGACTGGGGGGGAGCACTTCAAACAGTTGCACCCCTTATATTTTTAAATATTCAGAATCCCTTAGTATTAATCTAGCTAGCACTTACATTAGGTCATCCACTGCCCCTTAGACAATGTCCTATGTTCAGTGGTTTAGCCAACTGCAAATTGGACTGGCAGAATAGAAACGGCAATAGCAAATGCAAAAAAATGTCTCATCAGTCAAAAGTTGAATCAAGCATCAGTTGACGAATGCACCCTAGTGAGGCACTGAGAGGGGAGCAATGGCTTCATTGCTCTCCCCCCTCAGATCCTCCCCTGCCCCCACATGTCTTTTAAAGAATAGTAAAACACTGTTATAACATTTTGCTGGGAAACGAAGGGAACAAACGTTATAACCGTGAAAACGCTATAGCCATGATATGCCATTTTGTACTTTTCCATCCTTAATACCGCATAGTGGTAAAACGTCATGTTGGGGTACAATAATCATGTGTACAATAATGAAGAATTGATTTTTGCT
>JAAFCE010009001.1:225436-236218 GCA_013389805.1 Trigoniulus corallinus
GATTCTGTATGTCGCTAGTCCTGTAACTTGTCGTTTTCACATTTGGCGTCACCATCACCACACATTGTGGCAGCCCATCTTGTAAGTAGAACATTAATAAACTTCCTTTCATTTGCATATACAGTACCTGGACATGCAGTAAGAAGAGTGGAGGAGGACCCCCTTAGGTCTATTTTGCAGGTCTCGTTGCAGGTGGTTGGATGCATCCAGGGCAGTGGAAGAAGACCAAAGGATACGTGGGAGCAGGTTGTAAGTAAGGATATTGGTGTTTGGTGTGTGGGGTGGACAAGGACCTCATGGGAGATAGGCAGGTGTGAAGGGCTAGAACCCACAGAACCGACCCAGCCACAGGCAGGAAAAGGGTAAGATAATGAAGACATGAGGACATCAGACTTTTTTTTGGGTTTTCTCTCATAAACATCTAGCATATCCACCAAAAATCGGCCCCAATGCATTTAGTTCTTGTCTGATCACTGAAGTTAAGCAACGCAAGCCCAGTTAGTACTGACATGGGTGGTCGCTGAGGAAAGCTGGGTACTGCTAATTCCCAATAATCATCGCATTGGTGTAGTGTCTGTGCAGTATATGCATTAGAACTATGCAGTGGACGGGTCTCTAATGACCTTGTAGTTGACGGGACCTTAAACTCCAACAAACAAACAAACAAACTGCCACAACCTGGTAGTTCATACCACATCTCACATCACAACTCTGCAGTTGTTTGTTAGTGATTTAGGGTCCTTCAACTACAGTAAAACCTCTCTAAAACGGAACCTGATTGTTCCCATATTTTTTCCGTTTCCACAGGTTTCCGTTTTATAAAGGGTTGTGTTTTAATAAACCAAAGTATAAAAAATATGATCACCTTTTATTAGGATGATGATATTCAAAATAAAAGTCAATAAACTAAAAAGTTACTCCACCCCCACACAGGGACTGATCCAAAGGCGGACTGGGGGTGAGCACTTCAAACAGTTGCACCCATTATATTTTTAAATATTAAGAATCCCTTAGTATTAATCTAGCTAGCACTTACATTAGGTCCTCCACTGCCCATTAGACAATGTCCTATGTTCAGTGGTTTAGCCAACTGCAAATTGGACTGGCAGAATAGAAACGGCAATAGCAAATGCAAAAAAAATGTCTCATCAGTCAAAAGTTGAATCATGCATCAGTTGACGGATGCACCCTAGTGAGGCACTGAGAGGGGAGCAATGGCTTCATTGCTCTCCCCCCCTCAGATCCTCCCCTGCCCCCACATGTCTTTTAAAGTACAGTAAAACACTGTTATAACATTTTGCTGGGAAACGAAGGGAACAAACGTTATAACCGTGAAAACGCTATAGCCATGATATGCCTTTTTGTGCTTTTCCATCCTTAATACCACATAGTGGTAAAACGTCATGTTGGGGTACATACTGTAAATTATTTCCCTATGTGTACAATAATCAAGAATTGATTATTGCTTCATGGTGGATGTTATTTGTTTGCCAGTGTTTTAGGGCGCTTCAACTACTAGGTCATTAGAGTCCCTTCCATAGTGTAGTTCTTATGCAGAGACTGCACAGATACTACACTAATGCAACGCTTTTGGATAATAGCAGTACCCAGTATTCCCAAGTGGCCACCCATGTCAGTACTAACTGGGGTTTCGTTGCTTAACTTCAGTGATCAGACGAGAACTGGTGTGTCCAATGCAATTTCCCACTCCCTATCTGGATGGTGAGACACAAATATCCTTTTGGTATCTTGGCTGACCTCTACACAAGTTCATTGTAAATTGTCTTACCACCTCAATTCTATGTCGCTTGTGTCAGTTTTACTAAATCCACACATTAGCAAGATTGAGTGAGCTGTTCATGTACAATGTATGTAATGCCCAGCTTATGTAGTACATTCTGCACATATGCAACATTCCTAATCAGGACATGTGCACATACGGGTTGTAAGTTTTTCATATCCATGATATGATATGAAAAACTTGGCTGCCCACCAGGGCCTTGCAAACGTTATAACCATGAAAGCAAAGGCTATATCCATGACCCTCCAACATTAAAAAGCCATAGGCTCTGCCGGGACCAGCCCAAACAGACACTATAGGCATGAAAACGGGTAATTTTGTTCTATAAGGTTCTGATCACGTAGCAGATGAATCTTCATACTTCTGATGAAGGAAAGTATTAAAAATACATGTTGCAGGGCCTTGCGATATGAGCAGTAGCAGTAAATAAGATGTCACAAAATATAATTAATCACAGGATAAATTAATGAAATATCACAATATAATTAAATAAAATATCACAGAGTGGGGGGAAAGTACCTTTACAATGATCTCTACTTTTGGTCTTTCAGTTCTACGGTCTTCTCGCCTTTGGCTCGAAGGCCTCCACCCCATGAACGAGATATATATCGATTCTGTGAATGATCTCGTGTAGAAAGGAATATCCCGTTTGTAAAAATCTCGCTTTTCTAGACACAGAAAAATCTCTGAAGAATTGCTTTCTACCAGAAACCGATGGAAAGTGCAAAATGGAACAACCAGGTAAAAGGGAAAGCATAACCCAAGTGTAGCCCAAAGGTTGCACATTTCTTTTAAGGGCATTGGATATACTTAAGAAACCTACTCCTAACACTATTTCCGCCTATTGCAGGGACTTGAGTTCCCATCTTGTCCTTCTGAATGGACACAAAGGTGATATATTGGACAGGTGATTTTGCAGCTAACTGCATGAGCAAAACTGCAACTGCACTGCTTATTTATTGTCAGTTTACTGTTCGTTGGGGCACTGCTCTGATTCCAGGGGGTGGACTTCTACACCGGGAAATTTGAACTTATCTACCTGTTGCATAGTAGTGTTCTTTTACGTGCCTATGCCATCGTACACCATGCGGGACGTTGGGTTTACCTCTCATTAGAAGGAAGTCATACTCGGGGTGTTTCATGTGGGTGTATTGCATTGAACATACCATTCATTGTCTGATAACTGTAATTAAGAAACGCAATCCCAGTTCGTACTAACATGGGTGACCGCTTGGGAACACTTGATCATGATAATACTATCCCTAAATCGTCCTAACAGTTTAGTGTCTGTGTAGACTGCATTAAAACTAAACACTCAACAGGGCTCTAATGACCATTGTTGTTAAAGGGCCTTAAATCATGTGAAAGAAGCCCCAACCCACCTCGATCCAGTATCGAACTTGGAATCACTGGCGCAGTAAATCAACCATACTACCCAATTTAATTGCGATTTTTGTAAATAAACCTACACAATGGAATTAAAAATCTCTCCAGCAAATGGCTGTATGCCAAAAAGCAGTAAGCTAATGAGGTCAATAAGAGGAAATCCAGAAAATGCAAGGCCTGGTGATGCATGATATAAGCTAAGTGGGGCAAATACTGGCAGAAGAAATCACCTGAATTGTAATTTTGAATGAGTATTTCAATGTAAAAAGCAAGAAACCAGGCGGGATATTGCGGGCTTCATTATTAACTAGATGAATTTCCAATTTCAGGTGTTAAAATCCAATATTTCACCTCACCCTTCTTTGAAGCTTATTTATATAAATTCCTTGCACTGAAATATTAATTTTCAAAGAATTAAATATAGCTACATACATGAAGATGAAGACCCCATAGAAAAAAAAAGTTTCCCATTTTTGAATCTAGATATGTAAATTACGACACTTTCAGGACTGAAAATAACTGCAATCTGACCAAGTAATCTTAACTGCAAAACAGAGGTTCAAATGTGGCTTGTTATGTTGCACAAAACTGTGCAGACACCTCTAAATCAGCTACGGCATGGTGTAGGAGGGTATCCAGGGTCCAGTACAACCCGAAATTTTATCTCTTGGACACTTACATTTTTTGAATTTCTGCCAGGTTTTGTGCTCTCTTGCCCCACTGTTCGCCATTCAGTTTACCATTTTAAAGTGAGAGTAGGAGGGGGAGTATACATGGTTGCGAACCAATCATATTGCAGTACTGTTACACGAGAGGTGGCAGGATGTGACGGCAAAACACTGGATGTAGGTTTGACCCTCGGGAGATGTGTGGACCTAAATGTAGTACTGTATCAACTTCCAGGTTGTGGCAGTAAGCAACGAAACCACCCGAATTGTGCTGACATAGGTGACCGATTGGAAATGCTGGGCGTGCAGCTTATTGCGTTGGACACGCCAGTTCTCGTCTGATCACTGAAGTTCAGTAATGCAATCCCAGTTAGTACTGACGTGGGTGACCACTTGGGAAATCTGCATTCCACTAATACCCAAAAATCGTTGCATTAGTGTAGTGTCTGTGCAGTATTTGCACCACAACTGTGCAAATACTGCATCAGGACTTGCCTGTGTCCACTTCCGCCATCCTGCAATAAACGTATAGGTCACGCCGGAATCTATCACCCCATTGCTCTGGAAAACTGAGCCTAAATAACGAAACTCTTGCATCACTGGTATCCCCTCACCCCCCACAACGAATGGAACCCCGTTGCCGCAGGCCAGTACAATTGAAAACTAGGTAACCTCTCTGCTTCATGTTCACCTTAAGGCCCCCTCTTTCCATTGCTGTTTTAATGTCTTGTAGGCCCTTTTGTGCATCCTCTTTGGACTCCTCATGTGTCTAGAAGAAATATTCCGGTAACTAACAAATAAATATAAGTACTGTATGAAAGAAGGGGAAAAAGTAAGCAGACAATGGTCTGTCAGTGTATGAAAACCGTTATGAAATAGTTGCTGTCGTCAATGGTCATGCCACGTTGAAAGCACCAGATCTCGTCTGATCACTGAAGTTACGCAACGTCGGGCTCACGTAGTACTGAGATGGGTGACTGCCTGGGAATGCTGGGTGCCGTTGGTTCATTCTTTTGTTGATGTCGTTTTTGCTAATTTTGCTCGCTACATAAAATTCCAAAGCTGGGTGAAACGAAACCAGTTTTTAAATAACAATACAGGAACTGAAATAAATTGCATTGCATTGCTTATTGGTATTGTGCAATAGGTTAGACACCATGCAATATTATAATCAACAAAGCATTAATTTACCTGCCAAAACTTTCTATTTCGGTTGTGTAATGCAATGTTGGAAAAACTGGGGTAAGCCGACATCCCCCACAGACAATCCAGTCAATATCCTTTGGGGGTTCCAGACGCCTGGTTAGGGGGCCCCCAGTCAGACCCCAGCTATTGAAATATTGAAAAAAAAGAAATTGTCTACATACCGTGTGTATACCGTGATGAAGGGGGGATTTTGTCAACGGTCATACTGCATTGCAACCGCCAGTTCTTGTCATCTCTCTGAAGTTAAACAATGTCGGTCTGATATAGTACTGAGATGGGTGACCACTTGGGATTGCTGGGTGCTGTTGATATGTCTTTATTGCTGGACTGCTTTTGTTTATTTTGTAAGATCTCTGAAAACTGACCGATCCACAATTTCGAGGCCTGATGTGCGTGGCTGTACAGACGGGTCAGGTGCCTCCCGCAAGCTGGAGTTAACACTCTGCTCACTTAAGAAAGTAAATTGTAGCAATTTACTGTATGCAAGCACTATTCAGCAATATTTGCTTGTCTGAACGTTCGCTGAGAGTCCCCTTGCAGCAAATTTTATAATTTGCAGAGAGCACTTACAGCAAGTCAGAGCTTGCTTGTGTAAACGTGTTGCTATAGTGCTCTAGCCAGTAGGTATTTATTTCAAAACTGGAAGTGAAGGCGCAAGTTAAGTTCAACTTTTTAATGATTAACCCTTTAATGCTACACAGGGGTATTGGTGTTACCATCGTCATCACACCCTTTGTCCCGCCTGTGGCAGGGTCGGGTCTGCGGGTTCACTGAACATGCTATGACTGGAAACACCCCAGTCGGGCATCTGGAACTGGCAGGAATATTGGCTAGTTGTCTGTGGGGGGATGCCGGCCTACCCCAATGTTCCAACACCACATTTTACAACCAAAATATAAATTTTGGCAGGTAAATTAAAGCTTTGTCAGTTTTAATATTGCATGGTGTCTGACCTATTGCACAATAACTATAATGCAATACGAAATCAGGCTCATGCCCAACAGGGGTATTGGTGTACCCCAGGGTTTTTCTTCCTCTATGTCTCTGTGGGTGATCCTACTGCAATGTGATTCACAGTATTTTCCCAAGATAGGTTGAACTTCCTAATACCGGTAAGTCACAGATGAGTGGTTAACTGCTTTTCATTATTCGAATAAGGATTGATGGGGTAATCCTGTACCCCTTTGTTGCCCAAGTGTGAAGTTTAAATGGCCATATGAAGTGCAGGAAAAGCCATATGCAATGCATAAAGGACAAAAAATTCATTTGCTTTAACCACCACATTACAATTGTTCAAATTGCTTATAATGATATTTTTTTCTATGTTTCTGAGCATTGCAAGCAAGCACACTCTCCACTATACGGTGTAAGCATCTGTGCAATAACGTGCTGGCAAGTGCTCTCCAGATAGTGTTTTCAGACACTACTTGCACATATTTTTGCTAATCATGTAAACGCTTGAGAAAGTTACTATCAGAAGTACTTGCACAAGTTGCTTGCTCGTGTAAACCTAGCTTTAAAATCAAATTCGCACATGAGACTTGGCTCCTTAGAGGGCACATCTGAGATGTTATTTTCCGTTTCATTAGTTGTTGTTGTTTGTTGATGTTTTTGGGCCCGTAAACTAAAAGGTCATTAGAGCCCCGTCCACAGTGTGGTTCTAATGCAGAGGCTGCACAGACACTACACTAATGCGACGATTTTTTTGGTATTAGCAGCACCCAGTTTTCCCAAGCAGCCACCCATGTCAGTACTAGCTGGGGTTGTGTTGCTCAACTTCAGTAATCAGATGAGAACTGGTGTCTCCCGTTTCGTTTGTGCTTTAAGGCACTTCAACTACAATGGTCATTACATCCCTGTCCACTGTGTACAATAGTTCTAATGCAGAGTTAACACAGACACTATGCTGTTGCAATGCTACACAACACTAGCTGCACCCCCTATGCTAATTTATCTTCCGTCTACTATTCGTCAGGCATTTCACTGGTGTTAGGGAGCATCTACCAGGCTCATCTACCCGTTGAAAAGTTGAGGGGGTTCTTTGATGGGCAAATGCCATCGTCCACCACACGGAACCTCAGTTTTACTTCTAACCAGAAACACGCCAACCCACCTTGGTCCAATATGGGCTCTAGAACTATTGACTCAGTAACCGAGGGGAGGTTGCCGATATTTTCCTATAATTTATGAAAAAAAGTGGTTTTAATCCTAATATGCCAACTAAAATACATTAAAACTTCTTTAATGGGTCCACCCTTGGGGATATACAAAACTGGGCACATCAGAAGAGTCGACCGATTAGGGGGCTTAACCAAAATGAAGTTCAGGTACCAGAGAATTTTAAGTGGCAAATTGCGTTGGATACACTATATACACCCCACACTCTCTATAAGCATACCCCAGGGGAAATTGAAATTCCATCGCTATAAAGAGAGTTTCTTGTTGGCAAACTTTCCCTACAAGAATAAGTTATGACTATAAAGTGTTGTTTCCTACAGCTGACTTTCCATATACTGTAATGACAATTGATGGCTACAAAGAATATTCCAAGAAATAATATTTTCAAATCACATGCAAGTATGATTATATTACAAGCAATTGAATTAATTTACCAAGAAAATATATATTAATGTTTCTGAAAAAAGGAATCAATTCTAGTTTGTTTGGAGGTTTTTGAAGTGACGGTTATAGTAAACGTGATCCAAAAACTCGATGTGATTGATTCCTTCCTTAACTACTAAAGATCACAAATTTGTCAATGCAGCAAATGCCCCTTTGGTAGATACAGGTTGACAAACCTCCCCAAATTGCTCTTCCTCCTCTTCATTGACTCCTAAAACCTCTCTAGTATTTAGATTCAGACTTGCCTCAATTTCGTCCTCACTGAGATACTCAGAGGTAATAAGATTCTCATAAACTTAAACAACCAGTGGACAATGGATTTCACAACTCGCAGTTAAAAGCATTCCTATAGAGTGTAGTAAATAAGTGAAGGGAGTGAAATTTTCCATTACTATAGAGAGAGTATTACTATAGGGATTATTCTTATATGGGGAGTATTTTGCATTGACAATCCCATAGGGGGAATGGATTGCATCCCTATAAGGAGAGTGAGTATTCTTATTGGGAAAGTGGTTATGGAAAGAGTGGAGTGTAGTTAAGCTGAATTTAAGCTATGCAACCCCAACTAGTACTGACATGGGTGGCCACTTGGGATAACTGGGTACTGCTTATACCCAAAAACCGTCACATTAGTGTAGTGTCTGTGCAGTTTCTGCATAAGAACTACACTGTGGACGGGGCTTCAATGACCTTGTAGTTGAGGGCAGGGCATCAAACCGGAACGAAACCAAAAACCTAAACCTGGTAAAACCGTTATTTTTTCTCAGAACGAAAACTGGAACTGAACCAAAAAAGAAATATCGCTCTTATTGGTTCAACACCTGAAAAAACCTGCTTAAACATAACAGCCTGTCAGATGTCATTCAATCGTCCTATGTGTGAAACATCTCTGCACGTATTACATCTTGCGCCGCTATTTACACCAATGGAGTGTCCACATTGGCGAATGCACACTCTGCACATGCTGTATGTGCAGAAAATGTGCATGTACAGTGTGTCCCATTTCAAAAGCAGAGTCCTGTGTGATAGTAAAGTTTAACAGGGTAATGTTGGGCAGTGAGGGAGAACCACGTCACTAGAATGCAAGTATCCAAGATCAGAATGCTGCAGTACATGAGTGGGTCTCAAGAAGTGATAGAATTAGGAATGAGTATATGGTAGCCTTGTGGTGGGGGACATCACTGAATAATGAGGGATAGGGACAAGGAGGTGCAAATGGAAATGGAGGCATGTGGGGTGGAGGCAGGGCCGGCTATCCAGAGGGGTGCAGAGGGTGCATTGCACCTGGGCCCCACTATCAGTTCACATCAGGACCCAGATCATTGCTAATATTAAAGGTTTAATACGTCATTGTAGGGGCAACGGCCCTCATTCGAACCTGCCAATGCAACATAACCTAAACGTAACCTAACAACCCTGCCATTGAACTACACCAGGGTTGTACAACCTTTCTGGTGTTTTGGGTCACTCGGCTGCTCCATGAACTGATTGCCAGCCACAAGCTGTCAAAAACAAAACGGGTGAAGATAACGTTAGGTGTTACATAGCAGGTAGGCTACAATGCATAATTAGAAATGATGCACCATTGGCCACAGGTTGGACAACCCAGAATTAGAGGTTAAGAGTCAATAAGGGGTTGTTAAAACCTAAATACCTTTAATAATCAGAAATGTAATAAAAAAACATATAATTGCAAAGGTCCAACTGATAATGTTCCAAGGTGTGGACGTCCACGTAAGCCTTCAGACCAACTCATAGATGCAATGATGACACATTAGGACACATGGCATCATCCAAAAATGTAATACCTTCCAAAATTAGGAAGGATCTCAGAATGGGATAGTAGGGCATCTAAGAGGAGTCCATTTACTCTGAATCCTATTATTTTTACATTTGGGGCCCCAAAAGGATATTGCACCCTGGCCCGCTTATTGAGAAGGCCGGCCCTGGGTGGAGGGGGACTTGGTGAGGGATAAAAGGGAGTGCAGGATTAGAACCCGCTGAACCAACCCAGCCTTAGGTGGGATAAGGGTGAGATGATGATGATGATGATGGATATTTTTATTATAATCTACTGTATTTTAAAATTATGTTTAATACCTATTATTTTTTTAAAAATAATATTCGGAGTGAAACCAAAAACCATAAACCGGAATAACCATTATTTTTTTACTGGAACGAAAACCATAACAGAACCGATATATTTATTTGACGTGAACCGTAACCGAAACCGGAAGCCAAAAACATAACAGTTCGATGCCCTGGTTGAAGGGCCCTGAAGCACAAAAACAAACCAAAGAATTTTCCGTTCTTTAAAAAAAGTGGACCTTCGCGGGAGGTAAACCGAAAGAGGGGTTTCACTGTAGTTAACAATCACCCCGAGTTTATTCATAACATCACTAGATGTCAGCAGCAATGAAACAGTTTGTCTTAATTCTATAAGGTGCCTTTTTTGGATAATTTCCCAGCTAAGTATACCCGTGTGTGCCCGGGGTAGAATAGGCACACTGCATACCTGCATGTCGTAAGAGGCGACAAAACGAGGTGACTTGTTTTTTGCCCCTGACTGGACAACACCACTATCGTCTTTCTCTACGACGTGTTCTGGACAGGACGACACCAACATCGTGGTTGTTCCAGTGTTCGGTCTGACTTGTTCTTGGTCGACGTAGGCTCCTCACTGAGGTGACCATAAACAAATGCCTACCCGCGTGTTTGCCATGTGTGGAGACCCGTACCCTGGGAAAAGCGGATCCTGGTGATTGAGGAGGGTCTAGGGCTGCGGCCCTACACATCCAACACATCACTTTGGCCACAGCTTGCGGGGCAAACGGGAGGCCAAGGGTGTAGCCCGGTATTGGTCAATCGGCTGGGGGCGCATAAGTTGTTATGCCTCCTAGGGTGACTGTAAGTGGACCGGCAGTCAACCACAATGCCAATGGTCCGGTACTTGGGGATTATGCCACCCTAACGGTATCCTGTCTGAGTACTCTCGATGACCCGAATGGGCGTCCCCTTGTTGGGCTTGGTGGTGGGTGAGACCTGCGGGCAGCAAAATCATAATTTATAACAATTATGGCAACTATAACCCAGAGGCTG
>JAAFCE010009001.1:262667-277103 GCA_013389805.1 Trigoniulus corallinus
GGGGCATGAAACCACCCCTTGCTCTCTGCCGTTGGCTAGAGAGTTTGGGTGGACGAACCAAGGACACCCGCCCCACTGTGGAAGTGGTAGGTGTCCCTACTTTCTTTCCACCTGTCTCACGTACCACCCTCTCCGTGGAGGGGGCTGGCTGGACTGAGACAGGGAGGGAGGCCTTCACAGGAGATGCCTCTCTTTCATGAGCAGCATCTGGGGCCTCCAAAGAAACTGGCACCGCCATTATTGGGGGGCCCATGCATGGGCCAGAAGCGGTGGTGGAGCCGGAAGTAGCCATGGAAACGGGGTCGGGGTCCGTCTGGCAGCCAATGCTTGCACAGACCTGCACTCCTTGGACCCCACGGGCCCGAGAGGGCGTCAAACGGATGAGAGGGGGGAAGTTGAGGTGGTGTGTCCGTCTGGGTGCAGACAGACGACACAGCAGCTGCCTTGGCAGCACCTGCATAGGACACCGCATGACTGGGGGTCCCTGGCAAGGCTAGCAGCCGCCACGCACCTGGAAAGCTGATACCCTTCTGGACACACAACTCTTGGATTGCGCGCTCCTGCAACCAAGTAGGGCAGTCCCGAGAATTCGCGGGGTGGTATCCCTTACAGTTCAGACAGAAAGGTGCAGTCTTACAAGACTCTGGGGAGTTGTCTCCCTGCCCACAAGTGCCACACGTGGCCTTGGCAGAACAGGATTTCTGGCCATGGCCATAACGTTGGCACTTGAAACACCGAAGCGGGCTCAGTATGAAAGGACGCACAGGCAAGCGGAGGTAGCCAGCCATGATGTACTCTCGCACCTTGGGCCTACCAAAGGTCAGCACGAAGGTGTCAGATGGCTGGGATTCTCCATCCCGTTGGACAGAGGTGCGGTGGACAGCCACCACACCCTGGTCCCTAAGCTCCTCCACTATTTGCTCTTCTGACTCCCCACGCAGATCGGGACACCGCACCACACCTCTGCTGGTGTTTAAAGTGCGATGCGGTTCGACCACAACGGGGATGTCACCAAGTTTCCACATTTTTAATAATGCTTCGGTCTGGTCATTCGCAGATGCCTCCACCAACAAGGTGCCATTGCACAGTTTCTTGACCGAGGTCACATCACTGGCAATGCCCTTGATGGCTTTGGCAATAAGGAAGGGCGACGCACCTTTTGACTGCACCTGAGGCTTCCTTAGATGCACGAACATGCTTTGCATCAGCGGTGGAGCCCTGCACCTTAAGGATAAGAGGCCGTTGCTTCTTGTTAAGGACAGGTGCTGATGTATTTGACACCACAGGGGCATTCCCTGATCCAGTTGGGTGACTGGGGGAACACAGCCTCTTAGTTGAAGCAGTGCTCATCTCCATTAACTCCCTGGCAGCTGGCCCACCCAGTTGAGTGGGACCGAGCCCGCCATCTTCTGGCTCAACACAAGTCATTGAAACTAAAGAAGGGGGAGGTGTGGGGTTTTTTGAAAGGGCCCCCAGACTCTGGGTTATAGTGGCCATAATTGTTATAAATTATGATTTTGCTGCCCACAGGTCTCACCCACCACCGAGCCCAACGAGGGGACGCCCATTCGGGTCGTCGATAGTACTCGGACAGGATACCATTAGGGTGGCATAATCCCCAAGTACCGGACCATTGGCATCTGGGTTGACTGCCGGTCCACTTACAGTTACCCAAGGAGGCATAACAACTTATGCACCCCGGCCGATTGACCAATACCGGGCTACTGCCTTGGCCTCCCCTTTGCCCCGGAAGCTGTGGCCAAAGTGATGTTTTGGATGTGTAGGGCCGCAGCCCTAGACCCTCCTCAATCACCAGGATATGGGCCTCCATGCATGGCAAACACGCTGGTAGGCATTTGTTTACGGTCACCTCAGTGAGGAGCCTACGTCGACCGAGAACAAGTCAGACCGAACACTTGAAAAACCACGATGTTGGTATCGTCCTGTCCAGAACACGTCGTAGACAAAGACGATAGTGGTGTTGTCCAGTCAGGGTCAAAAAAAGTCACCCCGTTTTGTCGCCTCTTACGACATGCAGGTATGCAGTGTGCCTATTCTACCCTGGGCACACACGGGTATACTTAGCTTAGAAATTATCCAAAAAAGGCACCTTATAGAATTAAGACAAAATGATTCATTGCTGCTGACATCTAGTGATGTTATGAATAAACTCGGGATTATTGTTAACTGCAGTGAAACCCCTCTTTCGGTTTACCTCCCGCGAACGTCCACTTTTTGTAAAGAACGGAAAATTCTTTGGTTTGTTTTTGTGCTTCGGGGCCCTTCAACCAGGGCATCAAACTGCTATGTTTTTGCGTTCCGGTTTCAGTTACGGTTCACGTCAAATAAATATATCGGTTCTGTTATGGTTTTTGTTCCAGTAAAAAAATAATGGTTATTCCGGTTTATGGTTTTCGGTTTCACTCCGAATATTAATTTTAAAAAAATAATATGTATTAAACATAATTATAAAATACAGTAGATTATAATAAAAATATCCATCATTATCATCATCATCTCACCTTATCCCACCTAAGGCAGGGTTGGGTCTGTGGGTTCTAATCCTGCACTCCCGTCTATCCCCCACCAAGTCCTCCTCCACCCACTGCCGGCCTTCTCTATAAAGGGGCCCGGGTGCAAAATCCTTTTGGGGCCCCAAAAGTAAAAATAAAAGGATTCAGAGTAAATGGACTCCTCTTAGATGCCCTACTATCCCATTCTGAGATCCTTCCTAATTTTGGAAGGTATTACATTTTTGGATGATGCCATGTGTCCTAATATGTCATCATTGCATTTATGAGTTGGTCTATAAGCTTACATGGACGTCCACACCTTGGAACATTTTCAGTTGGACCTGTGTCATTATACGTTTTTTATTACACTTCTGATTATTAAAGGTATTTTGGTTTTAACAACCCCTTATTGACTCTTAACCTCTAATTCTGGGTTGTCCAACCTGTAGCCCATGGTGCATCATTTCTAATTATGCATTGTAGCCTACCTGCTATGTAACAAATAAACGTTATCTTCATCCGTTTTTTTTTTGACAGCTTGTGGCTGGCAATCAGTTCATGGAGCAGCCGAGTGACCCAAAACACCAGAAAGGTTGTACAACCCTGGTGTAGTTCAATGGCAGGGTTGTTAGGTTACGTTTAGGTTATGTTGCATTGGCAGGTTCGAATAAGGGCCGTTGACCCTACAATGACGTATTAAACCTTTAATATTAGCAATGATCTGGGTCCTGATGCAAACTGATTATTGGGCCTGGGTGCAATGCACCCTCTGCACCCTCCGGATAGCTGGCCCGGCCTCCACCCTGCATGCCTCCATTTCCATTATCACCTCCTTGTCCCTCTCCCTCATTATTCAGTGATGTCCCCCACCGCAAGGCTACCTTATACTCATTCCTAATTCTATCACTTCTTGAGATCCACTCATGTACCACAGCATTCTTTTGTTGGATACTTGCATTCTAGTGACGTGGTTCTCTCTCACTGCCCAACATTACCCTGTTCAACTTCCCTATCACACAGGACTCTGCTTTTGAAATGGGACGCACTGTACTTGCACATTTTCTGTACATACAGCATGTGTAGTGTTTTTCTGATGGTTAGAATGATTTTGGACCCCATGTTTGTGCCCGCATTCGCCGATGTGGATGCTCCATTAGTGTTAATAGTGGCACAAGATGTAAAGCTGGGTTTACACTATGCGCCAGATACTCGTGCAACTGTTTCATTAGAAACGACTCGCGCAGTGTAAATGGGGGCTCTCCCCGAAACTTGCTGCGCGAGGCAGCATCGTGGTGAGCCACTGCACTGTCGGTTTTTTGATGCGCATCAAAGGGATTCGCCACTCACACTGCGTGTACTGTTAATCTAGGGACGTTTTTCATGCTTGCATCGCGTAATATTTTGCTCAATGTAAACAGGGAGGGCGAGACGGGCGAGATTGCCTCAAGCCTGCAGAAACAGTTGTGGCGAGTATGTTTCGTGCAGTGTAAATCCAGCTTAATACGTGCAGAGATGTTTCACACATAGGACGATTGAATGACATCTGACAGGCTGTTATGTTTAAGCAGGTTTTTACAGGTGTTGAACCGATAAGAGCGATATTTCATTTTCGGTTCTGTTCCGGTTTTCGTTCCGAGCAAAAATAATGGTTTTACCGGATTTAGGTTTTCGGTTTCTTTCCAGTTCGATGCCCTGCCCTCACTTACAAGGTCATTTCAAACCCTGCCCACAGTGTAGTTCTTATGCTGAAACTGCACAGACACTACACTAATGTGACGGTTTTTGGGTATTACCAGTACCCTGTTTTCCAAAGCGGCCACCCATGTCAGTACTAGCTGGCATTGCATAGCTTAACTTCAGCGATCGGGCGAGAACTATATAGTGTATCTAACGCAATTTGCCACTCAAAATTCTCTGGTACCTGAACTTCATTTTGGTTAAGCCCTCTAATCAGTCCACTCTTCTGATGGGCCCAGTTTTGCATATCCCCAAGGGTGGACCCATTAAAAAAGTTTTACTGTATTTTAGTTGGCAAATTAGGATTATAACCACTCTTTTTCATAAATTATAGGAAGTACCAATTTATACCGGCCCCCCCCCCCCCCCCCCCCGGGTAACTGAGTCAATAGTTCTAGAGCCCATATTGGGCCAAGGTGGGTTGGCGTGTTTCGGATTAGAAGTAAAACTTAGGTTCCGTGTGGTGGACGATGGCATTTTCCCGTCAAAGAACCCTCTCAAGTTTGCAATGGGTAGATGAGCCTGGTAGATGCTCCCTAACACCGGTGAAATGCCCGACGAATAGTAGACGGAAGATAAATAAGCATAGGTGGGGGTGCAGCTAGTGTAGTGTAGCATTGCAACAGCGTGGTGTCTGTGTTAACTCTCCATTAGATCTACTGTATGCAGTTGACAGGGATCTAATGACCATTGTAGTTGAAGAGCCTTAAAGCACCAACGAAACAGGACACACTAGTTCTCGTCTGATTACTGAAGTTAAGCAACGCAAACCCAGCTAGTACTGACATGGGTGGCTGCTTGGTAAAACTGCGTGCTGCTAATACCCCAAATTCGTCGCATTTGTGTAGTGTCTGTTTAGTCTCTGCATTAGAACCATGCTGTGGGCGGGGATCTAATGACCTTGTAGTTGACTGGCCCAAAAACATCAAAAAAAAAAACAACCAACGAAACGGAAAATAAAATCTCAGATGTTCCCTCTAAGGAGGCAAGTCTCATGTTCAAATTTGATTTTAAAACTAGGTTTACATGAGCAAGCAACTTGTGCAAGTAACTTCTGCAAGCGTTTACATGATTAGCAAAAATGTGTGCAAGTAGTGTCTGAAAACACTATCCGGAGAGTACTTGCCAGCAAGTTATTGCACAGATGTTTACACCGTATAGTGGATAGTGTGCTTGCTTGCAATTCTCAGAAACATAGAAAAAAGCATCATTATAAGCAATTTTAACAATTGTAATGTGGTTGTTAAAGGAAATGAATTTTTTGCCCTTTATGCATTGCATATGGCTTTTCCTGCACTTCGTATGGCCATTTAAACTTTACGCAGTTGATACACAGGGGTACAGGAGTACCCCATCAATCCTTATTCGAATAATGAAAGCAATTAACCACTCATCTGTGACTTATCGGTATTAGGAAGTTCAACCTATCATGTCAAAATACTGTGAATTACATTGCGCCAGGATCACCCACAGTGAAAGAGAAGAAGAAAAACCCTGGGGTACACCAATACCCCTGTTGGGCATGAGCCTGATTTCTTATTGCATTACAGTTATTGTGCAATAGGTCAGACACCAATGCAATATTAAAACTGAAAAAGCATTAATTTACCTGCCAAAATTTATATTTTGGTTGTAAAATGTGGTGTTGGAACAGTGGGGTAGGCCGGCATCCCCCCACAGAAAACTAGCCAATATTCCTGCTGGTTCCACATGCCTGACTGGGGTGTTCCAAGTCATAGCATGTTGAATGAACCCGCGGACCAGACCCTTCCACAAGCGGGACAATGGGTGCGATGACGATGGTGACACCAATACCCCTGTGTAGCATTAAAGGGTTAATCATTAAAAAGTTGAAGTTATCTTGCATGTCACAATCAAGTTTACACAAGATGGCTCTGACTTGCTGAAAACGCTCTCTGCAAATTATATAATTTGCTGATGGGGGACTCTCAGCGAACGTTCAGACAAGCAAATATTGCTGAATAGTGCTTGCATACAGTAAATTGTGACAATTTAGTCTCATAAGTGAGCGGAGTGTTAACTCCGCCGTGTGTGGGGCACCTGGCCCATTTGCACGGCCCCGCACGTCCACAGCTTAAAGGGAACATCAGGCCTTGAAATGGTGGATCGGTCAGTTTTCAGAGATCTTACAAAATGAACAAAAGCAGTCCAGCAATAAAGATACATCAACAGCACCCAGCATTCCCAGGTGGTCACCCATCTCAGTAATACATGGGCGCGACGTTACCTAACTTCAGTGCGTGGACAAGAACTGGCGGTTTCAATGCAGTATGACCGTTGACAAAAACAAGCCCTTCATCATGGTATACATACGGTATGTAGACTATTTCCTTTTTCTTCAACATTTCAATAGCTGGGGTCTGACTGGGGGCACCCCAACAAGGCGTCTGGAACCCCTATCGGATATTGACTGGAGTGCCTGTGGGGGATGTCGGCCTACCCCACTTGTTCCAACATCACATTACACAACCGAAATAGAAAGTTTTGGCAGGTAAATTAATACTTTGTTGATTATAATATTGCATGGTGTCTGACCTATTGCACAATAACAATAAGCAATGCAATGCAATTTATTTCAGTTCCTGTATTATTATTTAAAAAACGGTTTTGTTTCACCCAGCCTTTGGAATTTTATGTAGCGATCAAAATTAGCAAAAACGACATCAAGAAAACATGAAACCAATGGCACCCAGCATTCCTAAGCGGTCACCCATCTCAGTACTACGTGAGCCCGACGTTGATTAACTTCAGTTATCAGACGAGAACTGGTGCGTTCAACGTGGTATAACTGTTGACGTCAGCAAGTATTTCATCAAGGTTTACATAAACTGACAGACCATTGTCTGCTTACTTTTTCCCCTGCTTTCATACAATACTTCTATTTATTTGTTAGTTACCGGAATATTTCTTCTAGACACATGAGGAGTCCAAAGAGGATGCACAAAAGGGCCAACAAGATATTAAAACAGCAATGGAAAGAGGGGGCCTTAAGGTGAACATGAAGCAGAGAGGTTACCTACTTTTCAATTGTAGTGGCCTGGGGCAATGGGGTTTCATTCGTTGTGGGGTTGAGGGGATCCCAGTGATGCAAGAGGTTCGTTACTTAGGATCAGTTTTCCAGAGCAATTGTGAGATAGATTCCGGCGTGACCCATAGGTTTAATGCAGGATGGCGGAAGTGGAGACAGGCAAGTCCCGATGCAGTATTTGCACAGTTCTGGTGCAAATACTGCACAGACACTACACTAATGCGACAATTTTTGGGTATTAGCGGTACGCAGTTTTCCCAAGCGGTCACCCATGTCAGTACTAACTGGGATTGCATTACTGAACTTCCGTGATCAGACGACAACTGGCGTGTCCAATGCAATAAGCTGCTCGCTCAGCATTCCCAAGCGGTCACCTATGTCAGAACAATTTGGGGGGTTTCGTTGCTTACTGCCATAACCTGGTAGTTGATATAGTACTACATTTTGGTCCAAACATCTCCCGAGGGTGAAACCTACATCCAGTGTTTTGTCGTCACATCCTGCTGCATCTGGTATAACAGTACTGTAATATGATTGGTTGGCAACAACGTATACTCCCCCCTCCTACTCTCGCTTTAAAATGGTAAACTGAATGGCAGACAGTGGGGCAAGAGAGCACAAAACCTGGCAGAAATTCAAAAAATTAAAGTGTCCAAGAGATAAAATGTCGGGTTGTACTGGACTCTGGATACCCTCCTACACCATGCCCTAGCTGATTTAGAGGTGTCTGCACAGTTTTGTGCAACATTTGAACCTTTATTTTGCAGTTAAGATTACATGGTCTGATTGCAGTTATTTTCAGTCCTGAAAGTGTCGTTATTTACACATCTAGATTCAAAAATGGGAAATTTTTTTCTATGCGGTCTTCATCTTCATGTATGTAGCTATATTTAATTCTTAGAAAATTAATATTTCAGTGCAAGGAATTTATATAAATAAGCTTCAAAGAAGGGTGAGGTGAAATGTTGGATTTTTACACCTGAAATTGGAAATACATCTAGTTAATAATGAATCCATCAATATCCCGCCTGGTTGCTGGCTTTTTACATTGCAATACTCATTCCAAATTACAATTCAGGTGATTTCTTCTGCAATTTTTTCCCCATTTCAAAATTCAGAAGGTTATCTAGGAACAACTTAACCCTTTCATGCATCACCAGGCCTTGCATTTTCTGGATTTCCTCTTATGGACCTTATTAGCTTCCTGCTTTTTGGCATACAGCCGTTTGGGGGAGATTGTTTATTCTATTGCATACGTTTAGTTACAAAATTCGAAAATAAATTGGATAGTATGCTTGATTTACTGCGCCAGTGATTCCAGGTTCGATACTGGATCAAGGTGGGTTGGAGCTTCTTTAACATGAGTTAAGGCCCTATAACAACAATGGTCATTAGAGCTCTGTTGAGTGTTTAGTTTTAATGCAGTCTACACAGACACTACACTGTTATGATGATATAGGGGCAGTATTATCAGTATCAAACGTTCTAGGGACCATTACTGTCATATACACACAGAGTTACCCAATAATGGGTAACTCTGTGTGTATATAAGTTTTTAAGGCTCAATTAAAGACAGAGCCTTAAAACTCTGTGTGTATATAAGTTTTTAAGGCTCTATTAAAGATAGAGCCTTAAAACTTAGCAATGAAATTCTACAAAACATGTGTAAAAAGAGTGTAGTGGAGAAATTCTACAAAACATGTGTAAAGACAAAAAGTGCTGGAAATCGCAAAAAAATCACTTTTTTCCTGAATGAGTAAGCGTGTCACCTAGATGCTTCTTTTTCTCAAAAACTATAAAAGCTACAGACATGCCGTTTTGCAACGTCGTAGAGTACAAAAATCTCCGCATTCTGGCAAAGATTTATATTTTTGTGATGTATAGAAGAGAAAATATTGTACAAATCATGTTTTTCACATGCTTTTTTGTGGAAGAACATTTGTTTTTGCAATATCTCAAAAATTATTAAAAATAGAGCTTTAAAACTTAGCAAAAGTGTAAAAAACCGCCTATTTTACCTACTGGCAAAGTTTTACACGTTTAGTTTCCATAGAAGTGGAGATATTCCACAAAACATGTGTAAAGACAAAAAGTGCTGGAAATCGTGAAAAATCACTTTTTCCTCGATGAGTAAGCATGTCACCTTGATGCTTGTTTTTCTCAAAAACTATAAAAGCTACAAACATGCCAATAGGCAACGTTGTAGAGTACCACATTCTCTACATTCTGGCCAAAATATATCGTTTTGTGATGTAAAGAAGAGAAAATATATCACAAATCATGTTATTCACATGCTTTTCTATGGGAGAACATTTGTTTTTGCAATATCTCAAAAACTATTAAAGATAGAGCCTTAAAACTTAGCAGAAGTGTAAAAAACCGCCTATTTTACCTACTGGCAAATTTTTACCCGTGTGGTTTCCATAGAAGTGGAGATATTCCACAAAACATGTATAAAGACAAAAAGTGCTGGAGATCGTGAAAGATCACTTTTTTCCTCAATGAGTAAGCATGTCACCTAGATGCTTCTTTTTCTTAAAAACTGTAAAAGCTACAGACATGCCGTTTGGCAACGTTGCAGAGTACCACATTCTCCACATTCATGCCAAGATTTCTCGTTCTGTGATGTATAGAAGAGAAAATATTGCACAAATCATGTTTTTCAAATGCTTTTCTATGTGAGAACATTTCCATTCGCAATATCTCAAAAACTATAAAAGCTACAAACAAGCCGTTTGGCAACGTAGTAGAGTACGACATTCTCTACATTCTGGCTAAGATTTATCGTTCTGTGATGTATAGAAGGGAAAATATTGCACAAATCATGTTTTTCACCTGCTTTTCTATGGGATAATATTTGTTTTTGCAATATCTCAAAAAGTATTTAAATAGAGCCTTAACACTTAGCAGAAGTGTAAAAAACCGCCTATTTTACCTACTGGCAAAGTTTTACACATGTGGTTTCCATAGAAATAAAGAAATTCCACAAAACATTTGTAATGACAAAAAGTGCTGGAAATCGCGAAAAATCACTTTTTTCCTCAATGAGTAAGCATGCCACCTAGATGCTTCTTTTTCGCAAAAACTATAAAAGCTACAGAAATGCCATTTGGCAACGTTGTAGAGTACCACATTCTCTACATTCTGGCCATGAATTAACGTTCTGTGAAGTATGGAAGAGAAAATATTGCACAAATCATGTTTTTCACAAGCTTTTCTGTGGGAGAACATTTGTTTTTGCAATATCGCAGAAACTATTAAAGATAGAGCCTCAAAACTTAGCAAAAGAGTAAAAACTGCCTATTTTACCTACTGGCAAAGTTTTACACTTGTGGTTTCCATAGAAGTGGAGATATTCCACAAAACATGTGTAAAGACCAAAAGTGCTGGAAATCGTGAAAAATCACTTTTTTCCTTAATGAGTAAGCATGTCACCTAGATGCTTCTTTTTCTCAATAATATAAAAGCTACAGACATGCCGTTTGGCAACGTTGTAGAGTACCACATTCTCCACATTCTGGCCAAGATTTATCGTTTCGTGATGTATAGAGGAGAAAATATTGCAGAAATCATGTTTTTCACATGCTTTTCTATGGGAGAACATTTGTTTTTGAAATATCTCAAAAACTAATAAAGATAGAGCCTTAAAACTTAGCAGAAGTGTGAAAAACCTCCTATTTTACCAACTAGCTAAGTTTTACACGTGTGGTTTCCATAGAAGTGGAGATATTTAACAAAACATGTGTAAAGACAAAAAGTGCTGGAACTCACAAAAAATCACTTTTTTCCTCAATGAGTAAGCATGTCACCTAGATGCTACTTTTTCTCAAAAACTATAAAAGATACAGACATGTCATTTGGCAACGTTGTAGAGTACCTCATTCTCTACATTCTGGCCAAGATTTATCGTTCTGTGATGTATAGAAGAGAAAATATTGCACAAATCATGTTTTTCAAATGCTTTTCTATGCGAGAACATTTGTTTTGGAAATATCTCAAAAACTATTAAAAATAGAGCCTTAAAACTTAGTAGAAGTGTAAAAAAACCTCCTATTTTACCGACTAGCAAAGTTTTACACTTGTGGATTCCATAGAAGTGGAGAAATTCTACAAAACATGTGTAAAGACAAAAAGTGCTGGAAATCACGAAAAATCACTTTTTTCCTCAATGAGTAAGCATGTCACCTAGAGGCACCCTTTTCTAAAAAACTATAAAAGCTACAGACATGACGTTTGGCATCGTTGTAGAGTACCACATTCTCTACATTCTGGCCAAGATTTATCGTTCTGTGATGTTTAGAAGAAAAAACATTGCACAAATCATGATTTTCACATGTCTTTCTATAGGAGAACATTTGTTTTTGCAATATCTCAAAAACTATTAAAGATAGAGCTTTAAAACTTAGCAGAAGTGTAATAAACCGCCTATTTTACCTACTGGCAACGTTTTACACGTGTGGTTTCCATAAAAGTGGAGATATTCCATAAATCATGTGTAAAGACAAAATGTGCTGGAAATCGTGAAAAATCACTTTTTCCTCAATGAGTGAGGATGTCACCTAGATGCTTCTTTTTCTCAAAAACTATAAAAGCTACAGACAAGCCGTTTGACAACGTTGTAGAGTACCACATTTTCTACATTCTGGCCAAGATTTATCGTTCTGTGATGTATAGAAGAGAAAATATTGCTCAAATCATGTTTTTCACATGCTTTTCTATGGGAGAACATATGTTTTTGCAATATCTCAAAAACAATTAAAGATAGGGCTTTAAACTCAGCAAAAGTGTATAAAACCGTCTATTTTACCTACTGGTAAAGTTTATACGTGTGATTTCCACAGAAGTGGAGAAATTCCACAAAACATGAGTAAAGACAAAAAGTGCTGGAAATTGTGAAAAATCACTTTATTCCTGAATGAGTAAGCTTTTCACCCAGATGCTTCTTTTTCTCAAATCTATAAAAGCTACAAACATGCCGTTTGGCAACGTTGTGGAGTACCACATTTCCTACATTCTGGCTTTAAAACTTAGCAAAAGTGTAAAAAACTGCCCATTTTACCTACTGGCAAAGTTTTACACGTGTGGTTTTCATAGAAGTGGAGAAATTCTACAAAACATGTGTAAAGACAAAAAGTGCTGGAAATCGCGAAAAATCACTTTTTTCCTGAATGAGTAAGCGGGTCACCTAGATGCTTCTTTTTCTCAAAAACTATAAAAGCTACAGACATGCCATTTCGCAACTTTGTAGAGTACCACATTCTCCACATTCTGGCCAAGATTTATCGTTTTGTGATGTATAGAAGAGAAAATATTACACAAATCATATTTTTCACATGCTTTTGTATGGGAGAACATTTTTTTTTTTGCAATATCTCAAAAACAATTAAAGATAGGGCTTTAAAACTTAGCAAAAGTGTAAAAAACCGCCTATTTTACCTACTGGTAAAGTTTACACGTGTGGTTTCCATAGAAGTGGAGAAATTCCACAAAACATTTGTGAAGACGAAAAGTGCTGGAAATCGCGAAAAATCGCTTTTTTCCTCAATGAGTAAGCATGTCACCTAGATGCTTCTTTTTCTCAAAACCTATAAAAGCTACAGACATGCCGTTTGGCATCCTTGTAGAGTACCGCATTCTCTACATTCTGGCCAAGATTTATCTTTCTGTGATGTATAGAAGAGAAAATATTGCACAAATCATGTTTTTCACATGCTTTTCTTAGGGAGAACATTGGTTTTTGCAATATCTCAAAAACTACTAAAGTTGGAGCTTTAAAAGTTAGCAAAAGTTTAAAAAACCACCTATTTTACCTACTGGCAAAGTTTTACAAGTGTGGTTTCCATAGAAGTGGAGAAATTCCACAAAACATGTGAAAAGATAAAAAGTGCTGGAAATCGTGAAAAATCACATTTTTCCTCAATGAGTAAGCATGTCACCTAGATGCCCTTTTTTAACAAAAACTATAAAAGCTACAGGCATGCCGTTTTGGAACGTTGTAGAGTACCAAATTCTCTACATTCTGGCGAAGATTTATCTTTCTATGATGTATAGAAGAGAAAATATTGCACAAATCATGATTTTCACATGCCTTTCTATGGGAGAACATTTGTTTTCGCAATATCTAAAAAACTATTAATGATACAGCTTTAAAACTTAGCATTAGTGTAAAAAACCGCCTATTTTACCTCCTTGCAAAGTTTTACACGTGTGGTATCCACAGAAGTGGAGAAATTCCACAAAACATGTGTAAAGACAAAAAGTGCTGGATATCGCGAAAAATCACTTTTTTCCTCAATGAGTAAGCGGGTCACCTGGAGGCTTCTTTTTCTCAAAAACTATAAAAGCTACAGACATGCCGTTTGGCAACGTGGTAGAGTAACACATTCTCTACATTCTGGCCAAGAGTTATCGTTCTGTGATGTATAGAAGAGAAAATATTGCACAAATCATGTTTTTCACCCTCTTTTCTACTGGAGAACATTTGTTTTTGCAATATCTCAAAATCTATTGAAGATAGAGCCTTAAAACTTCGCAAAAGTGTAAAAAACCGCCTATTTTACCTACTGGCAAAGTTTTACACGTGTGGTTTTCACAGAAGTGGAGAAATTCTACAAAACATGTTTAAAGACAAAACGTGCTGGAAATCACGAAAAATCATTATTTTCCTATATGAGTAAGCGGGTCACCTAGATGCTTATTTTTCTAAAAAATTATAAATGCTAAAGACATGCCGTTTCGCAACGTTGTAGAGTACCACATTCTCCACATTCAGGCCAAGATTTATCGTTTTGTGATGTATAGAAGAGAAAATATTGCACAAATCATGTTTTTCACATGATTTTCTATGGGAGAACATTTGTTTTTGCAATATCTCAAAAACTATTAAAGATAGAGCCTTAAAACTTAGCAGAAGTGTAAAAAACCGCCTATTTTACTTACTGGCAAAGTTTTACACGTGTGGTTTCCATAGAAGTGGAGATATTCAACAAAACATGTGTAAAGAAAAGAAGTGCTGGAAATCCCAAAAAATCACTTTTTTACTCAATGAGTAAGCATGTAATCTAGATGCTTCTTTTTCTCAAAAACTATTAAAGCTACAGACATGCCGTTTGGCAACGTTGTAGAATACCACATTCT
>JAAFCE010009001.1:332095-354291 GCA_013389805.1 Trigoniulus corallinus
AGATGCTGCTCATGAAAGAGAGGCATCTCCTGTGAAGGCCTCCCTCCCTGTCTCAGTCCAGCCAGCCCCCTCCACGGAGAGGGTGGTGGGTGAGACAGGTGGAAAGAAAGTAGGGACACCTACCACTTCCACAGTGGGGCGGGTGTCCTTGGTTCGTCCACCCAAACTCTCTAGCCAACGGCAGAGAGCAAGGGGTGGTTTCATGCCCCTACTGGGGAAAGATGGGGATTCCTCCTTCAAGATGGAGGAGGATGAACCAATTGAAGGCATCCCTCCCTTTTCTGCAGTGGTATGGAGAAATGGGAGGAATAGAAATGAGCCACCAAAGAACACTTGATGGTAAATTTCCTACAATGGAACTGTGGAGGTTTTTCCCACAAGAGGGACGAGATCAAACTTCTGATCTCTCGGCACAACCCTGTCTTCATCTCCCTCCGGGAGATTCTGTTTCAGAGTGATACCCCAATTTCACTACGGGGGTACACAACATTTGCAGACACCCGGCAGCAAGGAAACCACCCTGTGGGAGGGGTGGCTATCCTTATCCGGAATGGGTGCATGCATGTGCCGGTTGCTTTGCAGATGCCTCTTCAAGCAGTGGCGGTCTCATTGCAACTGGATGTGCCTACCACTCTATGTTCCCTCTACATGCCTCCTGGGATCGATATCCCATGGGCAGACCTCGACTCCCTCAGTGCCCAGCTTCCAAAACCCTTCTTGATTTTGGGTGACTTCAATGCCCATAATCAACAATGGGGCTCGGACAGTCACAACCCCCAAGGGCGACTTGTGGAACAATGGGTGTCACACAATGGCCTCATTGTTCTCAACACAGGTGCCCATCTGCTCTCCTGGGTTGGCACCAGGTTTGCAGGGGGAGGTTCTGTCAGGCCCTTGTGGAAGTGACCACTTCCCTATCAAGATTAGCAGTGGAGATGGGGCATTGCCGCAACACCCACCATGGTGGTGTCTGCGTCGGGCGGACTGGGAGGAGTTCACCCACCACATACATTTTCGCCCACTGTGTGATTTTGAAGGGGTCAACGATCTAGTGAGTCACTTCACAGAGGTGGTGGTCGGGGCGGCATTGGCATCCATCCCCCAGAGCTCGTGTAACCCACAACGAGCACGGGTGCCATGGTGGACGGAGGATTGTCGGTGTGCGATTTGGGCTCACTGACGAGCACTTCACAGCTTTCAATCTCGTCCCACTGAGGCCAATCTTATTGACTATCTCTGAGCCCGGGCAAATGAACGACGGGTTATCAAGGAGGCGAAATGCCCCTCATGGAGTCAGTACGTCTCCTCACTTACCTGTCACACGCCCTCCAAGAAAGTCTGGGAAAAGCTGAGGAAGATCCAAGGCAGATATTTACCATAATGTGGCTCAGGTCTCCTTGTACAAGGGAGACATTGCCTTTTGCCGTGTGAGGTGGCTGAGGAACTGGGAAGGACGTTTGCAGCCGTCTCCAGTTCCCAGCACTACACGTCAGCATTTATGCAGTCTAAAGAAGCTGCAGAACGCCACCCACTTAATTTTGCTGGGGGTGTCGCCGAGGGGTATAACAATCCATTTACCCCTTGGGAGCTCCTGGCAGCTCTAGCAAGAGCCAGGGATACTGCCACTGAACCAGATAGCATCCACTATCAAATGCTATGACACCTACCAGAGACTGGCGTTAGATACCTCCTTGAGGTATTCAATTACATCTGGCAGCATCATGAAATCCCTGCAGGTTGGCAAGAGGCTACTATAATCTTACTGCAAAAACCTGGGAAGGATAGTAGCCTTCCAACAAATTATAGACCCATCTCATTGACGAGCTGTCTTTGCAAAACCATGGAACAAATGGTTAATTGGCGACTGGTGTGGTATCTAGAATGGCACCACCTTCTTGCTGATGCCCAATGTGGTTTTTGTGCTGGCAGGTCTTCGGTGGATCACCTGATCACACTGGAGACTGCAGTAAGTGAGGCCTTTCTCCACAGACAGCACTTAGTGGCTGTCTTCTTTGATGTGGAGAAGGCATATGATACCACATGGCGCCATGGTATACTGGAGACCTTGCACCAGTGGGGGCTCAGGGGTAATCTGCACCTCTTCCTCCATAGCTTTTTGTCTGAACGGACCTTCAGAGTGCGTGTGGGTAACACCTACTCCTTGGCCTTCCTGCAGGAGAATGCTGTCCCACAGGGGAGCGTCTTGAGTGTGACGCTCTTTGCTGTTGCAGTGAATGGCCTTCCATCCACTGTTCACCCCCCGGTAAAGTCGTCCCTCTTTGTGGACGACTTTTCTATCAGGTACCAGGCTGCCACGATGCACAGCATTGAGCATCAGCTGCAAATGGCACTCAAAAGTGCCAACGAGTTTGCCACTTCACGTGGCTATAAGTTCTCCCCTGACAAGACAATGGTCATGCACTTCTGTCGTAAGCGAGGGCTCCACCCTGAGCCTCAGCTTACCTTGAATGGCCGCCTCCTCCCAGTTGGAGAGGTGGCTCGGTTTCTGGTCTCCATTTTGAAAGTCGTCTGACATGGGTCCCGCTCTTGAAGGAGCTGAAGGCTAAGTGCCTTTGCTCTTTTAATATTCTGCAGTGCCTGCAGGGAACTGGTTTTGGGGCAGATCGAATGGTGATGTTTCGCCTATACAGATCACTCATTCGATCCCGTCTCGATTATGGCTGCGGCATATATGGCCTGGCCGCTCCATCTACTCTCCGGATGCTGGACAGTGTTCATCATGCTGGCATCCGGTTGTCCATTGGGGCGTTCCGCACAACTCCAGTACTCAGCCTTTATTCTGAGGCTGGTGAGCCACCATTGACTGTGCGGTGGCAGTGCCTGGCAGCTGCATACATTTTGCGGCTGAAGGTCAGCCACAGCACCCTACACACCCAGCCGTCTTTAGTGACACTGTGAGATGGCCATTCAACTGCCACCAGGAGGTTCTCCCTCCATTCGGTGTGCGTTGGATGGACTGTCTTGCCGGCCTGGGTGTGACTCTACCTAGGGTGCAGCCTATACTGCCGGCTTCTGTGCCGCCCTGGACAGTGCCAGAGCCACGTTTAAATTTAATGCTGGCAGCCTTACCCAAAACCAGTACCGATAGGTCATTGTACCAACAAGAGTTCGGACGCCTCTCTTGGACCTATCGAGGCCATGTTTTTATTTGCACAGATGGGTCGAAGGATGGTTCCTATGTGGGTTGGTCAGTCTTTACAACTGGTCATCTCACAGGGGCTGCCTTCCAGGCGTTGCCAGTGTCTTAACTGCAGAACTCACAGCTCTGCACAGGGCACTGGAACTCATCCACGTATCGCATAACAGACACGTTGTTGTTGCAACTGACTCCCTATGCTCCCTTCAGCTGTTCCAAACCCTGTATGGCAGACATGCCATCGTCCAGGGTGTGCACAGATTGCTGCTTGTGATTCGTAAGCTGGGCAAGACAGTGTTGTTTATGTGGGTCCTGGGGCATGTTGGCATCGTGGGCAACGAGATGGCAGATGCCCATGCCCGTCAGGTGGCCCACATGCCAGAAATACCTGACACTGCTGTCCCCTCCTGCGACGCTCTGCCGATGGTGCGGCGGGCCATCCACGACCAATGGCGGGCCCAGTGGTTTGCGGAGACCACGAACAAACTCCACACACTGAAGGATACTCCAGTGCACTGGGTGTCCTCGTGCCGCCAATCGCGGAATGAGGAGGTTGTGCTTGCTCGGCTGCGAATCGGTCACACCTTCCTCACCCACTCTTACATTCTATGGGGTGAGGATCAGCCATGGTGTGACTTCTGTTGGGAGCCTCTCACAGTGGTGCACATCTTTAGTCACTGTGAGAGATACCAAGAACTTAGATGGCGACTGGGAGTCAGCGCAGAGCTCTCCACATCACTTGGGGATAACCCTCAGGCAGTGGAGAGCTCGCTAGTATTTGTGAAAGAGGCTGGCCTCTTTCACAAAATTTGAAGTCTATGCCATTTCTTTTAGACACCTTTTGTAATTATTTTGAATTATATGGCTTTTGCCTTTTTGTTTCTGTATTCTTTTTGGCTTTTGCTACATTTATTGTAATGTCTGTCTTGGCTTTTGCCACATTTATTCTTCTCTCTGTTTTGGCTTTTGCCACTTTTATCGTTATGTATGTTTTGGCTTTTGCCTTTTATATGTCTGTTTTTGGCTTTTGCCTTTATTAATATGTCTGTTTTGGCTTTTGCCTTTTTATTGTTATTACTTTTATTGGCCTTTTGCCCTTTTTATTGCCATCATGGTGCGATGGCCATTTACACCCCCACCATGGTGATGTGTCTTTCTGGGCCCTAATGACCTTTGTAGTTGATGGGCCCTAAAGCAACAACAAAACAAAACAAAACAAAATCCATGACCAATGGCAGGCCCAGTGGTGTGCGGAGACTATGAACAAACTCCGCACACTGAAGGACACTCCAGTGCACTGGGTGTCCTCGTGCCACCAATCGTGGAGGGAGGAGGTTGTGCTTGCTCGGCTTCAGATCGGTCACACGTTCCTCACCCACTCCTACATTTTACGGGATGAGGAACAACCATGGTGTGACTTCTGTTGGGAGCCTCTCACAGTGGTGCATATCTTTAGTCACTGTGAGAGATACCATGAAATGAGATACCATCTGGGCTCTCCACCTCACTTGGGGATAACCCTCATGGGGTTATTCTTGTCCTATTTTGGCTTTTGCCTTTTATTTCTGTGTCTGTTTTGGCTTTTGCCGTATTTATTATAATGTCTGTTATTGGCTTTTGCCACAATTATTGTCTGTTCGTTTTGGCTTTTGCCGCTTTTATGGTTGTGTATGTTTTTGGCTTTTGCCACTTTTATTCTGTATGTTTTGGCGTTTGCTGCATTTATTGTTATGTATGGTTTGGCTTTTGCTGCTTTTATTGTTATGTCTTTTTTGGCTTTTGCCGTTGTTATTTTTACTGTCTGTTTTGGCTTTTGCCGTTGTTCTTTTTAATGTCTGTTTTGGCTTTTGCCATTGTTCTTTTTAATGTCTGTTTTGGCTTTTGCCTGTATTTATATTCCATAGTTATTTGGCTATTGCCTTTATATTTTTTATTAGTTTTAGTGGGCTTTTGCCATTATTTATTGCCATCATGGTTGGAAGGCGATTTACACCCCTACCATGATGATTGTCTCTCTGGGCCCTAATGACCATAGTAGTCGATGGGACCTAAAATACAAACAAACAAACAAACAAAAATCATACCCTTATCCCGCCTTATTATATTAAACAGAAAAGAAAAATAAATTTCTGGGGGTCGTGGATATCACCAAAAATGAGGGAGAATAGGCTGAGGTGGTATGGACACGTAGTTAGGAGAGGGGAAGAGGAGCTCGTGAGATGCAACCAGGGCAGGAGGAGACCGAAGCAGACGTGGGAACAGATTGGCCATAAGGACATGGCAGTGTGTGGGGTGGACGGGGACCTGATTGGAGATAGACAGGAGTGGAGGGCTAGAAACCACAGAACCCACTCTGCCACAGGCGGGATAAGGGTGTGATGATAATGATGACTAAGGAAAGGTCCGAATAAGTCCTAGGCGAACTATTGTCCAGCAAACAATTGTCCTAGGTGAACTATTGTCCAGCAAAATATTGTCTGGTGAACAATTGTCCTACAAACACCCCACACGCCTCCATATCCCTACGCTCAACTTGCTCCCAGTACAGCATTGGGGATGTGTGGATAAGCACAGTACTGTACTTAGCTAAACTTCGTAAACCATGTGGTTAACAATCATTCCGAGGTTATTTGTACCATCACTAGATGTCAGCAGCAGTGAAGTAGTTTCTCTTAATTGTGCAAAATGCCTTTGTCCATCATTTCGGCCCAAAAATATCTTAATACAGAAGAAATATTTTCGGCAAAGAAATATAATTATAGCTATCAATTGAATGAAATGATAAAAAAAAAAAAAGATAATGGTCTTTATAACGAATGTATACCTTGATGACAGTTGCGTTGCCGTCAATGGTCATACCACAGTGAAAGCACCAGTTCTCGTCCGATCACTGAAGTTAAGCAACGTCGGACCCAGGTAGTACTGAGATGGGTGACCACTTGGGAATGCTGGGTGCTGTTGGTTTCTGCTTTTCCATGTTTTTTTGTTCGCTAGCAGCGAAATAACTGCAAAATAAAAAAGACTTTTTAAATAGAATAAAGAATTTTGCTTAAAAAAGAATTTTGCTTAAATAAAAAAGACTTATCGAATTGGCATTACTCTCATTTCTCACAGGCTAGAGCCAGGGTTAAGCATCTTATTGCTAGAGATCGACAGCGCTTTCTTGTCCATCTTAAAGCTACGGCACATTCGAACAAAAAACTTTTGGAATCTTTAGCGTCGCTACTCATCCCCTAGTCACTCTGAGATAACACTTTTGCATAACTATCATACCATTTCTAACCCTGAGGACGTCTGCAATTGCTTTATTGAGGTCTTTTCCCAACCTAATATCTCTTTACCTAACTGTATGCCTTGCCATGAGTACCCTTACAAGCTGCCAGACTCTTTTAATTCCTTAGTAATCGATAGTATTACTGTGGACGAGGTGTCTGCTGCCATTCGTGACCTGAAACCCTCCTTTGCTGGTGGTCCTGATATTTTCCCTCCTACCTTGATTAAGGCCTATTCTGGGATTTTGGCTCCCATTTTAACACAGCTATTTACTTATTTTTTGAGGCCTAATGTTGTTCTGACCCAGTTGAAGCGTTCCTTCATTGTTCCGGTTTACAAGTCAGGGGCCAGAACATCAGCTCGAAACTACCGCCCTATAGCACTAATTTCACCTTTTGCTAAGGTATTGGAACGTGTCCTAAATTCAAAAATTAGACAGTGGGGCAGTAGATTATGGAGCGATGCGCAGCATGGATTTCTTGCTGTTCACTCTACTGAAAGCAATCTTTACAGTCACAGCTCATATCCAGAAAGCATTTACCTCCCATAGTCAACTTGATACCATATATTTTGATCTCTCTAAAGCCTTTGATCATGTTCCCATTGACTTACTAATTTGGAAGTTTGGCCAATATGGGGCATCCCCCAACCTCTGTATCTTTATGAAAAATTATCTTTGTAACCGTATAAATTTTATAAAATTAGGGCACTATGTTTCTTCCAATTCGTATGCCCTAAATTCTGGTGTGCCTCGAGGTAGCTCCTTAAGCCCTCTGTTATTTGATCTATTTTTAAATGATTTGTTTACCTCTATATCCCATTCCATCACACCACTAGGGTTCGCTGATGATCTGAAAATTTCTCGTATGGTTTTTCATCCAAGTGATGCACAACAGCTTCAGGCATCACTCTCATTTGTTGAAGACTGGCTATCTTCTAATAGTCTGAAAATTAATTACAGCAAATCTGCCATCATGTGTTTTTCTCGTAAACGTAACACTTTTGTATTTCCCTATGTTTTCAATAATGGCGAGTTGGTAAATGGAGCCCAGGTCGTTAAAGACCTGGGCATATTCTTAGACAGTAAGTTAACTTACGCAATGCATGCCAATCATGTTAGAATATCAACACGCCATTCCTTTTTGGCCATTAAAAAACTGGGAGGGATTTATCGCTATCCACACCTTAAACGACAACTATTTCAGTCCCTGATTGCCCCAAAAATCCTGTATGCTATAGGTTGTTGGTCTGCATGTGCTAAATCCCATTTGGCCTCTATTGCAAATTTTTACAACTGGTTTACTATTTCTGATTTCTTTATTCCCCCTACTACTTTCTTAATCTAAACTTTATTGGTGTCATAGCCTATCGGCGTTTAATTCTCATATATAATTTGTTTCATGGCTTAATTGACTCTTCTGAGTTATTTAGTCTTTTGAACTTTAGGGTCCACCCTAGAAATAGCCGCACGGTCTCACAGTTTTCATATGTGGCATGGTCGCAGGATCCAGTAGTTTTATCCCAAAATCCTTTTAATAAATGTAAAATATCCTTAGATGATCTGTTACTCCCCTTTCATGCTTATAAATCTAAGATTCAAAATATTATTCCCATGATCTCTCATCCACTTTGAGCTCATGATTGTATTTAATGCCCCTGTTGACATAAGTGACCAATAAGGCAGTAGCCCTGGTAGCTGACTAGTATGAGTAGTGCTAGAGTATTACATTGCCTCACATTACAAAAGTAGGTTACCAACTGTTGTGACCATTTTAACTACACTTATTATTGTTATATCATGTTACATTATGAAGTCATTAGCCTTGCTTGTCATTATCTGTATGTTAATTAATAGATGTTTTGCATGTATTTTAGTTCACAGTTATAAGTTTGTGAAACTGTGACGTCCCATACCCTAATACCATTTTCCGTCGCATCCACTGGGCTCTTGCCTGTTTGGCGATAATAAAATATTATTATAATTATTATAAAGGCTGATCAATTCAGTAATTTAAGCCCAGAAACGGTTGCTGGCCATCCTACCTCAAACAATTATCTCATGCCTAGTTCCGTATCACCACACTTCAACGCTAATCACATCGCCACTGATGACAACTTGATGACGTTTTGTGCTTGTGCGTTATGAAGGACTGCCAGCGCAATTCCTTAAGTGCAGTGCTTTATTTGGAGTCACCACATGCCGCCGTCATGGCTCAGTATATCCTCCGCTATTTTTCAAGCAGACAGCTCAACCGCCAGCCAATCAAAACACAGCGTGACATGCATAACTGCTCTGTGGCGCCCCAAGTAGCAGTGTGACGTCACCATTATTTTGTGCTTTGTCGTCTGTAACAACGGTGAAAGCGTTAGCGCGTGGGTATATGGAACCAAGCATTACAGTTCTGTTACACCAGATATGGTTAACTCTCTGGCTATGGCATCAAAGGGCTGGATGGCGCTGCAACCACCTCGAGAGTTGTGGTCCTAGATGTGGTATCATCTACCAGGTTGGTAGTGGCGTTGCTAGGGTTGGTTCCCCCTCTCCCCTGAAAAAGCCGCTTCTTCTGTTTTGGTGTTACCCCATTTCTCATGATGCGAGTGGTATCACCCGGTGTGGGCCACACCCCCTAGTGACGCCACTGCAGGTTGCGGCAGTGACACTACAGCATTTCGTGTGAGGAACGCCCTTATAATACATACAAACGTAGTAACAACCAGTGGCGTCACTAGGTGGGGTGCGGGGAGTGCGGGCCGCACCGGGTGACACCACTCGCACCCTGAGAAAAGGGGGTGACACCAAAGCAGAAGAAGCGCCTTTTTTTCGGGAGAGGGGGTGTCACCGCATCGGGTGACACCAACCCTAGTGATGCCAATGGTAACAAAACAGCAAAACAACTTTTAACATTTTTCCCGTCTATGGTAGAGCGACACCCATCGTGTAACTGTTAATGGACACAAAGGTGATATGCTGGACGGTCTTACTACATGTCCATACCACCTCAGTCTACTCTCCTTCGGTTTTTTCCGTGAATTCCCCCACCCCTAAACTACCTTAAAATACTCATTCCTGAATTTTGTATCTTGTTTGGCTTAATGACAGCCAGTTTATCCCCTGACAGCGGTCGACATTGGAAAGCGATGGTGGGGCCATATGGCCCAGTTCAGCACTGAACAACATTTATTCTGTATGCCGCTAGTCCTGTTTCTTGTCGTTTTCACATTTGGCTTCACCATCACCACACATTGTGGCAGCCCATCTTGTAAGTAGAACATTAATAAACTTCATTTCATTTGCATATACAGTACCTGGACATGCAGTGAGAAGAGTGGAGGAGGACCCCCTTAGGTCTATTTTGCAGGTGTCGTTGCAGGTGGTTGGATGCATCAAGGGCAGTGGAAGAAAACCAAAGGAGATGTGGGAGCAGGTTGTAATTAAGGATATGGGTGTTTGGTGTGTGGCATTAACAAGGACCTGATGGGAGATAGGCAGGTGTGGAGGGCTAGAACCCGCAGAACCGACCCAGCCACTAGCGGGTTAAGTGTAAGATAATGAAGACATGAGGACATAAGACTTTGTTTTGGGTTTTCCCCCATAATCATTTAACGTATACGCCGAATATCGGCCACAGTGCATTTAGTAAAGTGTCACTGCCACAACCTGGTAGTTGATACCACATCTCACATCACAACTCTCCAGTTGTTTGTTGGTAATTTAGGGCCCTTCAACTACAGTAAAACCTCTCTAAAACGGAACCTCATCGTTCCCATATTTTTTTCTGTTTTCACAAGTTTCCGTTTTACAAAGGGTTGTGTTTTAATAAACCAAAGTATAAAAAATATGATCACCTTTTAGTAGGATGATGATATTCAAAATAAAAGTCCATAAACTAAAAAGTTACTCAACCCCCACACAGATACTGATCCAAAGGCGGACTGGGGGGGTAGCACTTCAAACAATTGTACCCCAAATATTTTTAAATATTCAGAATCCCTTAGTATAAATCTAGCTAGCACTTACAATAGGTCCTCCACTGCCCCTTAAGGTGCCCGCTGACGATCATGCCAAATGGAGTGGTGAGACAGTGGAGTGTCTGGAGCAGCTGGAGTGAAGAGAAATGTTGTAGGGTCATCGACAGATCAATACATCACTCCTGAATAAATAGAGGGGTGGCTACTTATCGTCTGATCACTGAAGTTAAGCAATGCATCCCGAGTTAGCACTGGCATAGGTGGCTGCTTGGGAAAACGGGATACTGTTAATACCTGAAAATCGTCACATTCTGTAGTGTCTGTGCAGTCTCTGCCATAAAACTACGTCATGGATGGGGCTCTAATGACCTTGTAGTTGAGGGGCCCTAGAACACCAAGTGTCCTCATGGTTGAAGAATTGCTCCTTATGTCAACAGCCATCTCCACACGTGTTGAGATTGCAATGGTCCAAAATCAACAGTGATTTCGCACTTACAAACTCTCCATAAGGCCACTGCATCGGTCCATCCAATCACTTTTTCACACTCATGGTCGACTGGAGTGATGGACGGTTGGAGCAGAGTGAAGGATTTTTGGACAGATGGAAATCCGTCCGTTTCTCATCACTCCATCCAATCCACATGATATTATGCATTCACGATAAGTAATTGGAGTGAAACATTCATTTTGGTGGAGAGGAATTGGAATTTTGTGATGGTCAGTGGGCACCTTTAGACAAGGTCCTATGTTCAGTGGTCTAGCCAACTGCAAATTGGACTGGTGGAATAGAAACGGATATAACAAATGAAAAAATATGTCTCATCAGTCAAAAGTTTAATCATGCATCAGTAGACAGATACGCCCCAGTGAGGAGCAATGGTTTCATTGCTCTCCCCCCTTGGATCCGCCCCTGCCCCCCATAAGTCTTTTAAAGTACATTGTCGTTGCTTCACTATTGGACTATTGGGTAACTCTGTTTGTATATGGCCGTAATGGTCCCTAGAACTTTGGTGCATGTACAGTCACACTCAAAATTAATGCCTGCATTGTAGTGTAAAGGCTGGTTCAGTGGCAAGCGCTACCAGCAAAAAGAGCGCACACGCAACCAAAAAAATAGTGACGTAGAGCACCTTCACAAAGACGAACTGCACGACTACTCGTTCAGTGGCAAGCGGCAGATAGGACGTGTGCCAGTTGATTTTGACAATGTCCGCTAGGTGGCATAATGAGCGAACAATGGTTTCATGGCATAATGGGCGTCGTCTACAGTACAACCTACCAATCATAAGCGCATGGGAGTGCTGCACTTTTCCTCCAAATCCTCAACTACCCTTCCTACCTAATTACGCGCCAATGTCATCCGTTTCTGTGTTGCTTCGTCTCCTCACGCTGTATCTGCCACTCTTGTGCATGCCACTGAACCAGCCTTTATGCATTAAATAATCCGTCTTAGTTAGGTTATTTATGCAAACGGTTCCCAAAACTTATTCCGTTTCCACTTTAGGTGGTTTTCTGGTTTAGGTTAGTATTTGAAATGGGAAATTATTCCGTTCCGAAATTTGTTTTCCGTTTGACCAGGATTCCGGCTTAGGCAGGTTTTGTACAAGGTAATTAGACCCCCAACCACTATTTTTGGGTATGAGATGTATCCCGAATTTATTCGTTCCACCACTAGATGTCAGCAGCAATGTAGCTGTTTCTCACAATTTTGTAAGTTGCTTTTTTTGGATTACTTCCCTGCTAGCGTATTTTAATATTCGAAGTGAACAAATTCAGCTACTGTATGAATATTATATCAGTTGAAATAATGATAGACAATAGTCTACATACTGTATGTATACCGTGATTAACGGTAGGCTTTTGTCAATGGTCATACCGCACTGAAAGCACCAGTTCTCGTTAGATCACTAAAGTTAGGCAACGTTGGGCCCTGGTAGTACTGAGATGGGTGACCGCTTGGGAATGCTGGGTGCTGTTGATTCCGTATTCTCTTTTTGCAAGCTCCGTAGCATCTCCAAACGCAGGACAGTGGGGCAGGTGAACCTCAAAATTGGCATCAATTCAAGTATTATTCAGCGAATGTTCTAGGTTGCACATTTCCTTTAAGGAAGATTTTTTCCAAACTTTTTTTTAAATGCCCCCACTTAAACCTTTATAAAATTCTTAAGGCCCCCCCTCCTAACATATGCATAATTTTTCATATTCAAAAATTGAAGTGTTTACTAAAGAAACATTAATGATAGAAATCACTAGAAAATTATTGAGCAAACCCCAGCGTGTGAGTTTCAGGCGCCCTAGGCCAGTTGGTACACCACCGCCCCCATTAAATTTAATGCAGTCTGAGCATTCCTCACGCCCTTGGCATTTGTCGCCTTGCCAATGCATTGGTAGGCTATCACACTGCAACAAAGCGCCTCAAGTAAGCCAACATTTAGAAAAGGCCTGAACAATCAGAGAAGTCTGGGAACTCAAGGACAATGACAATTTTAAATGGACAATAGACTGCATGGCAACGAAATACTTCTGAGATTAGCCACCCCTTTTAAAATCCCCCTTTGGCTTGCCTGCCCCATGAGCCGCCTGTGGTTAGCCTCAAGTCTCCCTATCCTCAATTCTGGGGGAGAGCATTTTCAAATTGCCTCCTTAACAATCGAATTGTCCCCTTGTGGGGCGTGGGCCCCACTTTAGGAATCATTGCTTTAAAGGCATTTGGTAGACATAAGCCTGGTTCAGTGGCACGTGGTACAGACGTATGTGAGCAGACGAAGCAACACAAACGGGCGATGTTGGCACACCATTTTGTTGGGGGGGGAGGCGCGCAATTTGTGGAAAAGTGCAGTTGAGAGTTCAGCGTGCAGCCCTGAAGTGCACATATGCCTTTGGCTGATTTTACTGCAGATGACACCTATGGCAAATTTCAAAATGCCTGTTATTTGTTCGCTCTGTACACCACCTAGAAAACATCAACCAGCACGTGTCCTGACTGCCGCCTACCACTGAACCAGTACAGGTGCTGTTTGTCTTGGGGACAGTGCTTTAAGTCACCATTTTCCTGGTTGTGCATGTGCTGTTTTTGCTTGTAGCACTAGCCACTCAACTAGGCTTGAAGAAAACTACTCCTAAGCCTATTCCCGCCTATGAAAAGGGCCTCAGTACCGAACTTGTCCTTCTTAATAGACACATCATCATCATTGAACCCTCCTCCCGCCAGTGGCAGGGTCAGGTCTGCGGGTTCTTAACCTCCACTCCCACCTATCCCCCGCCAGGTCCCTCGCCAGCCCACATGTCACCATGTCCCTCTGCACAACCTGCTCCCACTTCCGTTTTGGTCTTCACCTACCTCTGGAGCCCCCAATCACTTGAATACCCATAATGGACCTAATGAACTCCTCCTCCCCTCTCCTCATCGCATGCCCATACCACCTCAACCGCCTCTCCCTCATCTTTTCCACAATGTCCCCCACCCCCAAGCTACCTCTAACGTAATCATTATGTACTCTGTCAGCTCAGGACACCCCTGTCATGTAACTCAGCAATCGCATCTCAGCCACCTGCATTCTCCTTTCATGGTTCTTCCTAACTGCCCAACACTCTGAGCCATATAGCAAAGCAGGCCTAGCAATTGTTTTGTAAACTTTACCTTTTAACTTAATGGGGACCCGGCGGTCACACAGGACACCACTTGCCTGCCTCCACTTCAGCCGTCCGGCATTAATCCTATGGGTCACGTCTGAATCTATCTCCCCATTGCTCTGGAAAACTGATCCTAAATAACGAAACTCTTGCACCACTGGTATACCCTCACTGCCACAGTGGATCTCACCTCCTTGCCCCTGGCCACAAAAATTGAAAGCTAGGTACTCTGTCTTCTTCATGTTTACTTTAAGACTTCCTCTCTCCATTGCTGTCTTAATTTCCTTTAGGCCCTTTTGTGCATTCTCCTTGGACCCCTTTAGCTTCCCCACGTCATCAGCGAATACCAGGCACTGAGGGGCCCATTGTCCTACTCCTATCAGCAGCTCCTCCATTACTAGAGTGAATAGATATGGGCTAAGTGCTGACCCTTGATGCACACCAACCTGGACGTTGAAGCAAGCAGTGTTTCCCCATGCTGTCCTCACCCTAGCAATGGAGCCCTCATACATATCTTGCACTATCCTAATGTGGCCTTCATCAACTCCTTTCTTTTTTAAAACACTTCATAGCACCTGTCTAGGGACACTATCATATGCCTTCTCCATGTCAATGAATACTGCATGGAGGTCCTTTCTTGCTGCTCTATGCTTCTCTATCATCTGTTGTAGAATAAAGATTGGTTCCATGGTGCACCTACCAGGCATAAACCCGAAATCGATTTCCCTGGACACTAGTTTGATCTCTGAGGTGACATTCTATGACACGCTCCCACAGATTAATAGAATGGCTCATCAGCTTAATGCCCCTATAGTTTCCACAGTTCTGAGCATCACCTTTGCCCTTGAGGAGTGGAACTATGTCATTACACATGTTTTGTGAAATTTCTAAACTTCAATGTAAACCACACGTGTTGAAACCACAATGAAAACAATACATCACTGAACGCGAAATCTTGGCCAGAATGTAGAGAATGTGGTACTCTACAACGTTGCAAAACGGCTTGTCTGTAGACTTTATAGTTTTTGAGAGAAAGAAGCATCTAGGTGACATGCTTACTCGTTGAGCAAAAAAAGCGATTTCCAGCACTTTTTGTCATTACAAATGTTTTTGGAAATTTCTACATCTCTATGGAAACCACACGTGTAAAACTTTGCCAGTAGGTACAATAGGTGGTTTTCTTCACTTTTGCTAAGTTCATGAGCTCTAACTTAAAGAGATTTTGAGATATTGCAAAAACGAATGTTCTCCCATAGAAAAGCATGTGAAAATCATGATTTGTGGGATACATCACAGAACGATAAATCTTGGCCAGAAACCCTAGTCTGGACTCTGAGGCTGCATTCTGTGACTTGCTCCCACAGCTTCATAGAATGGCTCATTAGCTTTATGCCTCTATAGTTTCCACAGTCCTGGGTATCACCTTTTCCCTTGAACAGCGGAACTCTCCAACTCTCATTCCATTCAGCTGGCATCCTGTCACCATTTGCTAACTTATTGAAAAGCTTCCCTAGCCATGTGATTCCTGTAGCCCCCAAGGTGTGCCAAACATCAATGGGGATCCTATATGGGCCAACCGCTTTGTGAACTTTCATTCCTCTGCCCTCACAATGTTCACTGCCTGTGTAGTGATTGGGTTTCTGTCTGTGGTTTCTGCATGAGTGATAGCATTTAAGAGACCATGGTAGTATTCCTCCCACCTTTTGATTACCTCTGCTGGTTGGAACAGGACCCTACCATTAGAATAATTGACTGTTATAACCCTGGTAACATCTTTACTAGTTCTATCCCTCGTCTTGGCCAGTCTAAAAACTGCATTCTCTCCTTCCCTTGTCCCCAACTTTTCATATGAGGCCTCATAATTCTGGTATTTGGCCAAGGCAATGGCCCTCCTGGCATGTTTCTTTGCCTGAACATAGTCTGTCTTTGAAGCCTGACCCCCTATTTCCCTCCACCTATTGAAAGCTACCTTCTTAAGTTTTAAGGCAGCTTCCACCTCCTTATTCCACCACCAAGTCTGCCTACCCTGATAAGCTCCACCTACTATAGCCTTACCTAACAGTGCTTCTCCACAACTCCTAATCTTCCTAGCAACCCTGTCCAACATGGCATTGGCTGACCCATCCCAGTCCCAGTCTACCTTGCTGAGAACCTCCTGCTGGAATTCCTCTGCCTTGGTGGGCAATGTCCACCACCTAATAACTGATTCTCCTTTCCAGGTATGTCTCCTAGCTGTCCCCTTTATAGTAATTCTATCATAAGCAGCTTATAGCCACTTTCCTTCTGAAAGTCCTCACTGGGTAGTGCCCAGCAGTCTTGGATTTCAGCCTTGTGCTGCTTTCTAAACATGAAATAGTCTATTTGGGACCTCCCCTGTGGTGACTGGGAAGTGATTAGGTGCTTTCCCTGGTTTTTAAACCATGTATTGGCCAATGCAAGGCCATGTGCTGTTATTGTGTCAAGGTCCTTCTGCCCCTCAAGGTTGATAATACCATATCCACATCCCCCACGTACCTCCTCATATCCCTCACCATCATTCCCAACATGTGCATTAAAGTCACCCCCAATAATTAGCCGCTCATTTCCCCTGCCCTCTCTAAATGTGCTGTCAGCTGACTGAACCACCTCATCAAAATCCTTCCAAAAAGCTTCTTTAATTGTGTCACAAGGCCTGCTTGTGGGGCATATGCACTTATGAGGTGGAGCCCTATACCTTTCCAAACTACAGTAACTATCATTAACCTGCTGCTGACTCTCCTAACTGAAGTTATCCCCTGCTGCAAATCCCTGCTTAATATAATACCCACCCCATTTTGACCCTCATCACTACCTGTGTAGATCAGCTTGTATCCCTCCCCCAGGGTCCTTGACCTATTACCCTTCCACCTAGTCTCCTGGAGAAAAGCAATGCTTATCGTCCTGTGCTTTAGGGTTTCCACTAATTCCCCAGCTATCCCTGAGAGGGTCCCAATATTCCATGTCCCTAGACTTAGCATGGCCCCCCTATTTGGTGGAACAGTACTGACTGGGGTCACACCAGTCAGACGTCCAGAACCCGCAGTAATAGTGGCAGGGCTACCTTTGGGGGGTGCCGTCAAACACCACAGGAGACACTCATCAAAGATCTTAACATTGACAAGTGAGTGGAGGTCTCACACTCACTTGATGGATCCCCTCAGATCCTTCTGAATAGACACAAGGGTGATATATTGGACAGTGATTTTTCAGCCAGCTGCACGAACAAAACTGCAACTGCACTGCTTATTTATCGTTGGTGTACTGTTCGTTGGGGGCACTCTGCCGATTCCAGCAAGCGAGCTCCTACACCCGGAAATTTGCCCTTATCTACCTGTTGCATAGTGCTGTTCTTTTACATGCCAATGCCATCGTACACCAATCTGGACCTTGGGTTTATCTCTCATCTGAAGGAAGGTACACTCTGGGTTTGTCGTGTGGGTGTGTTGCATTGAACACACCATTCCTATGTCTGATAACTGCAGCCAGTGATGTCGCTAAGGTTGTGCCACCTCCTCACCCAAAAAAAGCCACTTCTTCTGCTTTGGTGTCGCCCCATTTCTCATGCGGCGGGTGGTGTCACCTGATGCGGCCCGCACTCACCCAGCCCCCTAGTGACGCCACTGATTGCAATTAAGCAATGCAATTCCAGTTAGAACTAACATGGGTGGTCACTTGGTAAAACTGGATACTGCTAATACCCAAAATTCGTCGCATTACTTTAGTTTTCATGCAGTTTCTGCATCAGAACTATGCTGTGGATGGGGCACTAATGACCTTTGTAGGTGAAGGGCCCTAAAACACCAACAAACAATAACAACTGCTGGTGTGCAAGTATCATCCCGAGTTTATTCGTAACGTCACTAGATGTCAGCACCAATGTAGCTGTTTCTCATAATTATTTAAGATGTTTTTTTTTTAATTTGTTTCCCTGCTAGCGTGTTTTGATTTTCGAAGTGACCAAATATAGCTACTGAATGAATATTATATTTAAATAATAAAAGGCAACAGTCTACGTACCGTATGTATACGGTGATTAACGACATACTTACATCAACGGTCATACCACGTTGAAACCACCAGTTCTCATCTGATCACTGAAGTTAAGCAACGAGTGGCCCAGATGGTACTGAGATGGGTGACCGCTTGGGAATGCTGGGTGCTGTTGGCTCTTGCCTAAATTTGCTATGCTTTGCTAGCTGCCTAAAATTTCCAAACGCTGCACAGTGGGGCAGGGAGACCATCAAAACTGGCATCAATTCCAGTATTATTCAATGAATGTTTGAGGTTGCACATTTCTTTTAAGGGCATTTGGTATACTTAAGAAATCTACTCCTAACCCTATTCCCGCCTATGGCAGGGACCTGAGTACCCATCTTGTCCTTCTGAATGGACACAAAGGTGATACATTGGACAGGTGATTTTGCAGCTGGCTGCACGAGCAGAACTGCAACTGCACTGCTTATTGATTGGCAGTTTACTGTTCATTGTGGCACTCTGCCAATCCGCTGGGTCGGACTTCTACCCCGAGAAATTTGTCCTTATCTACCTCTTGCATAGTAGTGTTCTTTTACGTGCCTATGCTATCGTACACCATGCGGAACGTTGGGTTTACCTCTCATCTGAAGGAAGTCATACTCGGAGTGTTTCGTGTGGGTGTATTCCACTGAACATACCATTCCTTGTCTGATAACTGCAATTAAGCAACGCAACCACGGTTAGTACTAACATGGGTGACCACTTGGGAACACTTGATACTGATAACACTGTCCCTATATCGTCCTAACAGTGTAGTGTCTGTGTAGACTGCATTAAAACTAAACACTCAACAGGGCTCTAATGACAATTGTTGCTATAGGGCCTTAAATCATGTGAAAGAAGATCCAACCCACCTCGATCCAGTATCGAACCTGGAATCACTGGCACAGTAAATCAAGCTTACTTTCCAATTTAATTGCGAATTTTGTAAATAAACCTACACAATGGAATAAACAATCTCCTGCAAACGGCTGTATGCCAAAAAGCAAGAAGCTAATGAGGTCCATAAGAGGAAATCCAGAAAATGCAAGGCCTGGTGACGCATGATAAGGGTTAAGTTGTTCCTAGATAACCTTCTGCATTTTGAAATGGGGCAAAAACGGGCAGAAGAAATCACCTGAATTGTAATTTGGAATGAGTATTTCAATGTAAAAAGCCAGCAACCAGGCGGGATATTGCGGGATTCATTATTAACTAGATGTATTTCCAATTTCAGGTTTGAAAAACCAACATTTCACCTCACCCTTCTTTGAAGCTTATTTATATAAATTCTTTGCACTGAAATATTAATTTTCCAAGAATTAAATATTGCTACATACATGAAGATGAAGACCCCATAGAAAAAATTTCCCATTTTTGAATCTAGATATGTAAATAACGATACTTTCAGGACTGAAAATAACTGCAATCAGACCAAGTCATTTTAACTGCAAAATAGAGGTTTAAATGTGGCTTGTTACGTTGCACAAAACTGTGCAGACACCTCTAAATCAGCTAGGGCATGGTGTAGAAAAGTATCCAGGGTCCAGTACAACCCGAAATATTATCTCTTGGACACTTTCATTTTTTAAATTTCTGCCAGGTTTTGTGCTCTCCTACCCTACTGTGTGCCATTCGGTTTACCATTTTAAAGCGAGAGTAGGAGGGGGGAGTATACGTGGTTGCCAACCAATCGTATTGCAGTACTGTTACACCAGAGGCGGCAGGATGTGACGACAAAACCCTGGATGTAGGTTTGACCCCCGGGAGATGTGTGGACTTAAATGTAGTACTGTATCAACTACCAGGTTGTGGCAGTAAGCAACGAAACCCCCGAATTGTTTTGACGTAGGTGACCGCTTGGAAACGCTGGCCGAGCAGCTTATTGCATTGGACATGCCAGTTCTCGTCTGATCACTGAAGTTCAGCAATGCAATCCCAGTTAGTACTGAAGTGGGTGGCCGCTTGGGAAAACTGCCTACCGCTAATACCCAAAAATCGTCGCATTAGTGTAGTGTCTGTGCAGTATTTGCACCAGATCTGTGCAAACACTGCATCGGGACTTGCCTGTCTCCACTTCCACCATCCTGCATTAAACCTATGGGTCACGCTGGAATCTATCTCCCCATTGCTCTGGAAAACTGATCCTAAAAAACGAACCTCTTGCACCACTGGGATCCCCTCACTCCCAAAACGAATGAAACCCCGTTGCCTCAGGCCACTACAATTGAAAACTAGGTAACCTCTCTGCTTCATGTTCACCTTAAGGAACCCTCTTTCCATTGCTGTTTTAAAATCTTAGAGGCCCTTTTGTGCATCCTCTTTGGACTCCTCTCGTGTCTAGAAGAAATATTGCGGTAACTAACAAATAAATAGAAGTACTGTATGAAAGAAGGGGAAAAAGTAAGCAGACAATGGTCTGTCAGAGTATGTAAACCGTGATGAAATAGTTGCTGTTGTCAACGGTCATACCATGTTGAACGCACCAGTTCTCGTCTGATCATTGAAGTTAAGCAACGTCGGGCTCACGTAGTACTGAGATGGTTTTTGCTAATTTAACTCGCCACATAAAATTCCAAAGTCTGGGTGAAACGAAACCATTTTTTAAAAAATAATACAGGAACTGAAATAAATTGCATTGCATTGCTTATTTTTATTGTGCAATAGGTCAGACACCATGCAATATTATAATCAACAAAGCATTAATTTACCTGCCAAAGCTTTCTATTTTGGTTGTGTTATGCGGTGTTGGAACAAGTGGGTTAGGCCGACATCCCCCACAGATAATCCAGTCAATATCCATTCGGGGGTTCCAGACGCCTGGTTGGGGGGCCCCCAATCAGACCCCAGCTATTAAAATATTGAACAAAAAAGGAAATAGTCTACATACCGTATCTATACCGTGATGAAGAGTGGGTATTTGTCAACTGTCATTCCGTGTTGAAACCACCAGTTCTTGTCTATTTACGGAAGTTAAGCAACGTCGTGCCCAGATAGTACTGAGATGGGTGACTACTTGGGAATGCTGGGTGCTGTTTTTGCGTCTTTATTGCTGGACTGCTTTTGTTCATTTTGTAAGATCTCTGAAAGCTGACCGATCCACCATTTTGAAGGCCTGATGTTCCCTTTAAGCTACACGCATGCGTGGCCGTGCACACCGGCCAGGTGCCCCCCACATGGCAGAGTTAACACTCCGCTCACTTAAGCAACTAAATTGTCGCAATTTACTGTATGCAAGCACTATTCAGCAATATTTGCTTGTCTGAACGTTCGCTGAGATTCCCCTTGCAGCAAATTTTATAATTTGGAGAGAGCGCTTTCAGCAAGTCAGAGCTTGCTTGGGTAAACGTGTTGCTATAGTGCTCTAGCCAGGAAGTATTTATTTCAAAACTGGAAGTGATTGCGCAAGTTAACTTCAACTTTTTAATGATTAACAGGGGTGCCACAGGGGTAACCCCTACACAGGGGTACTGGTGTCACCATCGTCTTCACGCCCTTTGTCCCGCCTTTGGCAGGGTCGGGTCCGTGGGTTCACTGAACATGCTATGACTGGGAATACCCCAGTCAGGCGTCTGGGACCCGCAGGAATGTTGGCTAGTTGTCTGTGGGGGATGCCGGCATACCCTACTGTTTGTACACGGGCCATATGTCCCGTGCACAGCGAAAAGTTCCCCATGCATGGTGGAGTTAAGACTCCGCTCACTTAAGCAAGTAAATTGTAGCAATATATACTATTATATATACAGGAATATTGGCTAGTTGTCTGTGGGGGGATGACAGCCTACCCCAGTGTTTCAACACCACATTTTACAACCAAAATATAACTTTTGGCAGGTAAATTAGTGCTTTGTCAGTTTTAATATTGCATGTTGTCTGACCTATTGCACAATAACTATAATGCAATAAGAAATCAGGCTCATGCCCAAAACGGTATTGGTGTGCCCCAGGGTTTTTCTTCCTCTCTGTCTCTGTGGGTGATCCTAGCGCAATGTGATTCACAGTATTTTCACATGATAGGTTGAACTTCCTAATGCCGATAAGTCACAGATGAGTGGTTAATTGCTTTTCATTATTCGAATAAGGATTGATGGGGTACTCCTGTATCCTGTTTAGCAGCTGTGGAATGGCCATA
>JAAFCE010009001.1:390233-407669 GCA_013389805.1 Trigoniulus corallinus
TCGTTTGATCCCGTCTCGATTATGGCTGCGGCGTATATGGCCTGGCCGCTCCATCTACTCTCCAGATGCTGGACAGTGTTCATCACGCTGGCATCCGGTTGTCCATTGGGGCGTTCCGCACAAGTCCAGTACTCAGCCTTTATGCTGAGGCTGGTGAGCCACCATTGACTGTGCGGCGGCAGTGCCTGGCAGCTGCATACATTTTGCGGCTGAAGGGTCAGCCACAGCACCCTACACACCCAGCCGTCTTTAGTGACATTGTGAGACGGCCATTCAACCGCCGCCAGGGGGTTCCCCCTCCATTCGGTGTGCGTTGGATGGACTGTCTTGCCGGCCTGGGTGTGACTCTACCTAGGGTGCAGCCTGTACTGCCGGCCTCTGTGCCGCCCTGGACAGTGCCAGAGCCAAGTTTAAATTTAATGCTTGCAGCCTTACCCAAAACCAGTACTGATAGGTCATTGTACCAACAAGAGTTTGGACGCCTCTCTTGGACCTATCAAGGCCATGTTTTTATTTACACAGATGGGTCGAAGGATGGTTCCTATGTGGGTTGGTCAGTCTTTACAACTGGTCAACTCATGGGGGGCCGCCTTCCAGGCATTGCCAGTGTCTTAACTGCAGAGCTCACAGCTCTGCACAGGGCACTGGAGCTCATCCAAGTGTTGAATGAGAGACACTTTGTTGTTGCGACTGACTCCTTGTGCTCCCTTCAGCTGTTGCACACCCTATATGGCAGACATGCCATCGTCCAGGGTGTGCACAGATTGCTGCTTGTGATTCGTAAGCAGGGCAAGACAGTGTTGTTTATGTGGGTCCCGGGGCATGTTGGCATCATGGGCAATGAGAGGGCGGATGCCCATGCCCGTCAGGTGGCCCACTTGCCAGATATACCAAACACTGCTGTCCCCTCCTCCGATGCACTCCCGATGGTGCGGCGGGCCGTGCATGACCAATGGCGGGCCCAGTGGTTTGCGGAGACCACGAACAAACTCCGCACACTGAAGGACGCTCCAGTGCACTGGGTGTCCTCGTGCCGCCAATCACGGAGGGAGGAGGTTGTGCTTGCTCGGCTGAGAATCGGTCACACCTTCCTCACCCACTCTTACATTCTACGGGGTGAGGATCAGCCATGGTGTGACTTCTGTTGGGAGCCTCTCACAGTGGCGCACATCTTTAGTCACTGTGAGAGATACCAAGAACTTAGATGGCGACTGGGAGTCAGCGCAGAGCTCTCCACATCACTTGGGGATAACCCTCAGGCAGTGGAGAGCTTGCTAGTATTTGTGAAAGAGGCTGGCCTCTTTCACAAAATTTGAATTTTATGATATTTCTTTTAGACGCCTTTTCTAATTATTTTTGAATTATATGGCTTTTGCTTTTTTGTGTCTGTATTCGTTTTGGCCTTTGCCACATTTATTGTAATGTCTGTTTTGGCTTTGCCACAATTATTATTCTGTCTGTTTTGGCTTTTGCCTTTTTATTTCTGTGTTTGTCTTGGCTTTTGCCACATTTATTCTTCTCTGTTTTGGCTTTTGCCACTTTTATTGTTATGTATGTTTTGGCTTTTGCCTTTTTATATGTCTGTTTCGGCTTTTGCCTTTGTTTGTATGTCTGTTTTGGCTTTTGCCTGTATTTGTTTTTTGAGTAATTATTAGGCTATTGCGTTTTTTATTATTACTTTTATTGGCCTTTTGCCCTTTTATTGCCATCATGGTGGGATGGCCTTTTACACCCCCACCATGGTGATGTGTCTTTCTGGGCCCTAATGACCTTTGTAGTTGAGTGGCCCTAAAGCAACAACAAACAAACAAACAAAGGTGCATGTACAGTCACACTCAAAATTAATGCCTGCATTGTAGTGTAAAGGCGGGTTCAGTGGCAAGAGCTACCAGCAAAAGGAGCGCGTGTGCAACCAACAAAATAGTGACGTAGAGCACCGTCACCAAGACGAACTGCATGAGTACTCGTTCAGTGGCAAGCGGCAGATAAGACGTGTGCCGGTTGATTTTGACAATGTCCACTAGGCAGAGTAATGAGTGAAACAATGGTGTCATGGCATAATGGGCGTCGTCTACAGTACAACCTACCAATCATAAGTGCGCAGGAGCGCTGCACTTTTCCTCCAAATCCTCAACTACCCTTCCTTCATAATTACATGCCGACGTCATCCGTTTCTGTGTTGCTTTGTCTCCTCACGCGGTATCTGCCACTCTTGCTCGTGCCACTGAACCAGCCTTTATGCATAAAATAATCCGTCTTAGTTAGGTTATTTATGGAAACGGTTCCCCAAACTTATTCCGTTTCCACATTGTTTTCTGGTTTAGGGTAGTATTTGAAATAGGAAATTATTCTGTTCGTAAATTTATTTTCTGTTTCACCAGGATTCCAGCTTAGGCAGGTTTTGTACAAGGTCATTAGACAACCAACCACGATTTTTGGGTATGAGCAGTATCCCAAATTTATTCGTACCACCACTAGATGTCAGCAGCAATGTAGCTGTTTCCCACAATTTTGTAAGTTGCTTTTTCAGATTATTTCCCTGCTAGCATATTTTAATATTCGAAGTTAACAAATTCAGCTACTGTATGAATGTTATATCTGTTAAAATAATGATAGACAATAGTCTACGTACTGTATGTATACCATGATGAACGGTGGGCTGTTGTCAATGGTCATACCACGTTGAAAGCACCAGTTCTTGTTGGATCACTGAAGTTAAGCAACGTCGGGCCCAGGTAGTACTGAGATGAGTGACCACTTGGATATGCTGGGTGCTGTTGATTATATCTTCTTTTTTCTACATTATTTTTGCAAGCTCCACAGCATCTCCAAACGCAGCACAGTAGGGCAGGAGAACCTCAAAATTGGCATGAATTCCAGTATTATTAAACAAATGTTCTAGGTTGCACATTTCCTTTAAGGCAGTTTTTTCTAACTTTTTTTTGATATGCCCCACCTAAACCTTTCTAAAATTCTTAAGGCCCCCCCTAACATATGCATAATTTTTAATATTCAAAAATTGAAGTGTTAACTAAAGAAACATTAATGAGAGAAATCACTAGAAAATTATTGAGCAAACCCCAGCTCGTGAGTTTCAGGCACTCTAGGCAAGTAGGTACACCACCGCCCCCATTAAATTTAATGCAGTCTGAGGGCTTAATGCAATGGCGTTCCTCATGCCCTTGGCATTTGTCACCTTGCCAATGCATTGGTAGGCTATAACTCTGCAACAAAGTGCCTCAAGAAAGCCAACATTTAGATAAGGCCTGAACAATCAGAGAAGTCTGTGAACTCAAGGACTATGACAATTTTAAATGGCCAATAGACTGCATGACAACGAAATACTTCTGACATTAGCCACCCCTTTGAAAATTCCCCATAGGCTTGCCTGCCCCATGAGCAGCCTGTTCTTCAGCATCAAGTCTCCCTATCCTCAATTCTGGGGAGAGCATTTTCAAATTGCCTCCTTAACAATTGAATTGTCCCCTTGTAAGGCGTGGGCCCCACTTTGGGAATCATTGCTTTAAAGGCATTTGGTAGACATAAGCCTGGTTTAGTTGCACGTGGTACAGACATATGTGAGCAGACGAAGCAACACGAACAGGTGATGTTGGCACACCATTTTGTTGGGGGAGGCAAGCAATTTGTGGAAATGTGCAGTTGAGAGTTCAGCGTGCAGCCCTGAAGCGCACATATGACTTTGGCTGATTTTACTGCTGACGACACCTATTGCAAATTTCAAAATGCCTGTTATTTTTTTGCTCTGTACACCACCTAGTGAACATCAACTGGCGCGTGTCCTGACTGCCGCCTACCACTAAACCAGTGCAGGTGCTGTTTGTCTTGGGAACAGTGCTTTGCGTCACCATTTTTCTGGTTGCACACGTGTTTTTTTTTGCTTGTAGCACTAGCCACTCAACTTGTCCTCCTGAATAGACACAAGGGTGATATATTGGACAGTGATTTAGCAACCGGCTGCATGAACAAAACTGCAACTGCGCTGCTTATTTATCGTCGGTGTACTGTTCATTGGGGCACTCCGCTGATTCCAGCGAGCCAGCTCCTACACCCGGAAATTTGCCCTTATCTACCTGTTTCATAGTGATGTTCTTTTATGTGCCAATGCCATCGTACACCACGCTGGACCTTGGGTTTACCTCTCATCTGAAGGAAGGCACACTCGGGGTTTGTCGTGTGGGTGGGTTGCATTGAACACACCATTCTTTGTCTGATAACTGCAGCCAGTGACGTCGCTAGGGTTGGTTTCACCACCTCTCCCAAAAAGAAGCCGCTTCTTCTGCTCTGCCGTCACCACCAATTCTCACGCTGCGAGTGGTGTCACCCGATGCGACCCGCACTAACCGCACCCCCCCTAGTGACGCCACTGATTGCAATTAAGCAACGCAATTCCAGTAAGTACTGACATGGGTGGACACTTGGGAAAACTGGATACTGCTCATACCCAAAAATCTTCGCATTACTGTAGTGTCTGAGCAGTTTCTGCATAAGAACTATGCTGTGGACGGGGCACTAATGACCTTTGTAGTTGAAGGGCCCTAAATCACCAGCAAACAATAACAACTGCTGGTGTGCGAGTATCATCCTGAGTTTATTTGTAACGTCACTAGATGTCAGCACCAATGTAGCTGCTTCTCATAATTTTTTAAGATGCTTTATTAATTATTTCCCTGCTAGCGTATTTTAATTTTCGATGCGACCAAATATAGCTACTGAATGAATATTGCGCGTTGAAAGCACCAGTTCTCGTCTCATCATTTAAGTTAAGCACCGTCGTGCCTGGGTAATACTGGGATGGGTGGCCGCTTGGGAATGCTGGGTGCTGTTGGCTAGGTTTTTTTTTCTTCACAGCTTTTGCTAGCTGCCTAAAACTTCCAAACGCCGCACAGTGGGGCAGGGAGACCATTAAAACTGGCATCAATTCCAGTATTATTCAATGAATGTTCAAGGTTGCGCATTTCTTTTAAGGGCAGTTGGTATACTTAAGAACCCTACTCCTAACCCTATTCCCGCCTATGGCAGGGCCCTGAGTACCCATCTTGTCCTTCTGAATGGACCAAAAGGTGATATATTGGACAGGTGATTTTGCAGCTGGCTGCATGAGCAAAACTGCAACTGCACTGCTTATTTATTATCAGTTTACTGTTCGTTGGGGCACTCTCCGATTCCAGGGGGCGGACATCTGCACCGGGAAATTTGACCTTATCTACCTGTTGCATAGTATTGTTCTTTTATGTGCCACTGCCATCGTACACCATGCGGGACGTTGGGTTTACCTCTCATCTGAATGAAGTCATTCTCGGGGTGTTTCATGTGGGTGTATTGCATTGAACATACCATTCCTTGTCTGATAACTGCAATTAAGCAACGCAACCCCATTTAGTACTAACATGGGTGATCGTTTGGGAACTCTTGATACTGATAATACTGTCCTTATATTGTCCTAACAGTGTAGTGTCTGTGTAGACTTCATTAAAACTAAACACTCAACAGGGCTCCTGGCCATTGTTGTTAAAGGGCCTTAAATCATGTGAAAGTAGCTCCAACCCACCTTGATCCAGTATCGAACCTGGAATGACTGGTGCAGTAAATCAAGCATACTATCCAATTTAATTGCGATTTTTGTAAATAAACCTACACAATGGAATGAACAATCTCCTGCAAACGGCTGTATGCCAAAAAGCAGGAAGCTAATGAGGTCCATAAGAGGAAATTCAGAAAATGCAAGGCCTGGTGACCCATGATAAGGGTTAAGTTGTTCCTAGATAACCTTCTGCATTTTTAAATGGCGACAAAAACGGGCAGAAGAAATCACCTGAATTGTAATTTGGAATGAGTATTTGAATGGCGGGGTATTGTGGGATTCATTATTAACTAGATATATTTCCAATTTCAGGTGTGAAAATCCAACATTTCACCTCACCCTTCTTTGAAGCTTATTTATATAAATTCCTTGCACTGAAATATTAATTTTCCAAGAACTAAATATAGCTACACACATGAAGATGAAGACCCCATAGAAAAAATTTCCCATTTTTGAACCTAGATATGTAAATAACGACACTTTCAGGACTGAAAATAACTACAATCAGACCAAGGCATCTTAACTGCAAAATAGAGGTTCAAATGTGGCTTGTTATGTGGCACAAAACTGTGCAGACACCTCTAAATCAGATAGGGCATGGTGTAGGAGGGTATCCAGGGTTCAGTACAACCCGAAATTTTATCTCTTGGACACTTTCATTTTTTGAATTTCTGCTAGGTTTTGTGCTCTCTTGCCCCACTGTGTGCCGTTTGGTTTACCATTTTAAAGCGAGAGTAGGAGAGGGGAGTATACGTGGTTGCCAACAAATCATATTGCAGTACTGTTACACCAGAGGCGGCAGGATGTGACGACAAAACATTGGATGTAGGTTTGACCCTCGGGAGATGTGTGGACCTAAATGTAGTACTGTATCAACTACCAGTTTGTGGCAGTAAGCAACGATACCCCCGAATTGTTCTGACGTAGGCGACCGCTTGGGAACGCTGGGTGAGCAGCTTATTACGTTGGACACGCCAGTTCTCGTCTGATCACTGAAGTTCAGCAATGCAATCCCAGTTAGTACTGATGTGGGTGACCGCTTGGGAAAACTGCATACTGCTAATACCCAAAAATCGTCGCATTAGTGTAGTGTCTGTGCAGTATTTGCACCAGAACTGGGCAAATACTGCTATGGGACTTGCCTGTCTCCACTTCCGCCATCCTGCATTAAACCTATGGGTCATGCCGGAATCTATATCCCCATTGCTCTGGAAAACTGATCCTAAATAACGAACCTCTTGCACCACTGGTATTCTCTCTCTCCCACAACGAATTAAACCCCGTTGCCCCAGGCCACTACAATTGAAAACTAGGTAACATCTCTGCTTCACGTTCACCTTAAGGCCCCCTCTTTCCATTGCTGTTTTAATATCTTGTAGGCCCTTTTGTGCATCCTCTTTGGACTCCTCATGTGTTTAGAAGAAATATTCCAGTAACTAAGAAATAAATAGAAGTACAGTGAAACCTCGATTTGCGAGTAACTTGATCAACGAGTGTTTCGCTAGATGAGCAATATTTTTTAATAAATTTCAACTTCATTAACGAGCGATGTCTTGCAATACGAGCAGTGCTGTTGAAACGAATTATATTTCCATGTATTGAATGGTATTTATTTTACCATACATATTTATTTTTTTAATAGTTAAGAATTCGCCGAATTCATTCACTTGAGTAGTTTGTGTTAGACCTTGCCAGCAGTATGCGACTAGGATACAGTGAACATTCATCATCATTATCTCATCCTTCTCCCACCTGAGGCAGGGTCGCGTCTGCAGGTTGTAATCCTCCACTCCCACCTATCCCCCACCCAGTCGCCCTCCACCCCGCATGCCTCCATGTCCCTCTGTGCCACCTTCTCCCACGTACGTTTTGGTCATCCGATACCTCTGGTGCCCCGAATTACCTGCAGTTCCACAATGTACCTAAGAAGCTCCACCTCTCTGCTCCTCATCACATGCTCATACCACCTCAACCTATTCTCTCTCGTCTCTTCAGAAATATTTCCCACCCCCAACCTACCTCTAACGTAATCGTTTCTAATTCTGCCGGATCTTGACACCCCACACATGTAGCGCAGCATTTGCATCTCAGACACTTGCATTAGCTTTTTATGGTTCTTCCTAACTTCCCAACACTGAGCCATACAGAATAGCGGGCCTAACGACGGTTCTGTATACCATGCCCTTCAACTTTATTGGGATCTGGCGGTTGCACAGGGCCCCACTTGCCTTCCTGCACCTCAGCCATCCTGCAATAATTCTATGGGTCACGTCAGAATCTCTTTCCTCGTTGCTCTGGAAAACTGATCCTAAGAATTTTTTTTTTGTGTTTTGTCTTAATGTAGTGACTGTTCGTTAGCACCCTTTCTCTTTTGTCTTCGTTTGCACTCCCTCACATCGACACGATTCATTCTGAAGGCAAAGTGCAGTTAATTTGTTTTATGTATTTTTAATATATACTGTATTTTGTATTAATCATTTTATATGAAAATTTTTGGGTTGTAGAACGAATACCTAAGTTTTCCATTATTTCTTATGGGGAAATTCGTTTTTATATACGAGTGCTTTGGATTACAAGCCAGTTTCTGGAACGAATTGTGCTCGCAAATCGAGGTTTCACTGTACTGTATGAAAGAAGGGGAAAAAGTATGCAGACAATGGTCTGTCAGCGTATGTAAACTGTGATGAAATAGTTGCTGTCGTCAACGGCATACCACGTTTAAAGCACCAGTTCTCCTCTGATCACTGAAGTTAAGCAACGTCAGGCTCTCGTAGTGCTGAGATCAGTGACCGCTTGGGAATGCTGGGTGCCGTTGGTTTCTTGTTTTGTTGATGTCGTTTTTGCTAATTTTGCTTACTACATAAAATTCCAAAGGCTGGGTGAAACGTAACCACTTTTTAAATAATAATACAGGAACTGAAATAAATTGCATTGCATTGCTTATTGTTATTGTGCAATAGGTCAGACACCATGCAATATTATAATCAACAAAGCATTAATTTACCGGCCAAAACTTTCTATTTCGGTTGTGTAATGCGATGTTGGATCAAGTGGGGTAGGCCGACATCCCCCACAGACAATCCAGTCAATATCCTTTGGGGGTTCGAGACGCCTGGTTAGGGGGCCCCCAGTAAGACCCCAGGTATTAAAATATTGAAAAAAAGGAAATAGTCTACATACCTGGGTGGAGCGGCTGGAATTTGTGCAAAAGGCAAAGGTGTTGCTGGGGTGCTGGTGGAGATCTGGGCATATGGGTCCAGCATAAAAAGATCTCGCCAGCAAGGTATCCATCACAAAGGATTACATATTGATATCCATATTCACATACCATATGTATACCGTGATGAAGGGCGGGTTTTTGTCAACAGTCATGCTGCATTGAAACCGCCAGTTATTGTTTACTCACTGAAGTTAAGCAACGTTGGGCCCACATAGTACTGAGATGGGTGACTACTTGGGAATGCTGGGTGCTGTTGATGCGTCTATATTGCTGGATTGCTTTTGTTCATTTTGTAAGATGTGTAAAAACTTAACCTTTTGAAGGCCTGATGTTCCCTTTAAGCTGTGTGCATGCGCAGCCATGCACACGGGCCAGGTGCCCTGCGCATGGCGGAGTTAACACTCTGCTCACTTAAGCAAGTAAGTTGTCACAATTTAATGTATGCAAGAACTATTAAGCAATATTTGCTTGTCTGAACGTTCGCTGAGAGTCCCCTTGCAGAAAATTTTATAATTTGCAGAGAGCTTTTTCAGCAAGTCGAAGCTTGCTTTGGTAAACGTGTTGCTATAGTGCTCTAGCCAGTAGGTATTTATTTCAAAACTTCAAGTGATTACGCAAGTTAACTTCAACTTTTTAATGATTAACCCTTTAATGCTGCACAGGGGTACTGGTGTCACCATCGTCTTCACACCCTTTGTCCCGCCTGTGGCATGGTCGGGTCCGCAGGTTCATTGAACATGCTATGACTATGAACACCCCAGTCAAGAGTCTGGAACCCGCAGGAATATTGGCTAGTTGTCTGTGTGGGGATGCTGGCCTACCCCAATGTTCCAACACCACATTTTACAACCAAATTTTGGCAGGTAAATTAATGCTTTGTCAGTTTTAATATTGCATGGTGTCTGACCTATTGCACAATAACTATAATGAAATAAGAAATCAGGCTCATGCCCAACAGGGGTACTGGTGTACTCCAGGGTTTTTTTTCCTCTCTGTCTCTGTGGGTGATCCTAGCGCAATGTGATTCACAGTATTTTCACATGATAGGTTGAACTTCCTAATACCGGTAAGTCACAGATGAGTTGTTAACTGCTTTTCATTATTCGAATAAGGATTGATAGGGTACTCCTGTACCCCTGTGTATCAACTGTGTAGAGTTCAAATGGCCATACGCAGTGCAGGAAAAGCCATATTCAATGTATAAAGGGCAAAAAATTCATTAGCTTTAACCACCACATTACAATTGTTCAAATTGCTTATAATGATGTTTTTTTCTATGTTTCTGAGCATTGCAAGCAAGCACACTATCCACTATACGGTGTAAACATCTGTGCAATAACTTGCTGTCAAGTGCTCTCCAGATAGTGTTTTCAGACACTACTTGAACACATTTTTGCTAATCATGTAAACGCTTGCACAAGTTACTATCAGAAGTAGAGGAGACCGGGGAAGATGACGAGCAGGGCAAGATGACTAATGCCTTAATTAGCGATTTTCCTGATAGTTAGCAGCATCATATGAAGACTACTAGTACTCATCATGAATAGACACTAAAAAATCCTTTTTTTCAAGGCACTGTTGCCATCACTATATTATTTACATGAAATTCATTGTTTTCCTGCTGTGTGCTATATGAAACCAAATTTTGCAATTAAGATTTAATTAATATAAAGGTAAGCTATAGATATATCTAATAGCGTTTTGATCTACCTTAGACAACTGGCTATTCATATTCAGTATTCATTATTAAAATAATTTTGTAATCTTATTGCAATAATACTTAAATTTTAAAATTGTTGCTGGGGCAAGTTGACGAATTCACCATCTTGACCCTCAATGTTACCTGGCATCTTCTTTGTGGTTGCCAGCTTACCTGTGATTAATTTTAACTAGCAACATTAACTTTTAAGTTGACAATAAATTCGATTTACTATTCAATTCGATTTTAACTTTTAGTGTTAATGCGTTTTTATTATTCACAAAAAGAAATTAAAAATATTATTTCATTTGCCTTTAACAATGTAATAAATAATGCCTAATCCTATTCTACTATAAAAGAAATAAGGGTATAATAATAGAATTCGGAGAATTTACTAATTTCTTTTCCTTTTCAATAGCCGTCATCTTGCCCCAGACCCGGGGCAAAATGATGAATTTTACATCGTTCATTAAATATTATAAAATTCCCTTGAAGATATCAAAAAATGTTTCCCTTTAAACCACTAAATTATAAATAAAGGTGCATTCTAAGTATCTCAGCACAGTAAAACATTTTATCTCGAAAGAAAAATAAAAAATTCATTTGAATGCACATTTGAACTACTTGCACAAGTTGCTTGCTCGTGTAAACCTAGCCTTAAAATCAAATTTGAACATGAGACATGGCTCCTTAGAGGGAACATCTGAGATGTTATTTTCCGTTTCGTGGTTGTTGTTGTTTTTGATGTTTTTAGGCCCGTCAACTACAAGGTCATTAGAGCCCCGTCCACAGCATAGTTCTAATGCAGAGACTGCACACACACTACACTAATGCGACGATTTTTGGGTATTAGCAGCACCCAGTTTTCCCAAGCAGCCACCCATGTCAGTACTAGCTGGGGTTGCGTTGCTTAACTTCAGTAATCAGACGAGAACTGGTGTGTCCCATTTCGTTGGTGCTTTAAGGCACTTACACTACAATGGTCATTAGAGCCCTGTCCACTGCATACAGTAGTTCGAATGAAGAGTCAACACAGACACTACACTGTTACGATGCTACACTACACTAGCTGCACCCCCCTATGCTCGTTTATCTTCCATCTACTATTCATTGGGTATTTCACCGGTGTTAGGGATCACCTACCAGGCTCATCTACCCGTCGCAAAGTTGAGGGGGTTCTTTGACGGGCAAATGCCATCGTCCACCACACGGAACCTCAGTTCTACTTCTAACCCGAAAAACGCCAACCCACCTCGGTCCAATACGGGCTCTAGAACTATTGACTCAGTTACCGAGGGGGGGGTTGCCGATGTAAATTAGTACTTCCTATAATTTATAAAAAAAGTGGTTTTAATCCTAATTTGCCAACTAAAATAGAGTAAAACTTCTTTAATGGGTCCACCCTTGGGGATATGCAAAACTGGGCCCATCAGAAGAGTGGACCGATTAGGGGGCTTAACCAAAATGAAGTTCAGGTACCAGAGAATTTTGAGCGGCAAATTTCGTTAGATACAATGTATAGTTCTCACCCGATCGCTGAAGTTAAGCTATGCAACCCCAGCTACTACTGACATGGGTGGCCGCTTGGGAAACCTGGGGACTGCTAATACCCAAAAACCGTCACATTAGTGTAGTGTCTGTGCAGTTTCTGCATAAGAACTACACTGTGGACGGGGCTTTAAATGACCTTGTAGTTGAGGGCAGGGCATCGAACCGGAAGGAAACCGAAAACCTAAACCCGGGAAAAACCGTTATTTTTGCTCGGAATGAAAACCGGAACCGAACCGAAAAAGAAATATCGCTCCTATCGGTTCAACACCTGTAAAAAGCTGTTTAAACATAACAGCCTGTCAGATGTCATTCAACCGTCCTATTTGTGAAACATCTCTGCACGTATTAAGCTGGGTTTACACTGCGCGAAACATACTCGCCGCAACTGTTTCCGCAGGCTTGACGCAATCTCAAAGAGAGGTTTCACTGTAGTTAACAATCATCCCGAGTTTATTCGTAACATCACTAGATGTCAGCAGCAATGAAACAGTTTGTCTTAATTCTATAAGGTGCCTTTTTTGGATAATAATCCCAGCTAAGTATATTTGAATTTTAATATTTAAAGAGGAAAAATTTAGCTACTGAATGAATGTTAATCCAATGAAATAATAATAAAAAAAAGACGATAGTCTAGGTAGCGTATCTATACCATAATAAAAGAAGCACTTTCGTCAGCAGTCATACCACATTGGAAGCACCAGTTCTCGTCTGATCTCCTGAGTAGTACTGAGAGGGGTGACCGTGTGGGAATGCTGGGTGCTGTTTGTTCAATGTTTTTATTTTCTTCTGCACTGTTGTTGCTCGCTACATAAATTTTCCAAAAGCTGACTGGACTGATGCAGGATTTTGAATGAAAACATCGTGAACGAAACGCAAGCTGCATAACTGGGTAGCCCACACCCCAAATCATTTGTCTTCTGCTGGGACCCCGTTAACAATTCAGAAACTAATGTAGTTAATAATGGTATTAACGCAGTGGTGGCGAACCTGTGACCCACCTGAACCCCCACAACGAATCTCATCCCCTTGCCCTCGTCACTACAATTAAAAGCTACGTACTCCGACTACTTCATGTTCATCTTAAGGCTGGTTCATTGGCAAGAGCTACCAGTGAAAAGAGCGTGTGCGTAACCAACAAAATAGTGACGTAGAGCTCTGTCATCGAGACGAACTGCGCGAGGACTTGTTCAGTGGTAAGCGGCAGATAGGACTCGTGCTGGTTGATTTTGACAATGTTTACTAGGCGGCATAATGAGCAAAAAATTATGTCATGGCATAATGGGCGTCATCTACAGTACAACCAACATATCATAAGTGTGCAGGAGCGCTGCGCCAAGGAGTCTATAAGGAGTACCAGCTCCATTCCTTTCCCATTGACTTTTGTGTCATAGTTTTATACAGCGGCGTCTGAAGTGGATGGTTTGCTACAACACAGATGCTACATGTATTTCAAGCATCTTAAACATGCTTTTATGCACTTTCTTTGAATGTTCTTAATAAATAATATCAACTGCTTGATGCTAATTTGAACATATAAATAAATTGCTCAGTTTCACATGTTTTTAATGGAAAAAATAATTTCTTTATATATACAATTACTACAAGACATTAAAACAGGAATGGAAAGATTGGTTCTTAAGGTGAACATGAAGAAGACTCAGCACCTAGCTTTGAATTTTAGTACCCAGGGGCAAGGAGGTGAGATTCGTTGTGGGGGAAAAGGGAATTCTAGTTGTGCAAGAGTGTCTTTATATATGATCAGTTTTCCAGAGCAATGCAGAAATAGATTCTGACGTGACCCATAAGATTAATGCAGGATAGCTTAAGTGGAGACAGGCAAGTGGGGTCCTCTGCGACCACTGGGTCCCAATAAAGTCTGGCGTTTAATGAGGGCATTTGATGAGGGGCATATTAGGTCCACTGTGGGACTTGAGGGCATTGGTAATTGGGGGCATCAGAGATAGAGGAATGCCAAAACGGACTTAGGAGCTGGTGGTGGAAAGGGAAATGGAAGTGTGCAGGGTGGAGGGGGACTTGGTGGGGGATAGGTGGTCGTGGAGGATTAGAACCTGCAGATCTGACTTTGCCTCATGCGGGAGAAGGTTAAGATGATGATATGGAGTGCTGGAGTGGATTTCATGGAGTTTGAGCAATTTACAGCTGCACACACTACTACTACTCCTTTGCTCCATCCCGGTGATATATCCTAAGGTGATATATATTTCCAATATGTTTCCATTAGAGGTAGCTTGGGGGTGGGAGACATCGCGGAAAAGATTAGGAAGAAGTGGTTGAGATAATAGGATAGATGGATAGATGGTAGGTGAGATGGTAGGATGGTAGATGAGGAGAGAGGAGGAGGAATGCATTAGGTCCATTATGTGTCTACATGTGATTGTGGGCACCTGGGGTAGGGAAAGACCAAAACAGACATGGGAGCAGGTGATGCAGAGGGGCATGGAGACGTGCAGAATGGAGAGGGACTTGGTGGGGGATAGGCAAGAGTGGAGGATAAGAATGCACAGACCTGACCCCACCACAGGTATGAGATGATGATGAAGGCACTTTATAACTACTTTTAAATAATTCTAATTTTTATTTATATAGTTGTAAACATGCAAGCTAACATGTAAAGAAGTAGTTTCAGCAAACCATCTAGTAGGTGGCACTCTTTCGGTATGAGGTCACGAAAATGGTGGAGCTGTCACTCCTTGTATTAGACTCCTTGGCTGCACTCTGAGCCTCCCATTCCTCAACTCCCTCCCTACATAATTATGCACCGACGTCATCCATTTCTGTGGCTGAGTTTCTAAATTACTCCAGTTAGAGTAACTCTGGAGTTACTTAGTTCACTGCTGACGTCACAGGAGTAACACAGCAGTAACTCCGGTGTCATGCATTTAGGGACGATACAAGAGCAAAATTTATAAAGACTGCAGACTATAATTTGACGATGACAGGCGATAATTTTCTCGTAATGCCCCCAAATCTTCATTTTTCCACCCAGAACACTGTTTAATTCATTCACACTGACATTATATATATATATATATATATAACCCTAATATACATATATATGTATAAATATGGGTTACTGTATATATCCCGCTATCCCGTAGGTCTGTGTCATGTCCATGTCATTTGTACAGGTCGATTTAAAATTTGTGCATGCAGGACAATTATTTTCTGATATCATTGCATTCAACACTGTGCATATACATGCCAAGACTTGGTACTGACACGTCCTCGAAAACATCGCATTTTGCCAGTGAAACTGACTGTTCGACCACCATTTATCTATTATGCTATTTTTTTTTATCATAAAGTTGTAATGAAACTCTTATTTTGTTGAAAAAATCCTTTTAAGGAAAGTTTTTTGTCCGACAAGTATGGCAACCCTACTCTATATGCCTAATCGTTTATCTGCTTTGATTGTGTAAGTTAACTGTAGCCTGCTTTCACTCCGTTTACTTCTTTTTGAGTGGAGTCAAAAAGAGTCACTCTGGAGTGACTCTAGTGTGACTCTAAAATGTGAAAAAACGCGCTTAGGAATGCGGGGCTTTCGGAGTAAGCCATTTAGAAACGCTTTGGAGTCACTCCGGAGTAATTCGAGTTTGAATCGGGTAATTTAGAAAGTTTTAAACGTGTGGGTAATGTAGAAGTGGAAAAATTCCACAAAACATGTGTAATGACAAAAAGTGCTAAAAATCGTGAAAAATGCTTCTTTTTCTCAAAAACTATAAATGCTACAGTCATGCCGTTTGGCTAAATTGTAGAGTACCACATTCTCTACATTCTGGCCAAGATTTATCGTTCTGTGATGTATAGAAGAGGAAATATCGCACAATTCCTGATTTTTTACATGCTTTTCTATGGGAGAACATTCGTTTCCACAATATCTCAAAAACTATTAAAGATAGAGCTTTAAAACTTAGCAAAAGATTGAAAAACCGCCTATTTTACCTACTGGCAAAGTATTACACGTGTGGGTTCCATAGAAGTGGAGAAATTCCACAAAACATGTGTAATTACAAAAAGTGCTGGAAATTGGGAAAAATCACTTTTTCCCTGAATGAGTAAGCATGTCACCTTGATGCTTCTTTTTCTCAAAAACTATAAACTCTACAGACATGCAGTTTGGAAACGTTTTAGAGAATCACATTCTCTACATTCTGGCCAAGATTTATCGTTCTGTGATGTATAGAAAAGAAAACATCGCACAAATCATGATTTTCACATGCTTTTCTATTGGAGAACATTCGTTTTTGAAAAATCTCAAAAACTAACAAAGATAGAGCTTTAAAACTTAGCAAAAGTGTAAAAAACCGCCTATTTTATCTACTGGCAAAGTTTTACACGTGTGGGTTCCGTAGAAGAGGAGAAATTCCAAAAAACATGTGTAATGGCAAAAAGTGCATTAAAATCGAGAAAAATCACTTTTTTCCTGAATGAGTAAGCATGTCACCTAGATGCTTCTTTTCCTCAAAAACTATAAAAGCTACAGACATGCCATTTGGCAACGTTCTAGAGTACCACATTCTCTACATTCTGGCCAAGATTTATCATTTTGTGATATATATAAGAGAAAATATCGAACAAATCGAGATTTTCACATTCTTTTCTATGGGAGAACATTCGTTTTTGCAATATCTGAAAATGTATTAAAGATAGAGCTTTAAAACTTAGCAAAAGTGTAAAAAACCGCCAATTTTACCTACTGGCAAAGTTTTACACGTGTGGTTTCCATAGAAGTGGAGAAATTCCATAAAACATGTGTAATGAGAAAAAGTGCTGGAAATCGTGAAAAATCACTTTTTTCTTCAATGAGTAAGCATGTCACCTAGATGCTTCTGGTTTTTAAAAACTATAAAACCTACAGACATGCCGTTTGGCAACGTTGTAGAATACTACATTCTCTACATTCTGGCCAAGATTTATTGTTCTGTGATCTATAGAAGACTAAATATTGCACAAATCATGATTTTCACATGCTTTTCTATAGAAGAACATTCGTTTTTGCAATATCTCAAATAGTATTAAAGATAGAGCTTTAAAACAGCAAAAGTGTTAGAAAACCGCCTATTTTTCCTACTGGCAAAGTTTTACACGTGTGGTTTCCATAGAAGAGGAGAAATTCCATAAAACATGTGTATTGACAAAAAGTGCTGGAAATCGAGAAAAATCACTTTTTTCCTCAATGAGTAAGCATGTCACCTAGATGCTTCTTTTTCTCAAAAGCTATAAAAGCTAGGGACATGCTGTTAGGGAACGGTGTAGAGTATCGCATTCTCTACATTCTGGCTAATATTTATTGTTCTAGGATGTATAGAAGAGAAAATATCGCAAAAATCATGATTTTCACAT
>JAAFCE010009003.1:1641-26736 GCA_013389805.1 Trigoniulus corallinus
GCATGTGAAAAACATGATTTGTGCAATATTTTCTCCTCTATACATCAAGAAACGATAAATCTTGGCCAGAATGTGGAGAATGTGGTACTCTACAACGTTGCCAAACGTCATGATTGTAGCTTTTATAGTTATTGAGAAAAACAAGCATCTAGGTGACATGCTTAATCATTAAGGAAAAAAGTGATTTTTCATGATTTCCAGCACTTTTTGTCTTTACACATGTTTTGTGGAATATCTCCACTTCTATGGAAACCACAAGTGTAAAACTTTGCCAGTAGGTAAAATAGGCGGTTTTTACACTTTTGCTAAGTTTTGAGGCTCTATCTTTAATAGTTTCTGCGATATTGCAAAAACAAATGTTCTCCCACAGAAAAGCATGTGAAAACATGATTTGTGCAATATTTTCTCTTCTATACTTCACAGAACGTTAATTCATGGCCAGAATGTAGAGAATGTGGTACTCTACAACGTTGCCAAATGGCATGTCTGTAGCTTTTATAGTTTTTGAGAAAAAGAAGCATCTAGGTGACCTGCTTACTCATTGAGGAAAAAAGTGATTTTTCGCGATTTCCAGCACTTTTTGTCATTACAAATGTTTTGTGGAATTTCTTCACTTCTATGGAAACCACATGTGTCAAACTTTGCCAGGTGGTAAAATAGGCGGTTTTTTACACTTCTCCTAAGTTTTAAGGCTCTATCTTGAAAACTTTTTGAGATATTGCAAAAACAAATGTTCTCCCATAGAAAAGCAGGTGAAAAACATGATTTGTGCAATATTTTCCCTTCTAAACATCACAGAACGATAAATCTTGGCCAGAATGTATAGAATGTGGTACTCTACTACGTTGCCAAACGGCTTGTTTTTAGCTTTTATAGTTTTTGCGAAAAACAAGCATCTAGGTGACATGCTTAATCATTAAGGAAAAAAGTGATTTTTCATGATTTCCAGCACTTTTTGTCTTTATACATGTTTTGTGGAATATCTCCACTTCTATGGAAACCGCACGGGTAAAAATTTGCCAGGAGGTAAAATAGGCGGTTTTTTACACTTCTGCTAAGTTTTAAGGCTCTATCTTTAATAGTTTTTGAAATATTGCAAAAACAAATGTTCTCCCATAGAAAAGCATGTGAAAAATATGATTTGTGCTATATTTTCTCTTCTATACATCACTGAACGATAAATCTTGGCCAGAATGTGTCGAATGTGATACTCTGCAACTTTGCCTAACGGCATGTTTGTAGCTTTTATAGTTTTTGAGAAAAAGAAGCATCAAGGTGACATGCTTACTCCTTCAGGAAAAAAGTGATTTTTCGCAATTTCCAGCACTTTTTCTGTTTACACATGTTTCATGGAATTTCTCCTCTTCTATGGAAACCACACGTGAAAAACTTTGTCAGTAGGTAAAATAGGCAGTTTCTTACACTTCTGCTAAGTTTTAAGGCTCTATCTTTAATAGTTTTTGAGATTTTGCAAAAACAAATGTTCTCCTATAGAAAAGCATGTGAAAAGCATGATTTGTACAATATTTTCTCTTCTATACATCACAAAACGATAAATCTTTTCCAGAATGCGGAGAATGTTTTACTCTACCTCGTTGCAAACTGGCATGTCTGTAGCTTTTATAGTTTTTGAGAAAAAGAAGCATCTAGGTGACACACTTACTCATTCAGGAAAAAAGTGATTTTTCGCGCTTTCCAGCACTTTTTGTCTTTACACATTTTTTGTAGAATTTCTCCACTACACTCTTTTTACACATGTTTTGTAGAATTTCATTGCTAAGTTTTAAGGCTCTATCTTTAATAGAGCCTTAACAACTTATATACACACAGAGTTTTAAGGCTCTGTCTTTAATAGAGCCTTAAAAACTTATATACACACAGAGTTACCCAATATTGGGTAACTCTGTGTGTATATGACAGTAATGGTCCCTAGAACGTTTGATACTGATAATACTGCCCCTATATCATACTAACAGTGTTGTGTCTGTGTAGACTGCATTAAAACTAAACACTCAACAGGGCTCTAATCAACATTGTTGTTAAAGGGCCTTAACTCATGTGAAAGAAGCTCCAACCCACCTTGATCCAGTATCGAACCTGGAATCACTGCCATAGTAAATCAAGCATACTATCCGATTTATTTATTTTCGAATTTTGTAACTAAAGCTACACAATGGAATAAACAATCTCCTGCAAACGGCTGTATGCCAAAAAGCAGGAAGCTAATGAGGTCCATAGGAGGAAATCCAGAAAATGCAATGCCTGGTGATGCATGATAAGGGTTAAGTTGTTCCTAGATAACCTTCTGAATTTCGAAATGGGGCAAAAATGGGCAGAACAAATCACCTGAATTGTAATTTGGAATGAGTATTGCAATGTAAAAAGCCAGCAACCAGGCGGGATATTGAGGGATTCATTATTAACTAGATGTATTTCCAATTTCAGGTGTGAAAATCCAACATTTCACCTCACCCTTCTTTGAAGCTTATTTATATAAATTCCTTGCACTGAAATATTAATTTTCAGAAAATTAAATATAGCTACATACATGAAGATGAAGACCCCATAGAAAAAAATTTCCCATTTTTTTATCTAGATATGTAAATAATGATACTTTCAGGAGTGAAAATAACTGCAATCAGACCATGTAATCTTATCTGCAAAATTAAGGTTCAAATGTTGCACAAAACTGTGCAGACACCTCTAAATCAGCTAGGGCATGGTGTAGGAGGGTATCCAGAGTCCAGTACAACCCGACATTTTATCTCTTGGACACTTTAATTTTTTGAATTTCTGCCAGGTTTTGTGCTCTCTTTCCCCACTGTGCGCCATTCAGTTTACCATTTTAAAGCGAGAGTAGGAGGGGGAAGTATACGTTGTTGCCAACCAATCATATTGCAGTACTGTTACACCAGAGGCGGCAGGATGTGACGACAAAACACTGGATGTAGGTTTCACACTCGGGAGATGTTTGGACCAAAATGTAGTACTGTATCAACTACCAGGTTGTGGCAGTAAGCAATGAAACCCCCCAAATTGTTCTGACGTAGGTGACCGCTTGGGAACCATGGGCGAGCAGCTTATTGCGTTGGGCACGCCAGTTGTCGTCTGATCACGGAAGTCCAGTAATGGAATCCCAGTTAGTACTGACGTGGGTGACCACTTGGGAAAACTGCGTACCGCTAATACCCAAAAAAATTTCGCATTAGTGTAGTGTCTGTGCGGTATTTGCACCAGAGCTGTGCAAATACTGCATCGGGACTTGCCTGTCTCCACTTCCACCATCATGAATTAAACCTATGGGTCACGCCGGAATCTATCTCCCCATTGCTCTGGAAAGCTGATCCTAAGTAACGAACTTCTTGCATCACTGGTATCCCCTCACCCCCACAGCGAATGAAACTCCGTTGCCCCACGCCACTACAATTGAAAAGTAGGTAACCTCTCTGCTTCATGTTCACCTTAAGGCCCGCTCTTTCCATTGCTGTTTTAATATCTTGTAGGCCCTTTTGTGCATCCTCTTGGACTCCTCATGTGTCTAGAAGAAATATTCCGGTAACTAACAAATAAATAGAAGTACTGTATGAAAGAAGGGGAAAAAGCAAGCAGACAATGGTCTGTCAATGTATGTAAACCGTGATGAAATGGTTACTGACGTCAACGGTCATACCACGTTGAAAGCACCAGTTCTCGTCTGATAACTGAAGTTAAGCAACGTCGGGCTCACGTAAAACTGAGATGGGTGACAGCTTAGGAATGCTGGGTGCCGTTGGTTTTGGGTTTTCTTGATGTCGTTTTTGCTAATTTTGCTCGCTACATAAAATTCCAAAGGCTGGGTGAAACAAAACCGTTTTTTAAATAATAATACAGGAAGTGAAATAAATTGCATTGCATTGCTTATTGTCATTGTGCAATAGGTCAGACACCATGCAATATTATAATCAACAAAGCATTAATTTACCTGCCAAAACTTTCTATTTCGGTTGTGTAATGCGATGTTGGAACAAGTGGGGTTGGCCGACATCCCTCACAGACACTCCAGTCAGTATCCTTTAGGGGTTCCAGACCCCTTGTTGGGGTGCCCCCAGTCAGACCCCAGCTATTGAAATGTTGAAGAAAAAGGAAATAGTATACATACCGTATGTATACCGTGATGAAGGGCTTGATTTTGTCAACGGTCATACCACGTTGAAACCGCCAGTTCTTGTCCACACACTGAAGTTAGGCAACGTCGGGACCATGTATTACTGAGATGGGTGACCATATGGGAATGCTGGGTGCTGTTGAGGTATCTTCATTGCTGGACTGCTTTTGTTCATTTTGTAAGATCTCTGAAAACTGACCGATCCACCATTTCAAGGCCTGATGTTCCCTTTAAGCTGTGCACGTGCGGGGCCGTGCAAACGGGCCAGGTGCCCCGCACATGGCGGAGTTAACACTCCGCTCACTTATGTAAGTAAATTGTTGCAATTTACTGTATGCAAGCACTATTAAGCAATATTTGCTTGTCTGAACGTTGGCTGAGAGTCCCCTTGCAGCAAATTTTATAATTTGCAGAGAGCGTTTTCAGCAAGTCAGAGCCACCTTGTGTACACTTGCTTGTGACACGCAAGATACCTTCAACTTTTTAATGATTAACCCTTTAATGCTACACAGGGGTATTGGTGTCACCATCGTCATCGCACCCATTGTCCCGCCTGTGGCAGGGTCGGGTCCGCGGGTTCATTCAACATGCTATGACTGGGAACACCCCAGTCAGGTGTGTGGAACCCGCAGGAATATTGGCTAGTTGTCTGTGGGGGGATGCCAGCCTACCCCACTGTTCCAACACTACATTTTACAACCAAAATATAAATTTTGGCAGGTAAATTAATGCTTTGTCAGTTTTAATATTGCATTGGTATCTGACCTATTGCACAATAACTATAATGCAATAAGAAATCAGGCTCATGCCCAACAGGGGTATTGGTGTACCCCAGGGTTTTTCTTCTTCTCTTTCACTGTGGGTGATCCTGGCACAATGTAATTCACAGTATTTTTACATGATAGGTTGAACTTCCTAATACCGATAAGTCACAGATGAATGGTTCATTGCTTTCATTATTCGAATAAGGATTGATGGGGTACTTCTGTACCCCTGTGTAGCAACTGTGTAAAGTTTAAATGGCCATACGAAGTGCAGGAAAAGCCATATGCAATGCAAAAAGGGCAAAAAAATTCATTTGCTTTAACAACCACATTACAATTGTTAAAATTGCTTATAATGATGCCTTTTTCTATGTTTCTGAGCATTGCAAGTAAGCACACTATCCACTATACGGTGTAAACATCTGTGGAATAACTTGCTGGATAGTACTCTCCGGATAGTGTTTTCAGACACTACTTGCACACATTTTTGCTAATCATGTAAACGCTTGCGGAAGTTACTTGCACAAGTTGCTTGCTCAAGTAAACCTAGTTTTAAAATCAAATTTGAACATGAGACTTGCCTCCTTAGAGGGAACATCTGAGATTTTATTTTCCGTTTCGTTGGTTGTTTTTTTTTTATGTTTTTGGGCCAGTCAACTACAAGGTCATTAGATCCCCGTCCACAGCGTGGTTCTAATGCAGAGACTACACAGACACTACACAAATGTGACGAATTTAGGGTATTAGCAGCACGCAGTTTTACCAAGCAGCCACCCATGTCAGTACTAGCTGGGTTTGCGTTGCTTAACTTCAGTAATCACACGAGAACTAGTGTGTCCTGTTTCGTTGGTGCTTTAAGGCTCTTCAACTACATTGGTCATTAGAGCCCTGTCAACTGCGTACAGTAGATATAATGGATAGTTAACACAGACACCACGCTGTTGCAATGCTACACTACACTAGCTGCACCCCCGCCTATGCTTATTTATCTTCCGTCTACTATTCGTCGGGCATTTCACCGGTGTTAAGGAGCATCTACCAGGCTCATCTACCCGTTGCAAACTTGAGAGGGTTCTTTGACGGGCAAATGCCATCGTCCACCACACGGAACCTCAGTTTTACTTCTAACCCGAAACACGCCAACCCACCTCGGCCCAATAAGGGCTCTAGAACTATTGACTCAGTTACCCGGGGGGGGGGTTGCCGATATCAATTAGTACTTCCTATAATTTATGAAAAAGAGTGGTTATAATCCTAATTTGCCAACTAAAATACAGTAAAACTTCTTTAATGGGTCCACCCTTGGGGATATGCAAAACTGGGCCCATCAGAAGAGTGGACTGATTAGAGGGCTTAACCAAAATGAAGTTCAGGTACCAGAGAATTTTGAGTGGCAAACTGCGTTAGATACACTATATAGTTCTCGCCCGATCGCTGAAGTTAAGCTATGCAACGCCAGCAAGTACTGACATGGGTGGCCACTTGGGAAAACAGGGTACTGGTAATACCCAAAAACCGTCGCATTAGTGTAGTGTCTGTGCAGTTTCTGCATAAGAACTACACTGTGGGCAGGGCTTGAAATGACCTTGTAAGTGAGGGCAGGGCATCGAACCGGAACGAAACCGAAAACCTAAATCCGGTAAAACCGTTATTTTTGCTCGGAACGAAAACCGGAACAGAACCGAAAAAGAAATATCGCTCTTATCGGTTCAACACCTCTGAAAACCTGCTTAAACATAACAGCCTTTCAGATGTCATTCAATCGCCCTATGTGTGAAACATCTCTGCACGTATTAAGCTGGATTTACACTGCACGAAACATACTCGCCACAACTGTTTCTGCAGGCTTGAGGCAATCTCGCCCATCTTGCCCTCCCTGTTTACATTGAGCAAAATATTGCGAGATCCAAGCATGAAAAACGTCTCTTGATTAACAGTACTCGCAGTGTGAGTGGCGAAACCCTTTGATGCACGTCCAAAAACCGACAGTGCGGTGGCTCACCACGACGCTGCCTCGCACAGCAAGTTTCGGGGAGAGCCCCCATTTACACTGCGTGAGTCTTTTCTAATGAAACAGTTGCACGAGTGTCTTGCGCATAGTGTAAACCCAGCTTTACATCTTCTGCCACTATTTACACTAATGGAGCGTCCACATCGGCGAATGCGGGCACGAACATGGGGTCCAAAATCATTCTAACCATCAGAAAATCACTACACATGCTGTATGTACAGAAAATGCGCATGTACAGTGCGTCCCATTTCAAAAGCATAGTCCTGTGTGATAGGCAAGTTGAACAGGGTAATGTTGGGCAGTGAGAGAGAACCACGTCACTAGAATGCAAGTATCCAACATCAGAATGCTGTGGTACATGAGTGGATCTCAAGAAGTGATAGAATTAGGAATGAGTATAAGGCAGCCTTGCGGTGGGGGACATCACTGAATAATGACAGAGAGGGACAAGGAGGTGCAAATGGAAATGGAGGCATGCGGGGTGGAGGCAGGGCCGGCCATCCGGAGGGTGCAGAGGGTGCATTGCACCCAGGCCCCATAATCAGTTTGCATCAGGACCCAGATCATTGCTAATATAAAAGGTTTAATACGTCATTGTAGGGTCAACGGCCCTTATTCGAACCTGCCAATGCAATATAACCTAAACGTAACCTAACAACCCTGCCATTGAACTACACCAGGGTTGTACAACCTTTCTGGTGTTTTGGGTCACTCGGCTTCTCCATGAACTGATTGCCAGCCACAAGCTGTAAAAACAAAACGGGTGAAGATAACGTTAGGTGTTACATAGCAGGTAGGCTACAATGCATAATTAGAAATGATGCACGATGGGCCACAGGTTGGGCAACCCAGAATTAGAGGTTCAGAGTCAATAAACCTTTAATAATCAGAAGTGTAATACAAAGACATAAAATGACACAGGTCCAACTTAATATGTTCCATGGTGTGGACGTCCACGTAAGCTTTCAGACCAACTCATAAATGCAATGACGACATATTAGGACACATGGCATCATCCAAAAATATAATACCTTCCAAAATTAGGAAGGATCTCAGAATGGGATAGTAGGGCATCTAAGAGGAGTCCATTTACTCTGAATCCTTTTATTTTTACTTTTGGGGCCCCAAAAGGATTTTACACCTGGGCCCCTTTATAGAGAAGGCCGGCCCTGGGTGTGGGGGGACTTGGTGGGAGATAGACGGGAGTGCAGGATTAGAACCCGCAGACCCAAACCTGCCTTAGGTGGGATAAGGGTGAGATGATGATGATGATGATGATAATAATGGATATTTTTATTATAATCTACTGTATTTTAAAATTATGTTTAATACATATTATTTTTTTAAAATTAATATTCGGGGTGAAACCAAAAACCGTAAACCGGAATAACTGTTATATTTTTTACTGGAACGAAAACCATAAATGAACCGATATATTGAACCGTAACTGAAACCAGAATGCAAAAACATAACGGTTCGATGCCCTGGTTGAAGCGCCCCGAAGCACAAAAACAAACCAAAGAAGTTTTGGATCTTTAAAAAAGTAGACCTTCGTGGGAGGTAAACCAAAAGAGAGGTTTCACTGTAGTTAACAGTCATCCCGAGTTTATTCGTAACATCACTAGATGTCAGCAGCAATGAAGCAGTTTGTCTTAATTCTATAAGGTGCCTTTTTTGGATAATTTCCCACCTAAGCATATTTGAATTTTAATATTTGAGGCGGAAAAATTTAGCTATTGAATGATTGTTAATTCAATGAAATAAAAAGAATGACGATGGTCTAGGTAGCATATCTATATCATAATAAAAGAAACGCTTTTGTCAATGGTCATACCACATTGGAAGCACCAGTTCTCGTCTGATCACTGAAGTTAAGCAACGTCGGGCCCGGGAAGTACTGAGATGGGTGACTGGTTTTTTAGCCATATAATACAGTAAGTCATCGATTTGTGCGATTTTGTTTACTAAAACGAAAGTTAAATTTTAGGCGGCTTTCACTCCACAGATGCAAGAGACAAGACATGTGCCTCCTGGATGCGGGAGACAATAGCGTCTTTTCCTTGGAGAAACATGCTTTTCACCAAAGAGGAATATGCAGCCTGCATCTTCCGTCAGCTTCTACCCAACAGATACGGGTCTCTAATGACCTTGTAGTTGACGGGACCTTAAACACCAACAAACAAACAAACAACCCAACAGATATACAGGCTGTATTTCTTTTCTGAGTAATTATTAGGCTATTGCGTTTTTATTGTTATTACTTTTATTGGCCTTTGGCCCTTTTTATTGCCATCATGGTGGGATGGCCATTTACACCCCACCACGGTGATGTGTCTTTCTGGGCCCTAATGACCTTTGTAGTTGATGGGCCCTAAAGCAACAACAAAACAAAACAAAACCAAAGAGGCATATGCAGCCTGCATTTTCTGTCCGCTTCTACCCGATGTATATACAGGGTGTTTCCTTTAAAGTAACCAAATCTCGTTTTTAAAAAATCTATGATATATGGGATAAAATGGTTAGAAAAAAATTATAATTGACGGAGGGGGACATTCACTTCCAAAACAGTTCAGTAATTTTGACAGTAGTGTTTTCAGGACAATGCAAAGTTACATTTTTTTCAATAGATAGAGGTAGTTTTCACTTTTGCATCACATAGCACTAAAAAAATGTGAAATCTTGATTTAGCATGTTCCTATACCTAAAATTAAAAATACACCCTCAAAACTGCATTAATTAGTGTGCACCAATGGTCCAGGGCTGCAGAATGATTTCTCAGGTATGGAGCTCAGCAAATTGTTGCTCTTAACTGTTCTAACCAGCTAGCATTGAGCTAACGTGGATCATGACTCCTTGGCTTGTGCTCTGAGTTAGCTAGTTGGAGCAGCTAAAGCCTAGTTCCATGAAACGCGACATGAAAGAGAATAGCGCCTGAGCAGACGACAAAATTATGATGTCAATCACAGGTGCTAGGCGAAATTGTGCATTTTGTAGATCCATGGCAGGCGAGAAATCATAAGTAGTGTAAATGTTTCCGAAAATGCCGGTGAGGTGGCGCCCACAGCACAAAAATCCAACAGCCAATGAAATTTAAATGGCAAATGCAGTTCAAATGTAATAGCCAATGAAATACGCACGACAGTTGGAAGCATGAACTGCAGTTGACTGCCTCTCAACTCCACTTTTCTGTTGATTTCGTGCTACCGTGACAAAAAAGTTGAGTTCCTACGTCATCAGTTTCTATGGCATTTCGTCTGCTCAAACGCAATTTGTGTCGGTGTTGCGTGCTACGGAACTAGGCATAAGAGCGACAATTTGCTGAGCTGCATACTCTTATGACATTGTTATATTAAAACGTTCTAATTTGTTTTAGCGGTTGAAAGCAACAATTTGCTGAACTCCAAGCCCGAGACAACATTCTGGAGCCCTGGGCCATTGGTGCACACTCATTAATGCAGTTTTGAGGGTGTATTTTTAATTTTAGGAATAGGAACATGTTACTATATATCAAAATTTCACATTTTTTTAGAGCTATCTATTGAAAAAATATAACTTTGCATTGTCCTGAAAAAACTACTGCCAAAATTTCTGAACTGTTTTGGGAAGTCAATGTCTCCCTCCTTCAACTATAACTTTTTCCTCACCATTTTATCCCACATCTCATAGATTTTTTAAAAAACGGCATTGGCTACTTTAAAGGAAACATCCTGTATAGAAATTAGAATAAAAATAGTTTTTTTTATTAATATTCTATATTTTTTTATGAATTTGATCTGTTCGTTGGTGTTTTAGGGGCCTTTTCCACTGCGTATTCTAACGCAGAGTACACAGACATTACACTAATGCGACGATTTGTGACTATAACTGTTACCCAGCTTTCCCGCTTCCAAAAGGCCACCCATAACAGTACAAACTGGTGTGTCCAAATCACTAAGCTGTTCCCCACTTTTTTTTATGAACAGGTCCCTTCCATGCTCTCACATGCACATCCTGGTTGGAATAATCTTTAGAAGCAGTGTCATACAGTGCCTGGTACTCTTTGAAGGCAGCAATAAATGTTATGTCATATTGTTGATTGGGAGGTAACATGTTTAGGTTTCATCCCTCCCTAGACATTGGAAAGTGAATGTGCTAATTCAGATTTTCATTGATTTGTTAGTGTTTAAGGGTCCTTCAACCACAAGGTTCATTAGAGCCCCGTCCACTGCGTAGTTCTAATGCGGTCAGCACAGTCCCTACACTGTTACAATGATTTTTGGGTATTTGCAGTACCCAGTGTTCTCACGTGAACACCCATGTCATTACTAACTGGGGTTGCGTTGCTTAACCTCAGTGATCAGGCAAGAACTGGTGTATCCAACGCAATAGAGCAAATCTTCTAATACAAGGGAATCACACACTGACCAACAAGGCAAATAGGAAGGAAGCATAAAACCAACCAACCTGTTTCAAGGAACATGTGCCTCATGCTTCCAGGATGTACGATGCACGTGTCATTTCAGTGTGAATGACATGGTCTATTTATATGTGTTGGTGTTCGAAGATGCATGACTCCTGCATCCAGGAGGCACATGTCTTGTCTCTTGCATCTTTGGTGTGAAAGCCGGCTTAGGCTAGACGCACACTGTATAGTCAAGACTGTTTGATGACAATCTAAGTACTATGTGCATAGCTGTTACTCAGTTTCCAAGTTTTCACTATCAGACTCCTTTCTACACATTGGTTTTCATTGCCTGAGCAGAGCATACAGACTGCCGTCTGACAGTCTTGACTATAGTGTGCGCCTCGCGTTAGGTGTGACAGTGTGGTGGTCGGGTAACTCAGTTGTGCGTTTGCACGTGTCAAATCTCCATTTCCTTCTTTAGTCTGAAGATAAATTTCTTTCATGGTGGTCGTGCCTTCTATTCACTCTAGTAATGGATGAGCTGATGACAGCAATAGGGGAATGGGCCCCTCAGTGCCTGGTATTTGCTGATGACGTGGGAAAGCTTGAGGGGTCCAAAGAGGATACACAAATGGGCCCTTAAGAAATTAATACAGCAATGGAAAGAGGGGGTATTAAAGAAAACATGAAGAAGACAGAGTACCTATCTGTTAATTTGAGCGACCAGGGGCAAGGGGGTGAGATCCGTTTTGGCAGGGAGGGTATACCCGAGGTGCAAGAGTTTCGATATTTAGGATCAGTTTTCCAAAGCAATGTGGAGATAGATTCTGACGTGACCCATAGGATCAATGTCGGATGGCTGAAGTGGAGGCAGGCCAGTGGAATCCTCTGTGACCGCCGGGTCCCAATAAAGTTTAAGAGCAAATCTAGGCCTGCTAGGCTGTTTGACTCAGAGTGTTGGGCAGTTTGGAAGAACCATGAAAGGAGAATGCAAGTGGTTGAGATGCGAATGCTGGGCTACATGACGGGGTTGTCACGAGCCGACAGGGTCTGTAATGATTACGTTAGAAGTAGCTTGGGAGTGAGAGACATCACAAAAAAGATGAGAGAAGCGGTTGAGGTGGTATGGGCTCGTGATGAGGAGAGAGGAGGAGGAGCTTATTAGGTCCATTATGGGTATGCATGTGATTGGGGTCCACAGGGGTAGGGGAAGACCAAAGCGGACATGGGAGCAGGTTGTGCAGAGGGGCATGGAGACATGCGAGGTGGAGAAGGACTTGGTGGGGATAGGTGGGGGTGGATGATAAGAACCGGCAGACCCGACCACGCGACAGACGGGAGGAGGGTACGATGATGATGATGATGATCCCGGTGGTCGTGCTTTGTACAGTATTTTAGTATCATGTTTATTACCAAATTAAAACGCCACATCATGTCGAACAAACGTAAATGTGATTCATGCATTAGTGATAAAAAAGACTTGCCACTTGTATGGAGACCATCATCATCATTGTACCCTTATCCCTCCTTATTATATTAAACAGAAAAGAAAAATAAATGTCTGGGGGTCGTAGACATCGCCAAAAAATGAGGGAGAATAGGATGAGGTGGTATGGACACCTAATTAGAAGAGGGGAAGAGGAGCTCATTAGGCACACCCAGGGCAGGAGGAGACTGAAGCAGACGTGGGAACGGATTGGCCATAAGGACATGGCAGTGTGTGGGGTGGACGGGGACCTCATTGGAGATAGAGAGGAGGGCTAGAACCCGCCCTGCCACAGGCAGGGTAAGGGTCTGATGATAATAATGACTCAGGAAAAGGTCCAAATAAGTCCTAGGCGAACTATTGTCCAGGGAACAATTCTCCTAGGTGAACTATTGTCCAGCGAACAATTGTCCTAGGTGAACTATTGTCCAGCAAAATATTTGTCTGGTGAACAATTGTCCAATAAACACCCCACACACACCATATCCCTACGCTCAACTTGCTATCAGTACAGCATTGAAGATGTGTGGATAAGCACAGTACCAAGGAGTCTATAAGGAGTACCAGCTCCGGCCTTTTCCCATTGATTTTTGTGTCATAGTTTTATACGGTGGCGCCCTAAGTGGGTGGTTTGCTGCAACAGAGATGCTACATGTATTTCAAGCATCTTAAACATGCAATTATGCACTTTCTTTGATTGTTCTTAATAAATAATGTCAACTGATTGCTGCTAATTTGAACATATAAATAAATTGCTGTTTCAAAAGTTTTTGAAGGAAAAAATAATTTCTTTATATATACACTTACTACAAGACATTAAGACAGCAATGGAAAGAGGGGGTCTTAAGGTGAACATGAAGAAGACTGAGCACTTAGCTTTGAATTTTAGTGGCCAGGGGCAAGGCGGTCGGATTCGTTGTGGGGAAAAGGGAATTCCAGTGGTGCAAGAGTGTCTTTATATATGATCAGTTTTCCAGAGCAATGCAGAAATAGATTCTGACATGACCCATAGGATTAATGCAGGATAACTGAAGTGGAGACAGGCAAGTGGTTTCCTGTGCGACCACTGGGTCCCAATAATGTCGGGCATTTAATGAGGGCATTTTATGAGGGGCATATTAGGTCCATTGTGGGACTTGGGGGCATTGGTAATTGGAGGCACCAGAGATAGAGGATGGCCAAAACGGATGAGGGAGCTGGTGGTTGAAAGGGACACAGAAGTGTGCTGGGTGGAGGGGGACTTGGTGGGGGATAGGTGGTAGTGGAGGATTAGAACCTGCAGATCTGACCCTGCCTAAGGTGATATATACTGTATTTCCCAAATGTTTCTGTTAGAAATAGCTTGGGGGTGGGAGATATTTAGAAAAGATTAGGGAGAAGCGGTTGAGATAGTAGGATGTATGGATAGATGGTAGGATGGTAGATGAGGAGAGAGGAGGAGGAACATATTAGGTCCATTATGTGTCTCCATGTGATTGGGGGCACCTGGGGTAGGGGAAGACCAAAACGGACGTGGGAGTAGGAGGTGCAGAGGGGCATGGAGAGGTGCAGGATGGAGAGGGACTTGGTGGGGGATAGGCAAGAGTGGAGGATAAGAACGCACAGACCTGAGCACACTACAGGTGTGAGGAGGGTGAGATGATGATGTTGAAGGTGATATATATACACCTGGCACTTGATAACTACTTTTAAATCATTCTAATTATTATTTATATAGTTGTAAGCTAATACATGTAAAGAAGTAGTTTCAGCAAATCATGTACTAGGTGGCGCTTTTTCGGTATGAGGACAAGAAAAGGGCGGAGCTGTCACTCCTTGTATTAGACTCCTTGACAGTACTCCACATAATCTTTAATGCTACGTATCATGCTACGTAGCAAAGATTACGAAAATTGCTTTTCAAAAAAGCTACGTAGAAACTTCGTAGCATATGGATCGAATTCTTTTAAATCTGTAGCCAAAACTTCGTAGTGCAGTTGTAGTGCTACAAACGCTACACCTGTTTTTTTCGAGTAGGATTCTTTGCATAGTGCAACATAGTGGCCTCCACGGAAGATATTGCATTGAATATGGTGGACTGCAATACTTGTTGACAGTACCCAAAAATGAAGCGGAACAAATAAAAAATTGTATAGTTTTTAATTAAAGAATTAATTTCATTTTAAGAATATTAAGAAAATCTTCATCATACCCTTATTCCACCCATGGCAGGGTCGGGTCTGAGGGTCCACTGAACATACTCTGACTGAGGCTGGGGTCACCCCAGCCAGGCGTCTAGAACCTGTAGGAGTATTGACAAAGTTTGTCTATGGGGGTGCCAACATTAAGAACATATTATTTTATTAAAGGAATTGAAATAGTTTAGTCCTCTTAAGTGCGTTATATGGCCACATGGAAGCCTCCATCTTTGTAGCGCTACACATGTGGTTCATATAGCTGCTACAGGTAGTGCTCTACATGAATTTTCATGACGTCACCATACGTGATACATATGCTAAGCTAAAAGTATTTCCGTAGCTTAAAAGATTATGCGGACAGTACTTAGATAAGTTGCCCAACAAGGCAGAGGAATTCAGGCAGGAGGCTCTCAGTAAGATTGACTGGTACTGGGATGGGTCAGCCAACACCATGTGGGACAGGGTGGCTAGGAAAATTAGGAGATGTGGGGAGGCACTGTTTGGAATTGGTAAAGTAGGAGGCACTTCCCAGGGTAGGCAGACATGTTGGTGGAATGAGGAAGTGGCAGCTGCCATCAAATTAAGGAAGGCAGCATTCCATAGATGGAGGGAAATAGGGGATCAGGTTTCCAAGACAGACTACATTCAAGCAAGGAAACATGCCAGGAGGACCATTGCCCTAGCTAAGTACCAGAAGTATGAGGCACTATATGAAACGCTGGGAAAAAGGGAGGGAGAGAATGCAGTTTTTAGACTGGCCAAGTACAGGGATAGAACTAGTAAGGATGTTACCAGGGCCCTAACAGTAAAGGATTCCAATGGTAGGGTCCTCTTCCAACCTTAATTGCAGCCACATGTGCAGGAGTTGCAGACAGCAATCCATGCACTCCACAGGCAGTGGACAGGGTGAGTGATCATGAAATAGTAAGAGCCCTTCAAAAGATGAAAGGTCAAAAAGCAGTAGGCCCAGATAAGATCCCACTGGATGATTGGCACACCATGGGGACAACTGGCATTACATGGCTAGGGAAGCTTTTCAACAAGTTAGGAAATGGTGACAGGATGCCAACTGCCTGGTGGGAAAGTTGGATAGTTCCACTGTTCAAGGGCAAAGGTGATGCTCAGGACTGTGGAAACTATAGGGGCATTAAGCTGATGAGCCATTATATGAAGCTGTGGGAGCGTGTCATAGAATGTCGCTTCAGAGATCAAACTAGTGTCTGGGGAAATCAATTTGGGTTTATGCCTGGTAGGTCCACCATGGAACCAATCTTTATTCTATGACAGATGATAGAGAAGCATAGAGCAGCGAAAAAGGACCTTCATGCAATATTCATTGACCTGGAGAAGGCATATGATAGTGTCCCTACACAGGTAGTATGGAATGTCCTAAGAAAAAAAGGGGTTTATGAAGGCCACATTAGGATAGTGCAGGATATGTATGATGGTCCCATCACTAGGGTGAGGACAGCATGGGGTAACACATCAAGCTTCAACGTGCAGGTTGGTGTGCATCAAGGGTCAGAACTTAGCCCATACCTATTCACTCTAGTGATGGATGAGCTGCTGATGGGTATTGGGGAATGGGCCCCCAGTGGAGTCCAAGGAGGATGCACAAAAGGGCCTACAAGACATTAAAACAGCAATGGCCAGAGGGGGCCTTAAGGTTAACATGAGGAAGACTGAGTACCTGGCTTTCAATTTTAGTGGCCAGGGGCAAGACGATGAGTTACGTTGTGGGGGAGAGGGGATCCCGGTGGTGCAGGATGGTTGAAGTGGAGACAGACAAGTGGGGTCCTGTGTTACCGCAGGGTCCCAATAAAGTTGAAAGGCAAAGTTTACAGAACTGTCGTTAGGCCCGCTATGCTGTATGGCTAAGAGTGTTGGGCAGTTAGGAAGAACCATGAAAGGCAAATGCAAGTGGCAGAGATGCGAATGCTGCGCTACATGTGTGGGGTGTCACGATCCGACAGAATCCGAAACAATTATGTTAGAGGTAGCTTGGGGGTGGGGGACATTGCAGAGAAGATGAGAGAAAGGCGTTTGAGGTGTTATGGGCTTGTGATGAGGAGGGGAGAGGAGGAGCTTGTTAGGTCCATTGTGGGACTGCAGGTTGTTGGGGGCAGTAGGGGTAGAAGACGACAAAAACGGGCGTAGGAGCAGGTGGTTCAAAGGGACATGGAGGCGTGTGGGGTGCAGGGGAACTTGGTGGGGGATAAACCGCAGTGGAGGATTAGAACCCGCAGACCTGACCCTGCCTCGGGCGGGAGAAGGGTGAGATGATGATGATGATGATGACTTAGCTAAACTTTGCAAACCCAGCGGTTAACAATCATTCCGAGGTTATTTGTACCTTCACTAGATGTCAGCAGAAGTGAAGTAGTTTCTCTTATTTGTGCAAAATGCCTTTGTCGATTATTTCGGCCCGAAAATATCTTAATACAGAAGAAATATTTTCGGCAAAGAAATATGATTATAGCTATCAATTGAATGAAATGATAAAAAAAAAAAAAGATAATGGTCTTTATAACGAATGTATGCCTTGATGACAGTTGTGTTGCTGTCAACGGTCATACCACATTGAGAGCACCAGTTCTCGTCCGATCATTGAAGTTAAGCAACGTCGGGCCCAGGTAGTACTGAGATGGGTGACCCCTTGGGAATGCTGGGTGCTGTTGGTTTCTGTTTTTCCATGTTTTTTTTGTTTGCTAGCAGCATAATAACTGCAAAGGCTGATCAATTCAGTATTTTAAGCCCAGAAACGGTTGCTGGCCATCCTACCTCAACCAATTATCTTATGCCTAGTTCCGTATCACCACACTTCAACCAAAGCCTCCTAGATAAGAAGGCCTTTGCAGTGTGACGTCACTGGCTAGTGACGTCACACAAAGTAGTGCTAGCCCACTATGTTAAAGACCATATTGTGTGCATTTCAAGCGTCTTTTTTAAATTGATATTTCAGTTGAATTTTTAACTCAAATCATTTTCATATGTAAATCATATAATATTTGAATGTGCCATGTAATTGTGTTGTGCCTGGATGCCAGGGAAATTACAGCAGTGGAACTAAAGTTAATGTCTTCAGTTTTTCATAACCCTTAAATGGTGACAAAATGGATTATAGCTAGTAACAGAAAGGCTTCCAGATTGACCAAGCATTGAATGGTAAGCAGATTTAATATTGAACCCATAGGCTTATATAAATTAGATACACTATGTTTTTAATAATGTTTTACACAAAGCAAATCATTCAAACTAAGAATATGGCAGCCAAGATGTTGCATATATATTTTTAAAAAAAGTATAATCATAGGGGGTAGAAAAGTTAGGCATACATGTTATGTTAGGTATGTTGGGTTATATATGTTAGATTAGGTTAGTTATGTTAGGTGAGCTGTGTTTGCCATATATGTTAGGTTAGGTTAGTGATGTTAGGTTTACATGTTAGGTTAGATATGTTCTGTATACTTGTATGCCTGACATGTATACATAAGCTCCTAACCCTTTTCCTGCCTATAATAGAGTTGGGTACCCATCTTGTCCCTCTGAATATTATCCCGCCATGGTGAATGTTTTTTTTCAGCACCCAGGGGCGGATCCAGGGGCTGATCAAGGGGGTAGCACTTCAAAAATTGGTGCCCCAAATATTTTTAAATATTCAGAGTCCCTTAGAATACATACCATGTCTATATATTATATAGGTCCTCTACTGCCCTTAAGACAATGTCCTATCTTCAGTGGTTTAGCCAACTGTAGATTGGACTGGCAGTGTAGAAATGGGAATAGGAAATTCAAAAATGTCTCATCAGTTGCAAAGTTGAATCATGCATCAATTGAAATATGTACCCCATTGAAGCACTGAGGGGGGAACAATTGTTGCATTGCTCCCCCTCTGGATCCACCCCTGCTGGGCCCTCATAACCATTGATGTCAATGGGCCCTAAAATCCTAACAAGCTACAACAACAACCTCCTTTTATGACTTTTGATGTGAAATTACTTTTAAAAATTTTCTTATAAGAATGCTATTGAAGCACTACAATCCACACATAAGCAAATCTTCCCTATGGTTTAGACACTTGCACAGCTATTAAAAAATTCAAAATAATAATATTGAGAGGAAGTCTACAAGAGGTTAAAATTGAAAATTAAACATTAAAATATGTTTTTTAAATGCATGTGTTTCTTACAAAAATTTAAAAATAAATTAATATTTTCATGCGGTCCATTCAGTGAAACCAATATTTACATGTGCATTTAAAATCTGTTTTATATTTTATTAATAAATATCTCATTGCTTTGTGAGGGCAAGCGTCAGCATTCATTATTATTTTCAGTAGGTCTTAGCACTACCTAGGATGACGTCACGAATCAGTGAGAAGGCCTTCTGTATTGGAGGTCTTGCTTCAATGCTAATCACGCCGCCACTGATGACGTTTTGTGCTAGTATGTTATGAAGGACCGCCAGCGCAATTCCTTGAGTGCAGCATGCACCTTTGTGGACACAAAGGTGATATGCTGGACGGTCTTACTATATGTCCATACCACCTCAATCTACTCTCCTTCATTTTTTTTCCACGAATTCCCCCACCTCTAAACTACCTTTAAAATACTCATTCCTGAATTTTGTATCTTGTTTTGCTTAATTACAGCCAGTTCATCCCCTGAAAGCGGTCGACATTGGAAAGCGATGGTGGGGCCATATGGCCCAGTTCAGCACTGAACAACATTGATTCTGTATGTCGCTAGTCCTGTAACTTGTCGTGTTCACATTTGGCTTCACCATCACCACACATTGTGGCAGCCAATCTTGTAAGTAGAACATTAATAAAGTTCCTTTCATTTGCATATACAGTACCTGGACATGCAGTGAGAAGAGTGGAGGAGGACCCTCTTAGGTCGATTTTGTAGGTCTCGTGGCAGGTGGTTGGATGCATCCAGGGTAGTGGAAGAAGACCAAAAGAGACGTGGGAGCAGGTTGTAAGTAAGGATATGGGTGTTTGGTGTGTGGGGTGGGCAAGGACCTGATGGGAGATAGGCAGGTGTGGAGGGCTAGAACCAGCAGAACCGACCCAGCCACAGGCGGGATAAGGGTACGATAATGAACACATGAGGACATAAGACTTTGTTTTGGGTTTTCTCTCATAAACATCTAACATATCCGCCAAAAATCGGCCACAGTGCATTTAGTAAAGTGTCACTGCCACAACCTGGTAGTTGATACCACATCTCACATCACAACTCTCCAGTTGTTTGTTGGTGATTTAGGGCCCTTCAACTACAGTAAAACCTCTCTATAACGGAACCTGATCATTCCTGTATTTTTTCCGTTTTCACAGGTTTTTGATTTAAAAAGGGTTATGTTTTAATAAACCAAAGTTCAAAAAATATGATCACCTTTTATTCGGATGATGATATTCAAAATAAAAGTCCATAAACTAAAAAGTTACTCAGCCCACCCCACAGGGACTGATCGAAAGGCGGACCGGGGGGGAGGGGGATGCACTTCAAACAACTGCATTGCAAATGTTTTTAAATATTCAGAATCCCTTAGTATAAATCTAGCTAGCACTTACAATAGGTCCTCCACTACCCCTTAAGGTGCCCACTGACGATCATGCCAAATGGAGTGTTGAAACAGTGGAGTGGAGAGTCTGGAGCGGCTGGAGTGAAGAGAAATGTTGTAGGGTCATTGACGGATGATCACTCCACTCCAACACATGACTCCTGAATTAATAGGGGCGGCTAGTTATCGTCTGATCACTGAAGTTAAGTAATGCATCCAGAGTTAGCACTGGCATAGGTGGCTGCTTGGGAAAACGGGAAACTCTTAATACACGAAAATCGTCAAATTGTGTAGTGTCTGTGCAGTCTCTGCTGTAAAACTACATCGTGGGCAGGGCTCTAATGACCTTGTAGTTGAGGGGCCCTAGAACAACATGAAACCAAACCTGAATTATTATTAATTACTTCAATTCAACCATCAATTTGTTTAGTAATATTTTATTTGTTATGAATTATTTTTTGCGATATTGATTAAGTAATTATTACAAGTGTCCTCACGGTTGCAGAATTGCTCCTTATATCAACAGCTTAATCACCAGCCATTATCATTATGCAGAGAGAAAAAAGGTCCCATCCATCTACCACACGTGTCGAGATTGCAATGGTCCAAAATCAACAGTGATTTGGCACTCATGAACGCTCTATAGGGTCACTACATCGGTCAATCTAATCACTTTTTCACACTCGTGGTCGATTGGAGTGATGGATGGTTAGATCAGAGTGAAGGACTTTTGGACAGATGGAAATCCGTCCGTTTCTATTCACTCCATCCAATCCACATGATATTATGCATTCACGATAAGTAATTGGAGTGGAACATTCATTTTGGCAGAGAGAAATTGGAATTTCGTGATCGTCAGTGGGCACCTTTAGACATGGTCGTATGTTCAGTGGTCTAGCCAACTCCAAATTGGACTGGCAGAATTGAAACGGCAATAACAAATGCAAAAAAAAAGTCTCATGCATCAATCATGCATCAGTAGACGAATGTGCCCCAGTGAGGAGCAATGGTTTTATTACTCTCCCCCTTGGATCCGCCCCTGCCCCCACATGTCTTTTAAAGTACGTTGTCATTGCTTCACTATTGGACTATTGGGTAACTCAGTGTGTATATGGCCATAATGGTCCCTAGAACGTTGGTGCATGTACAGTCACACTCAAAATTAATTCCTGCATTGTAGTGTTATGCATACCTGCCGCGGTGGCATAGTGGTTGGCATGCTCGGCAACTACGCCAGTAGTTCTAGGTTCGATACTAGACTGTGGTGGGTAGGCTTCTTTCGGGCGAGAGAGAAGCTGTGAGGGTGCCTTCTTTCGGAGGAGAAGTAAAACCGAGGTCCCGTGTGGGTGTATGATGACACTTCCACATAAAAGAACCCTCTTTACTATGCAACGGGTATATGAGGAAAAATTTTCAGGTGTAGGAGCTCGCCCCCTGGCGTCGGTAGCATTCCCCAACGAACACAAGACTGACGATAAATAAGCGTAGGGGTGCAGCTTTGGCCGGCAACCAGCTGCAGAAAAAACTATGACCAATATATCACCCTGTGTCCATTCAGAGGGACAAATGGGTACCCGACCCTGCCATAGGCGGGAAAGGGGTTAGGAGTTGCTTTATTGTAGTGTTATGCATAATATAATCCGTCTTAGTCAGGTTATTTATGCAAACGGTTCCCAAAACGTATTCCGTTTCCACGTTAAGTTGTTTTCTGGTTTAGGGTAGTATTGGAAATGGGAAATTATTCCGTTCCGAAATTTATTTTCCGTTTGACCAAGATTCCAGTTTAGGCAGGTTTTGTGCAAGGTCATTAGACCCCCAACAACGATTTTTGGGTATGAGCAATATCCCGAATTTATTCGTACCACCACTAGATGTCATCAGCAATGTAGCTGTTTCTCACAATTTTGTAAGTTGCTTTTTCGGATTATTTCCCTGCTAGCGTATTTTAATATTCGAAGTGAACAAATTCGGCTACTGTATGAACATTATATCTGTTGAAATAATGATAGACAATAGTGTATGAACTGTATGTATACCGTGATGAACGGTAGGTTTTCGTCAACAGTCATACCACGTTGAGAGCACCAGTTCTCGTCTGATCGCTTAAGTTAAGCAACGTCGGGCCACGGGTAGTACTGAGATGGGTGACCGCTTGGGAATGCTGGGTTCTGTTGATTACATCTTCTTTTTTCTACATCATTTTTGCAAGCTCCATAGCATCTCCAAACGCAGCACAGTGGGACCGGAGAACCTCAAAATTGGCATCAATTCCAGTATTATTCAACGAATGTTCTAGGTTGCACATTTCCTATAAGGCAGATATTTTCCAAACTTTTATGATATGCCCCAACCTAAACCTTTCTAAAATTCTTAAGGCCCGCCCATCCTAACATATGCATAATTTCTAATATTTAAAAATTTAATTGTTTACTAAAGAAACATTAATGATAGAAATCACTAGAAAATTATTGAGCAAACCCCAGCTCCCGAGTTTCAGGCGCCCTAGGCAAGTAGGTACACCACCGCCCCCATTAAATTTAATGCAGTCTGAGCGTTCCTTATGCCCTTGGCAATTGTCGCCTTGCCAATGCATTGGTAGGCTATAACTCTGCAGCAAAGCGCCTCAAGTAAGCCAACATTTAGAAAAGGCCTGAACAATCAGAGAAGCCTGGGAACTCAAGGACTATGACAATTTTAAATGGCCTATAGACTGCATGGCAACGAAATACTCCTGAAATTAACCACCCCTTTGAAAATTCCACCTAGGCTTGCCTGCCCCATTAGCCGCCTGTGCTTCAGCCTTAAGTCTCCCTATCCTCAATTCTGGGGGAGAGCATTTTCAAATTGCCTCCTTAACAATCGAATTGTCCCCTTGTGGGGCGTGGGCCCCACTTTGGGAATCATTGCTTTAAAGGCATTTGGTAGACATAAGCCTCGTTCAGTAGGACGTGGTACAGACGTACGTGAGCAGACGAAGCACACACGAACGGGTAATGTTGGCACACCATTTTGTTGCGCAGAGGTGCGCAATTTGTGGAAAAGTGCAGTTCAGAGTTCAGCGTTCAACCTGAAGTGCACATATGACTTCGGCTGATTTTACTGCAGACGACACCTATTGCAAATTTCAACATGCCTGTTATTTGTTTGCTCTGGACACCACCTAGCGAACATCAACCGGCGCGTGTCCTGACTGCCGCCTATGACTGAATAAGTACAGGTGCTGTTTGTCTTGGGGACAGTGCTTTACGTCACCATTTTCCTGGTTGCGCACGTGCTGTTTTTGCTTCTATCACTTGCCACCCTACTAGGCTTTAAGAAAACTACTCCTAAGACTATTCCTGCCTATGAAAAGGGCCTAAGTACCAAACTTGTCCTTCTGAATAGACACAAGGGTGATATATTGGACAGTGATTTTGCAGCCGGCTGCACGAACAAACCTGCAACTGCACTGCTTATTTATCGTTGGTGTACTGCTCGTTGGGGCACTCTGCCGATTCTAGCGAGCGAGCTCCTACACCCAGAAATTTGCCTACCCATGTGTGCCCGGGGTAGAATAGGCACACTGCATACCTGCATGTCGTAAGAGGCGACAAAACGGGGTGACTTTTTCTTGCCCCTGACTGGACAACACCACTATCGTCTTTGCCTACGACGTGTTCTGGACAGGACGATACCAACATTGTGGTTGTTCCAGTGTTCGGTCTGACTTGTTCTCGGTCGACATAGGCTCCTCACTGAGGTGACCATAAACAAACGCCTACCCGTGTGTTTGCTGTGCATGGAGACCCGTACCCTGGGAAAAGCGGATCCTGGTGATTGAGGAGGGTCTAGGGCTGCGGCCCTACACATCCAACACATCACTTTGGCCACAGCTTCTGGGGCAAACGGGAGGCCAAGGCAGCAGCTCGGTCTTGGTCAATCGGCCGGGGGCGCATAAGTGGTTATGCCTCCTAGGGTGACTGTACGTGGACCGGCAGTCAACCCCGATGCCAATGGTCCGGAACTCGGGGATTATGCCACCCTAACGGTATCCTGTCCGAGTAGTCTCGACGACCCAAATGGGCGTCCCCTCGTTGGGCTCGGTGGTGGGTGAGACCTGCGGGCAGCGAAATCATAATTTACAACAATTATGGCAACTATAACCCAGAGGCTGGGGGCCTCTTCAAAAAACCCCACCCCTCCCCCTTCTTTAGTTTCAATGACTTGTGTTGAGCCGGAAGATGGCAGGCCCGGTCCCACTCAACTGAGTGGGCCAGCTGCCAGTGAGTTAATGGAGACGAGCACTGCTCCAACTAACAGGCCGCGTTCCCCCAGTAACCCAACTGGATCAGGGAATGCCCCTGTGGTTTCAAATACATCAGCACCTGCCCTTAACAAGAGGCAACGGCCTCTTAGCCTTAAGGTGCAGGGCTCCACCGCTGATGCAAAGCGTGTTCCTGCATCTAAGGAAGCCTCAGGTGCAGTCAAAAGCACTTCTATTCCTTCTTCCTACCCTCCCCGGTTTCTTTCCATATCCGGGGAGGATGGTGCATCCTTGGGGAAGGCGTCGCCCTTCCTTATCGCC
>JAAFCE010009003.1:26836-38802 GCA_013389805.1 Trigoniulus corallinus
CGGGACGTTGGGTTTACCTCTCATCTGAAGGAAGTCATACTCGGGGTCTTTTATGTGGGTGTATTGCATTGAACATACCATTTCTTCTCTGATAACTGCAAATAAGCAACGCAACCCCAGTTAGTACTAACATGGGTGACAGCTTGTTAACACTTGATACTGATAATACTGTCCCTATATCGTCCTAACAGTGTAGTGTCTGTGTAGACTGCATTACAACTAAACGCTCAACAGGGCTCTAATGACCATCGTTGTTAAAGGGCCTTAAATCACGTGAAAGAAGCCCCAACCCACCTCGATCCAGTATCGAACCTGGAATCACTGGCACAGTAAATCAAGCATACTATCCAATTTAATTGCGATTTTTGTAAATAACCCTACTTAATGGAATAAACTATCTCCTGAAAACGGTTGTATGCCAAAAAGCAGGAAGCTAACAAGGTCGATAAGAGGCCTGGTGACGCATGATAAGGGTTAAGTTTTTCCTAGATAACCTTCTGCATTTTGAAATGGGGCAAAAACGGGCAGAAGAAATCACCTGAAATTTAATTTGGAATGGGTATTTCAATGTAAAAAGCCAGCAACCAGGCGGGATATTGCGGGATTTATTATTAACTAGATGTATTTCCAATTTCAGGTGTGAAAATCCAACATTTCACCTCACCCTTCTTTGAAGCTTATTTATATAAATTCCTTGCACTGAAATATTAATTTTCCAAGAACTAAATGTAGCTTCATACATGACGATGAAGACCCCATAGAAAAAAATTTCCCATTTTTGAATCTAGATATGTAAATAACGATACCTTCAGGACTGAAAATAACTGCAATTAGACCAGCTCATCTTAACTGCAAAATAGAGGTTCAAATGTGGCTTGTTATGTTGCACAAAACTTTGCAGACACCTCTAAAACAGCTAGGGCATAATGTAGGAGGGTATCCAGGGTCCAGTAAAACCCGAAATTTAATCTCTTGGACACTTTTATTTTTTGAATTTCTGCCAGGTTTTGTAGGAGGGGGGAGTATACGTGGTTGCCAACCAATCATATTGCAGTACTGTTACACCAGATGCTGCAGGATGTGACGGCAAAACACTGGATGTAGGTTTGACCTTTGGGAGATGTGTGGACCTAAATGCAGTACTGTATCAACTACCAGGATGTGGCAGTAAGCAACGAAACCCCCAATTTGTTCTGACGTAGGTAACCGCTTGATGATGCTGGGCGAGCAGCTTATTGCGTTGGACACGCCAATTCTCGTCTGATCACTGAAGTTAAGCAATGCAATCCCAGTTAGTACTGACGTGGGTTGACCGCTTGGGAAAACTGCGTATCGCTAATGCCCAAAAATCGTCACATTAGTGTAGTGTCTGTGCGGTATTTGCACCAGAACTGTGCAAATACTGCATCGGGACTTGCCTGTCTCCACTTCCGCCATCCTGCATTAAACCTATGGGTCACGCTGGAATCTATCTCCCCATTGCTTTGGAAAACTGATCCTAAATAACGAAACTCTTGCATCAATGGTATCCCCTCACCCCCACAATGAATGAAACCCCATTGCCCCAGGCCACTACAATTGAAAACTAGGTAACCTCTCTGCTTCATGTTCACCTTAAGGCCCCCTCTTTCCATTGCTGTTTTAATATCTTGTAGGCCCTTTTGTGCATCCTCTTTGGACTCCTCATGTGTCTAGAAGAAATTTTCCGGTAACTAACAAATAAATAGAAGTACAGTGAAACCTCGATTTGTGAGTAACTTGATCAACGAGTGTTTCGCTAGACGAGCAATATTTTTTAATAAATTTCAACTTGATTAACAAGCGATGTCTTGCAATACGAGCAGTGCTGTTGAAACGAATTTTTTTGCCATGTATTGAATTGTATTTATTTTACTATACATACTTATTTTTTTAATAGTAAAGAATTCGCCGAATTCATTCACTTGAGTAGTTTGTGTTAGACCTTGCCAGCAGTATGCGACTAGGATATGGTGAACATTCATCATCATCATCTCATCCTTCTCCCACCTGAAGCAGGGTCGCGTATGCAGGTTCTAATCCTCCACTCCCGCCTATCCACCACCAAGTCCCCCTCCAATCTGCATGCCTCCATGTCCCTCTGTGCCACCTGCTCCCATGTCCGTTTTGGTCATCCGCTACCTCTGGTGCCCCGAATTACCTGCAGCCCCACAATGTACCTAAGAAGCTCCTCATCACATCCTCATACCACCTCAACCTATTCTCTCTTGTCTTTTCAGAAATATTTCCCACCCCCAACCTACCTCTAACGTAATCGTTTCTAATTATGTTGGATCTTGACATCCCACACATGTAGCGCAGCATTTGCATCTCAGACACTTGCATTTGCTTTTCATGGTTCTTCCTAACTTCCCAACACTGAGCCATACAGCATAGCAGGCCTAACGACGGTTCTGTATACCTTGCCCTTCAACTTTATTGGGATCTGGTGGATGCACAGGGCCGCACTTGCCTACCTGCACCTCAGCCATCCTGCAATAATTCTATGGGTCACGTCAGAATTTCTTTCCTCATTGCTCTGGAAAACTGATCCTAAGAATCTTTTTTTCGTTTTTTGTCTTAATGTAGTGACTGTTCGTTAGCACCCTTTCTCTTTTGTCTTCGATAGCACTCCCTCACATCGACACGATTCATTCTGAAGGCAAAGTGCAGTTAATTTGTTTTATGCATTTTTAATATATACTGTATTTTGTATTAATCATTTTATATGAAAATTTTTGGGTTGAAGAACGAATCACCTAAGTTTCCATTATTTCTTATGGGGAAATTCGCTTTGATAAACGAGTGCTTTGGATTACAAGCAAGTTTCTGGAACGAATTGTGCTTGCAAATCGAGGATTGACTGTACTGTATGAAAGAAGGGGAAAAAGTAAGCAGACAATGGTCTGTCAGCGTATGTAAACCATGATGAAATAGTTGCTGTCATCAACGGTCATACCACGTTGAAAGCACCAGTTCTCGTCTGATCACTGAACTTAAGCAACGTCAGGCTCACGTAGTACTCACGTAGTATGCTGGGTGCCATTGGTATCTTTGTCGTTTTTGCTAATTTTGCTCGCTACATAAAATTCCAAAGGCTGGGTGAAACGAAACCATTTTTTAAATAATAATACAGGAACTGAAATAAATTGCATTGCATTGCTTATTGTTATTGTGCAATAGGTCAGACACCATTCAATATTATAATCAACAAAGCATTAATTTACCTGCCAAAACATTCTATTTTGGTTGTGTAATGCGATGTTGGAAAAAGTAGGGTAGGCTGACATCCCCCACAGACAATCCAGTCAATATCCTTTGGGGGTTCCAGACGCCTGGTTAGGGGGCCCCCCAGTAAGACCCCAGGAATTAAAATATTGAAAAAAAAAGGAAATAGTCTACATAACTGGGTGGAGTGGCTGGAATGGGTGCAAAAGGCAAAGGTGTTGCTGGGGTGCTGGTGGAGATCAGGGCATATGGGTCCAGCATAAAAAGATCTCGCCAGCAAGGTATTCATCACAAAGGATTACATATTCATTTTCATATTCACATACCGTATGTATACCGTGATGGTCAACGGTCATTCCGCATTGAAACCGCCAGTTCTTGTCTACTCACTGAAGTTAAGCAACATCGGGCCCACATAGTACTGAGTTTGGTGACTACTTGGGAATGCTGGGTGCTGTTGATGCGTCTATATTGCTGGACTGCATTTTTTCATTTTGTAAGATGTCTGAAAACTGACCAATCCACCATTTCAAGGCCTGATGTTCCCTTTAAGCTGCGTGCATGTGCGGCCGTGCACACGGGCCAGGTGCCCTGTGCATGGCAGAGTTAACACTCTGCTCACTTAAGCAAGTAAGCTGTCACAATTTACTGTATGCAAGCACTATTCAGCAATATTTCCTTGTCTGAACGTTCACTGAGATTCCCCTTGCAGCAAATTTTATAATTTGCAGAGAGCGTTTTCAGCAAGTCAGAGCTTGCTTTTGTAAACGTGTTGCTATAGTGCTCTAGCCAGTAGGTATTTATTTCAAAACTGGAAGTTATCGCACAAGTTAACTTCAACTTTTTAATGATTAAAACTTTAATGCTACACAGGTGTACTGGTGTCACCATCATTTTCACACCCTTTGTCCCTCCTGTGGCAGGGTCGGGTCCGCGGGTTCATTGAACATGCTATGACTGGGAACACCCCATTCAGGCGTCTGGAACCCCCAGGAATATTGGCTAGTTGTCTGTGGGGGATGCCGGCCTACCCCAATGTTCCAACACCACATTTTACAACCAAAATATAAATTTTGGCAGGTAAATTAAAGCTTTGTCAGTTTTAATATTGCATGGTGCCTGACCTATTGTACAATAACTATAATGCAATAAGAAATCAGGCTGATGCCCAACAGGGGTACTGGTGTACTCCAGGGTTTTTCTTCCTCTCTGTCTCTGTGGGTGATCCTAATATTGTGATCCTACTTCCTAATACCGGTAAGTCACAGATGAGTGGTTAACTGCTTTTCATTATTCGAATAAGGATTGATAGGGTACTCCTGTACCCCTGTGTAGCAACTGTGTAAAGTTTAAATGGCCATTCGAAGTGCAGGAAACGCCATATGCAATGCATAAAGGGCAAAAAATTCATTTGCTTTAACTACCACATTACAATTGTTTAAATTGCTTATAATGATGATTTTTTCTATGTTTCTGAGCATTGCAAGCAAGCACACTATCCACTATATAGTGTAAACATCTGTGCAATAACTTGCTGGCAAGTGCTCTCCAGATAGTGTTTTCAGACACTACTTGCACACATTTTTGCTAATCATGTAAACGCTTGCACAAGTTACTATCAGAAGTAGGGGAGACCGGTGCAAGATGATGAGCGGGGCAAGATGACTAATGCCTTAATTAGCGATTTTCCTGATAGTTAGCAGCATCATATGAATACTACTAGTACTCCTCATGAATGGACACTAAAAAATCCTTTTTTTAAGGCACTGTTGCCATTACTATATTATTTACACGAGTTTCATTGTTTTCCTGCTGTGTGCTATATGAAACCAAATTTTGCAATTAAGATTTACTTAATATAGAGGTAAGCTATAGAAATTTCTAATAGCGTTTTGATCTACCTTAGACAACTGGTAATTCATATTCAGTATTCATTATTAAAATAATTTTGTAATCTTATTGCAATAATACTTAAATTTTAAAATTGTTGCTGGGGCAAGATGACGAATTCACCATGTTGACCCTCAATGTTACTTGGCATCTTCTTTGTGGTTGCCAGCTTACCTGTGATAAATTTTAACTAGAAACACTAACTTTTAAGTTGACAATAAATTTGATTTACTATTTAATTCGATTTTAACTTTTATTGTTAATGCGTTTTTATTATTCACAAAAAGAAATTAAAAATATTATTTCATTTGCCTTTTACAATGTAATAAATAATGCCTAATCCTATTTCACTATAAAAGAAATAAGGGTAAATAGTAGAATTCAGAGAATTTACTAATTTCTTTTCCTTTTCAATAGCCGTCATCTTGCCCCAGACCCGGGGCATTAAATATTATAAAATTCCCTAGAAGATATCAAAAAATGTTTCCCTTTAAACCTCTAAATCATAAATAAAGGTGCATTCTAAGTATCTCAGCACAGTAAAACATTTTATCTCGAAAGAAAAATAAAAAATTCATTTGAAAACTATTAGTATCGTTAACTTGCCCTGGTCTCCCCTACTTGCACAAGTTGCTGGCTCGTGCAAACCTAGCCTCAAAATCAAATTTGCACATGAGACTTGGCTCCTTTGAAAGAACATCTGAGATGTTATTTTCCGTTTCGTTGGTTGTTGTTGTTTTTGATGATTTTGGGCCCGTCAACTACAAGGTCATTAGAGCCCCGTCCACAGCATAGTTCTAATGCAGAGACTGCACAGACACTACACTAATGCAACGATTTTTGGGTATTAGCAGCACCCAGTTTTCCCAAGCAGCCACCCATGTCAGTACTAGCTGGGGTTGCATTGCTTAACTTCAGTAATCAGAGAGAACTGGTGTGTCCCGTTTCGTTGGTGCTTTAAGGCACTTCAACTACAATGGTCATTAGAGCCCTGTCCACTGCGTACAGTAGTTCTAATGCAGAGTCAACACAGACACTAAACTGTTACAATGCTACACTACACTAGCTGCACCCCCCCTATGCTTATTTATCTTCCGTCTACTATTCATTGGGCATTTCACCGGTGTTAGGGAGCATCTACCAGGCTCATCTACCCGTTGCAAAGTTGAGGGGGTTCTTTGACAGGCAAATGCCATCGTCCACCACACGGAACCTCAGTTCTACTTCTAACCCGAAAAACGCCAACCCACCTCGGTCCAATACGGGCTCTAGAACTATTTACTCAGTTACCGAGGGGGGTTGCTGATATAAATTAGTACTTCCTATAATTTATAAAAAAAAGTGGTTTTAATCCAAATTTGCCAACTAAAATAGAGTAAAACTTCTTTAATGGGTCCACCCTTGGGGATATGCAAAACTGGGCCCATCAGAAGAGTGGACCGATTAGGGGGCTTAACCAAAATGAAGTTCAGGTACCAGAGAATTTTGAGCGGCAAATTGCGTTAGATACACTGTATAGTTCTCGCCTGATCGCTGAAGTGAAGCTATGCAACCCCAGCTATTACTGACATGGGTGGCCGCTTTAGAATACTGGGGACTGCTAATACCCAAAAACCGTCGCATTAGTGTAGTGTCTGTGCAGTTTCTGCATAAGAACTACACTGTGGACAGGGCTTTAAATGACCTTGTAGTTGAGGGCAGGGCATCGAACCGGAAGGAAACCGAAAACCAAAAACCCGGGAAAAACCATTATTTTCGCTCGGAACGAAAACCGGAACCGAACCGAAAATGAAATATCGCTCCTATCAGTTCAACACCTGTAAAACCCTGTTTAAACATAACAGCCTGTCAGATGTCATTCAACCGTCCTATGTGTGAAACATCTCTGCACGTATTAAGCTGGGTTTACACTGCACGAAACATACTCGCCGCAACTGTTTCCGCAGGCTTGAGGCAATCTCAAAGAGAGGTTTCACTGTAGTTAACAATCAATTCGAGTTTATTCGTTACATCACTAGATGTCAGCAGCAATGAAACAGTTTGTCTTAATTCTATAAGGTGCCTTTTTTGGATAATTTCCCAGCGAAGTATATTTGAATTTTAATATTTGAGGAGGACAAATTTAGCTACTGAATGAATGTTAATCCAATGAAATAATAAAAAAAATGATGATGGTCTAGGTAGCATATCTATACCATAATAAAAGAAGTACTTTTGGCAACAGTAATACCACGTTGGAAGCACCAGTTCTCGTCCGATCTCCTGAAGTTAAGCAACGTCGGGCCCGGGTAGTACTGAGATGGGTGACTGCGTGGGAATGCTGGGTGATGTTGGTTCACTGTTTTTATTTTCTTCTGCACTGTTGTTGCTCGCTACATAAGTTTTCCAAAATCTGACTGGACTGATCCAGGATTTTGAATGAAAACATCGTCAACGAAACGCAAGCTGCAAAACTGGGTAGCCCACGCCCTAAATGATTTGTCTTCTGCTGACACCCCGTTAACAATTCAGAAACTAATGTAGTTATTAATGGTATTAATGCAGTGGTGGCGAACCTGTGACCCACCTGAACCCCTACAACGAATCTCATCCCCTTGCCCCTCGTCACTACAATTGAAAGCTAGGTACTCCGACTTCTTCATGTTCACCTTAAGGCTGGTTCATTAGGAAGCGCTACCAGCGAAAAGAGCGCGCGATACCAACAAAATAGTGACGTAGAGCACCGTCATCACGACGAACTGCACGAGGACTCGCTCAGTGGTAAGTGGCAGATAGGACTCGCGCCGGTTGATTTTGACAATGTCCGTTAGGCGGCGTAATGAGCGAACAATGGTGTCATGGCATAATGGGCATCGTCTACAGTACAACCAACCTATCATAAGCGTGCGGGTGCACTGCGCCAAGGGGTCTATAAGGAGTACCAGCTCCGTTCCTTTCCCATTGACTTTTGCGACATAGTTTTATATGGTGGCGCCCGAAGTGGATGGTTTGCAATAACACAGATGCTACATGTATTTCAAGCATCTTAAACATGCAATTATGCACTTTCTTCGATTGTTCTTAATAAATAATGTCAATTGCTTGCTGCTAATTTGAATATATAAATAAATTGTTCTGTTTCACATGTTTTTAATGAGAAAAATAATTTCTTTATATATACACTTACTACAAGACATTAAAACAGCAATGGAAAGATTATTTCTTAAGGTGAACATGGAGAAGACTTAGCACCTAGCTTGGAATTTTAGTACCCAGGGGCAAGGAGGTGAGATTCGTTGTGGGGGAAAGGGAATTCCAGTGGTGCAAGAGTGTTTTTATATTTGATCAGTTTTCCAGAGCAATGTGGAAATAGATTCTGACGTGACCCATAAGATTAATGCAGGATAGCTGAAGTGGAGACAGGCAAGTGGGGTCCTGTGCGACCACTGGGTCCCAATGAAGTCTGGCAATTAATGAGGGCATTTGATGAGAGGCATATTAGGTCCAATGTGGCACTTGGTAATTGGGGGCACCAGAGATAGAGGAATGCGAAAACGGACATAGGAGCTGGTGGTGGAAAGGGACATGGAAGTGTGCAGGGTGGAGGGGGACTTTGTGGGGGATAGGTGGTAGTGGAGGATTAGAACCTGCAGATCTGACCCTGCCTCAGGCAGGAGAAGGGTGAGATGATGATATGGAGTGCTGGAGTGGATTTCATGGAGTTTGAGCAATTTACAGCTGCACACACTACTACTACTCCTTTGCTCCATCCCGGTGATATATCCTAAGGTGATATATATATTTCCAATATGTTTCCATTAGAAATAGCTTGGGGGTGGGAGACATCGCGAAAAAGATTAGGGAGAAGCGGTTGAAATGGTAGGATGGATGGATAGATGTTAGGTGAGATGGTAGGATGGTAGATGAGAGAGGAGGAGGAATGCATTAGGTCCATTATGTGTCTCCATGTGATTACGGGCACGTGGGGTAGGGAAAGACCAAAACGGACATGGGAGCAGGTGATGAAGAGGGGCATGGAGACGTGCAGAATGGAGAGGGACTTGGTGGAGGATACGCAAGAGTGGAGGATAAGAACGCACAGACCTGACCCCACCACCGGCGTGAGATGATGATGAAGGATATATATATATATATATATATATATACACCTGGCACTTTATAACTACTTTTAAATCATTCTAATTATTATTTATATAGTTGTAAATATGCAAGCTAATACATGTAAAGAAGTAGTTTCAGCAAACCATCTACTAGGTGGCACTCTTTCGGTATGAGGACACGAAAATGGTGGAGCTGTCACTCCTTGTATTAGACTCCTTTGCTGCGCTCTGTGCCTCCCATTCCTCAACTCCCTCCCTACATAATTATGCACCGACGTCATCCATTTCTGTGGCTGAGTTTCTAAATTTCTCCAGTTAGAGTAACTCTGGAGTTACTTAGTTCACTTCTGACATCACAGGAGTAACACTGGAGTAACTCCGGGATCATGCATTTAGGGATGATACAAGAGCAAAATTTATAAAGATTGCAGATGATAATTTGACGATGATAGGCGATAATTTTCTCGTTATGCCCCCAGATCTTCATTTGTCCACCCAGAACACTGTTTAATTCATTCACACTCACATTATATATATATATATATATATATATATCTTCTGTATATGTCCCGCTATCCCGTAGGTATGTGCCCAAGTCCATGTCATTTGTCCAGGTCGATTTAAAATTTGTGCATGCAGAACAATTATTTTCTGATATCATTTCATTCAGTACTGTGCATATACATGCCAAGATTTGGTACTGACACGTCCACCATTTATTTATTATGCTATTTTTTATCATAAAGTTGTAATAAAACTCTTATTTTGTTGAAAAAACACTTTTAAGGAACGTTTTTGGTCCGACGAGTATGGCAACCCTACTCTATATGCCTAATCGTTCATCTGCTTTGATTGCATAAGGTAACTGTCGACTGCTTTCACTCCGTTTACTCCTTTTTGAGTGGAGTCAAAAAGAGTCACTCCAGAGTGACTCTAGTGTGACTCTAAAACGTGAAAAAACGCATTTAGGAATGCGGGGCTTTCGGAGTAAGCCATTTAGAAACGCTTTGGAGTCACTCCGGAGTAACTCGAGGTTGACTCAGGTAATTTAGAAAGTTTTACACGTGTGGATCCCGTAGAAAAAACATGTGTAAAAACATGTGTAATGACAAAAAGTGATAAAAATCGCGAAAAATCCCTTTTTTCCTGAATGAGTAAGCATGTCACTTAGATGCTTCTTTTTCTCAAAAACTATAAAAGCTACAGTCATGCCATTTGGCAACGTTGTAGAATACCACATTCTGTACATTCTCGCCAAGATTTATCGTTCTGTGATGTATAGAAGAGAAAATATCGCACAAATTGTGATGTTCACATGCTTTTCTATGAGAGAACATTCGTTTTCACAATATCTAAAAAACTATTAAAGATAGAGCTTTATTACTTAGCAAAAGTGTAAAAAATTGCTTATTTTATCTATTGGCAAAGTTTTACACGTGTGGTTTCCATAGAAGTGGAGAAATTTCATAAAACATGTGTAATGACAAAAAGTGCTGGAAATCGCGATAAATCACTTTTTTTCCTCAATGAGTAAGCATGTCACCTAGATGCTTCTTTTTCTCAAAAACTATAAAAGCTACAGAAATGCCGTTTGGCAACGTTGTAGAGTACCACATTCTCTACATTCTCGTAAAGAATTAGCATTCTGTGATGTATAGAAGAGAAAATATCACACAAATCATGATTTTCACATGTTTTTCTATGGGAGAACATTCGATTTTGCAATATCTAAAAAACTATTAAAGATAGAGCTTTAAAACTTAGCAAATGTGTAAAAAACCGCGTATTTTACCTACTGGAAAAGGTTTTCACGTTTCGTTTTCATAGAAGTGGAGAAATTCCATAAAACATGTTTAATAACAAAAAGTGCTGGAAATCGCGAAAAATAACTTTTTTTCTCAATGAGTAAGCATGACACTTAGATGCTTCTGTTTCTAAAAAGCTATAAAAGCTACAGACATGCCTTTTGGCAACGTTGTAAAGTACCACATTTTCTACATTCTGGCCAAGTTTTATCATTCTGTGATGTATAGAAGAGGAAATATCGCACAATTCATGATTTTTGAAATTCTTTTCTATGGGAGAACATTCGTTTTCACAATATCTCAAGAACTATTAAAGATAGAGGTTTAAAACTTAACAAAAGTGTAAAAAAACCTATTATTTTACCTCCTGGAAATGTTTTACACGTGTGGGTTCCATAAAAGTGAAGAAATTATATAAAACATGTGTAATGACGAAAAGTGCTGGAAATCGTGAAAAATCATTTTTTTCCTCAATGAGTAAACATGTCACCTAGATGCTTCTTTTTCTCAAAAACTATAAAAGATACAGACATGTTGTTTTGCAACGTTGTAGAGTACTGTATTCTCTACATTCTGGCCAAGATTTATCTTTCTGCGATGTTTAGAAGAGAAAATATTGCACAAATCATGTTTTTCAAATGCTTTTCTATGGGAGAACATTCGTTTTTCCAATATCTCAAAAACTATTAAAGATAGAGCTTTAAATCTTAGTAAATGTGTAAAAAACCGCCTATTTCACCTATTGGCAACGTTTTACACGTGTGGGTTCTATAGAAGTGGAGAAATTCCATAAAACGTGTGTAATGACAAAAAGTGCTAGAAATTGCGAAAAATCACTTTTTTCCTGAATGAGTAAGCATGTCACCTAGATGCTTCTGTTTCTCAAAAACTATAAAAGCTATAGACATGCCGTTTGGCAACCTTG
>JAAFCE010009003.1:57563-100649 GCA_013389805.1 Trigoniulus corallinus
GCTCGTAGCTCCCAAGGGGCAAATGGATTGTTATACCCCTCGGCGACACCACCAGTGAAGTTCAGTGGATGGCGTTCTGCAGCCTGCTTCGTTTGCAGGAATGTTGTCGTGTAGTGCTGGGAACTGGAGACGGCTGCAAACGTCCTTCCCAGTTCCTCAGCCACCTCACACAGCAGAAGGCAATGTCTTTTGGTTGTACTGCAGATGACGCCCATTATGCCATGACACCATTGTTCGCTCATTACGCCGCCTAACGGACATTGTCAAAATCAACCGGCACGAGTCCTATCTGCCACTTACCACTGAACGAGTCCTCGTGCAGTTTGTCTTGATGATGGTGCTCTACGTCACTATTTTGTTGGTTATGCATGCCACTTACCACTGAACGAGTCCTCGTGCAGTTCGTCTTGATGATGGTGCTCTACGTCACTATTTTGTTGGTTATGCATGCGCTCCTTTTGCTGGTAGCGTTTCCTAATGAACCAGCCTTAAGGTGAACATGAAGAAGTCGGAGTACCTAGCTTTCAATTGTAGTGATGAGGGGCAAGGGGATGATATTCGTTGTGGGGGTTCAGGTGGGTCACAGGTTCGCCACCACTGCGTTAATACCATTATTAACTACATTAGTTTCTGAATTGTTAACGGGGTCGCAGCAGAAGACAAATCATTTAGGGCGTGGGCTACCCAGTTATGCGGCTTGCGTTTCATTGACGATGTTTTCATTAAAAATCCTGGATCAGTCCAGTTAGCTTTTGGAAAATTTATGTAGCGAGCAACAACAGTGCAGAAGAAAATAAAAACATTGATAAAACAGCACCCAGCTTTTCCCACGCAGTCACCCATCTCAGTACTACATGGGCGCGACGTTGCTTAACTTCAGGAGATCGAACGAGAACTGAGTTTTGATGGTCTCCCTGCCCCATTGTGCGGCGTTTGGAAATTTTAGGCAGCTAGCAAAAACGGTGAAGAAAAACGGTGACACCACTCGCAGCATGAGAATTGGTGGTGACGCCAGAGAAGAAGAAGCGGCTTCTTTTTGGGAGAGGAGGTGAAACCAACCCTAGCGACGTCACTGGCTGCAGTTATCAGACAAGGAATGGTGTGTTCAATGCAACCCACCCACACGACAAACCCCGAGTGTGACTTCCTTTAGATGAGAGGTAAACCCAAGGTCCCGCGTGGTGTACAATGGCATTGGCACGTAAAAGAACATCACTATGAAACAGGTAGGTAAGGGCATTTCTGGGTCTAGGAGCTGGCTCGCTGGAATCGGCAGAGTGCCCCAATGAACAGTACACCGATGATGAAGAAGCAGTGCAGTTACAGTTTTCTTCGTGAAGCCGGCTGCAAAATCACTGTCCAATATATCACCCTTGTGTCTATTCAGGAGGACAAGTTGAGTGGCTAGTGCTACAAGCAAAAACAGCACGTGCGCAACCAGGAAAATGGTGACGTAAAGCACTTTTCCCAAGACAAACAGCACCTGTACTGGTTCAGTGGTAGGCGGCAGTCAGGACACGTGCCGGTTAATGTTCGCTAGGTGGTGTACAGAGCGAACAAATAACAGGCATTTTGAAATATGCAAAAGGTGTCGTCTGCAGTAAAATCAGCCAGTCATATGTGCACTTCAGGGCTGCACGCTGAACTCTCAACTGCACATTTCCACAAATTGCGTGCCTCCCCCAACAAAATTGTGTGCCAACATCACCCGTTCGTGTTGCTTTGTCTGCTCACATATGTCTGTACCACGTGCAACTGAACCAGGCTTATGTCTACCAAATGCCATTAAAGCAATAAATCCCAAAGTGGGGCCCATGCCCCACAAGGGGACAATTCGATTGTTAAGAAGGCAATTTAAAAATGCTCTCCCCCAGAATTGAGGATAGGGAGACTTGAGGCTGAAGAACAGGTGACTCATTGGCAGGCAAGCCTATGGGTAATTTTCAAAGGGGGGGCTAATTTCAGAAGTATTTCGTTGCCATGCAGTCTATTGGCCATTTAAAATTGTTATAGTCCTTGAGTTCACAGACTTCTCTGATTGTTCAGGCCATTTCTAAATGTTGGCTTTCTTGAGGCGCTTTGTTGCAGAGTTATAGCCTACCAAGGCAAGGCGACAAACGCGACAGGCGACAGGTGAGGAACGCCCAGGCATTAAGCCCTCAGACTGCATTAAATTTAATGGGGGCGGTGGTGTACCTACTTGCCTAGAGCGCCTAGAGCTGGGGTTTGCTCAATAATTTTCTAGTGATTTCTATCATTAATGTTTCTTTAGTAAACACTTCAATTTTTGAATATTAAAAATTATGCATATGTTAGGAGGGGGGGCCTTAAGAATTTTAGAAAGGTTTTAGGTGGGGCATATTAAAAAAAGTTTGGAAAAAAACTGCCTTAAAGGAAATGTGCCACCTTGAACATTCGTTGAATAATACTGGAATTCATGCAAATTTTGATGTTCTCCTGCCCCACTGTGCTGCATTTGAAGATGCTATGGATCTTTCAAAAATAATGTAGAAAAAAGAAGATATAATCAACAGCACCCAGCATTCTCAAGCGGTCACCAGTCTCAGTACTACCTGGGCCCAACGTTGCTTAACTTCAGTGATCTTACAAGAACTGGTTCTTTCAATGTGGAATGACCATTGACAAAAGCCTGCCATTCATCACAGTATACATACAGTACGTAGACTATTGTCTATCATTATTTCAACAGATATAATATTCATACAGTAGCTGAATTTGTTCACTTCGAATATTTAAATATGCTAGCAGGGAAATAATGTGAAAAAGCAACTTACAAAATTGTGGGAAACAGCTACATTGCTGCTGACATCTAGTGGTGGTACGAATAAATTCAGGATATTGCTCATACCCAAAAATCATGGTTGGGGGTCTAATGACCTTGTACAAAATCTGCCTGAGCTGGAATCCTGGTGAAACAGAAAATAAATTTCGGAACCGAACAATTTCCCATTTCAAATACTACCCTAAACCAGAAAACAAGGTGGAAACGGAATAAGTTTTGGGAACCATTTCCATAAATAACCTAACTAAGACAGATTATTTTATGCATAAAGGCTGGTTCAGTAGCACGAGCAAGAGTGGCAGATACCGCGTGAGGAGATGAAGCAACACAGAAACGGATGACGTCGGCGTGTAATTATGAAGGAAGGGTAGTTGAGGATTTGGAAGAAAAGCGCAGTGCTCCCGTGCACTTATGATTGGTAGGTTGTATTGCAGACGACGCCCATTATGCTACGACACCATTGTTTCGCTCATTTCTCTGCCTAGTGGACATTGTCAAAATCAACTGGCGCACGTCCTATCTGCCGCTTGCCACTGAACGAGTACTCTTGCAAGTCGTCTTGGTGACGGTGCTCTACGTGCTCTACGTCTGCTCTACATGCTCTACATGCTCTACATGCTCTACATGCTCTACATGCTCTACATGCTCTACATGCTCTACGTGCTCTACGTCTGCTCTACGTCACTATTTTGTTGGTTGCACACGTGCTCATTTTGCTGGTGGCGCTTGCCACTGAACCAGCCTTTACACTACAATGCAGGCATTAATTTTGAGTGTGACTGTACATGCACCAACGTTCTACAGACCATTACGGCTATATACACACAGAGTTACCCAATAGTCCAATAGTGAAGCAACGACAATGTACTTTAAAAGACATGTGGGGGCAGGGGCAGACCTGAAGGGGGGAGAGCAATAAAACCATTACTCCTCGATGGGGTGCATCCGTCTACTGATGCATGATTCCACTTTTCACTGATGAGACATGTTTTTGCATTTGTTATTGCCGTTTCTATTCTTCCAGTCCAATTTGCAGTTGGCTAGACCACTGAACATAGGACCTTGTCTGAAGGCGCCCACTGACAATCACGAAATTCCAATTCCTTTCCTCCAAAATGAATGTTGCACTCCAATTACTTATCGTGAATGCATAACATCATGTGGATTGGATGGAGTGATGAGAAACGGACGGATTTCCATCTGTCCAAAAATCCTTCACTCTGCTCCAACCGTCCATCACTCCAATCGACCATGAGTGTGAAAAAGTGATTGGATGGACCGATGTAGTGGCCCTATGGAGCGTTCATGAGTGCAAAATCACTGTTGATTTTGGACCATTGCAATCTAGACACGTGTGGTAGATGGATGGGACCTTTTTTCTCTCTGCATACTGATAATGGCTGATGATTAAGCTGTTGATATAAGGAGCAATTCTTCTACCATGAGGTAATCAATAACACAAAAAATAATAACAAATAAAATATTACTAAATAATTTGATGGTTGAATTAATGTAATTAATAATAATTCAGTCTTTGGTTTCATGGTGTTCAAGGGCCCCACAACTACAAGGTCATTAGAGCCTCACCCACGACGTAGTTTCATGGCAGAGACTGCACAGACACTACATAATGTGACGATTTTAAGGTATTAATAGTATCACGTTTTCCTAAGCAGCCAACTATGCCAGTGCTATCTTGGGATGCATTGCTTAACTTCAGTGATCAGACGATAACCAGCTGCCCCTCTATTAATTCAGGAGTGATGTGTTGATCCGTCAATGACCCTACAACATTTCTCTTCATTCCAGCCGCCACAGACACTCTACTGTCTCACCACTCCATTTGGCATGATCGTCAGTGGGCACCTTAAGGGGCAGTGGAGGACCTATTGTAAGTGCTAGCTAGATTTATACTAAGGGATTCTGAATATTTAAAAATATTTGGGGTGCAATTGTTTGAAGTGCTCCCTACCCCGGTCCACCTTTGGATCAGTATCTGTGTGGGGGCAGAGTAACTTTTTAGTTTATGGACTTTCATTTTGAATATCATAATCCTAATAAAAGGTGATCATATTTTTTATACCTTGTTTTATTAAAACACAACCCTTTGTAAAAGGGATGCCTGTGAAAACGGAAAAAAATATGGGAACGATCAGGTTCTGCTTTAGAGAGTTTTTACTGTAGTTGAAGGGCCCTAAATCACCAACAAACAACTGGAGAGTTGTGATGTGAGATGTGGTATCAACTACCAGGTTGTGGCAGTGACACGTTACTAAATGCACTGTGGCCGATTTTCGGCAGATACGTTAGATGATTATGAGAGAAAACCCAAAACAAAATCTTATGTCCTCATGTCTTCATTATCTTTCCCTTATCCCGCCTGTGGCTGGGTCAGTTCTGCAGGTTCTAGCCCTCCACACTTGCCTATCTCCCATCAGATCCTTTTTCCACATCACACACCAAACACCTATATCCTTACTTACAACCTGCTCTCACGTCTTCTTTGGTCTTCTTCCACTGCCCTGGATGCATCCAACCACCTGCAACGAGACCTGCCAAATCGACCTAAGGGGGTCCACCTCCACTCTTCTACCTGCATGTCCAGGTACTGTATATGCAAATGAAAGGAAGTTTATTAATGTTCTACTTACAAGATGGGCTGCCGCAATGTGTGGCAATTGTGTAGCCAGATATGAACATGACAAGTTACAGGACTAGCGACATACAGAATCACTGGCTGTAATTAAGCAAAACAAGATACAAAATTCAGGAATGAGTATTTTAAAGGTAGTTTAGAGGTGGGGGAATTCGCAGAAAAAAAATGAAGGAGAGTAGATTGAGGTGGTATGGACATGTAGTAAGACCGTCCAGCATATCACCTTTGTGTCCATCAACAGTGACACGATGGGTGTTGCGCAAACATAGGTGGGAAAAGGGTTAAAAGTTGTTTTGCTTTGTTGTTACCAGTGGCGTCACTAGGGATGGTGTCACCCGATGCGGTGACACCCCCTCTCCCAAAACATTGTCGCTTCTTCTGCTTTGGTGTCACCCCCTTTTCTCATGGTGCGAGTAGTGTCACCTGGTGCGGCCCACACTCCCCGCACCCCCATAGTGAGGCCACTGGTTGTTACTACGTTTGTATTTATTATAAGGACGTTCCTCACATGAAATGCTGTAGTGTCACTGCCACAACCTGCAGTGGTGTTACTAGGGGGTGCAGCCCACACCGGGTGACACCACTTGCATTGTGAGAAATGAAGTATCACCAAAACAGAAGAAGCGGCTTTTTCGGTGGGGGGAACCAACCCTAGCAACGCCACAACCAATCTGGTAGATGATACCACATCTAGGACCACAACTCTCGAGGTGGTTGCAGCGACATCCAGCCCTTTGATACCATAGCCAGAGAGTTAACCATATCTGGTGTAACAGAACTGTAATACCTGGTTCTGTATACCCAAGCGCTAATGCTTTTACCGTTGTAACAGACGACACAGCAAAAAAAATTGTGACGTCACACTGCTACTTGGGGCGCTGCAGAGCAGCTCTGCATAACGGTAGTTGCGTCCCGCAAGTCACGCTGCGTTTTGATTGGCTGGCAGTTGAGCTGTCTGCTTGAAAAATGGCGGAGGATATACTTAGACATGACGGTGGCGTGCGGTGACTCCAAATAAAGCACTGCACTTAAGGAATTGCGCTGGCGGTCCTTCATAATGCACTAGCACAAAACGTCATCAAGCTGTCATCAGTGGTGACGTGATTAGCATTGAAGTGTGGTGATACAGAACTTGGCTTAGAATAAATGGTTGAGGTAGGATGGCCAGCAACCGTTTCTGGGCTTAAAATACTGAATTGATTAGCCTTTGCAGTTATTATGCTGCTAGCAAACAAAAAAACATGGAAAAATAGAAACCAACAGCACCGAGCGTTCCCAAGCGGTCACCCATCTCAGTACTACCTGGGCCCGACGTTGCTTAACTTCAGTGATCAGACAAGAACTGGTGCTTTCAACGTGGGATGACCGTCGATGGCAAAGCAACTGTCATCAAGGTATACATTCGTTATAAAGACCCTTTTTTTATCATTTCATTCAATGGATAGCTATAATCATATTTCTTTGCCAAAAATATTTCTTCTGTATTAAGATATTTTCGGGCCGAAATGATCGACAAAGGCATTTTGCACAATTAAGAGAAACTACTTCACTGCTGCTGACATCTAGTGATGGTACAAATAACCTCGGAATGATTGTTAACCACTTGGTTTACGAAGTTTAGCTAAATACAGTAATACGCCTATCCGCACATCCCCAATGCTGTACTGGGAGCAAGTAGAGCGTAGGGATATGGAGGTGTGTGGGGTGTTTGTAGGACAATTGTTCGCTGGACAATTGTTCACCACACAATATTTTGCTGCAAAATAGTTCGCCTAGGACTCATTCGGACCGTTTTCTGAGTCATCATTCTCATCACACCCTTATCCTGTCTGTGGCAGGGTGGGTTCTGCGGGTTCTAGCCCTCCACTCCTGTCTATCTCCAATCATGTCCCCGTCCACCCCACACACTGCCATGTCCTTATGGCCAATCCGTTCCCACATCTGCTTCGGTCTCCTCCTGCCCTGGGTGCACCTAACGAGCTCCTCTTCTGCTCTCCTAATTACGTGTCCATACCACCTCAGCCTATTTTCCCTCATTTTTGGTGATGTCCACGACCCCCAGACATTTATTTTTCTTTTCTGTTTAATATAATAAGGTGGGATAAGGGTATGATGATGATGATGGTCTTCATAGATGGTCTCCATGATGGTATCACTAATGCGTGAATCACATTTACGTTTGTTCGACATGATGTGGCGTTTTAATTTGGTAATAAACATGATAGGCCTTCTAAAATACTGTACAAAGCACGACCACCAGGATAATCAACATCATCATCGTACCCTCCTCCCGTCTGTGGCATGGTCGGGTCTGCGGGTTCTTGTCATCCACCCCCGCCTATCCCCAACAAGTCCCTCTAAACCCCGCATGTCTCCATACCCCTTTGCACCACCTGCTCCCACGTCAGCTTTGGTCTTCCCCTACGCCTAGGGGCCCCAATCACATGCATACCCATAATGGACCTAATAAACTCCTCCTCCTCTCTCTTCATCACGAGCCCATACAAGGCCTCGTAGATAACAAGGCCTTTGCAGTTTGACGTCACTTTCTAGTGACGTCACACAAAGTAGTGCTAGCACACTATGTGAACGACCATATTTTGTGCATTTCAAGCGTCTTTTTTAAATTGATATTTGAGTTGAATATTCAACTCAAATCATTTTCCAATGTAAATCATAATATTTGGATTGCGCCATGTAATTTTGTTGTGCCTGGATGCCAAGGAAACTACAGAAGTGGACCTAAAGTTAATATCTTCAGCTTTTCAAAACCCCAAAATTGATTATAGGTAGTAACAGAAAGACTTCCAGATTGACCAAGCATTGAATGGTAAGCAGATTTAATATTGAACCCATAGGCTTCATTAAATTAGATACACTATGTTTATACTAATGTTTTACACAAAGCATATCATTCAAACTAAGAATATGGCAGCCAAGATGTTGCATGTATATTTTAAGAAAAGAATAATCATAGGGGGTAGAAAAGTTAAGTATACATGTTATGTTTGGTATGTTGGGTTATATATGTTAGATTAGGTTATTTATGTTAGGTGAGCTGTGTTAGGCATATATATGTTAGGTTAGGTTAGTGATGTTAGGTATACATGTTAGGTTAGATATGTTCTGTATGCTTGTATGCCTAACATCTATACATATGCTCCTAACCCTTTTCCTACCTATGGTAGAGTTGGGTACCCATCGTGTCCTGAATATTCTCCCTCCATGGTGAATGTCTTTTTGAGCACTCAGAGGTGGATCCAGGGGCAGATCAAGGGGGTAGCCCTTCAAAAAATGGGTGTACCAAATACTTTTAAATATTCAGAATCCAATTGAATATATACCGTGACTCCATATATTATATATGTGCTCTACTGCTCTTTAGACAATGTCCTATCTTCAGTGGTTTAGCCAACTGTAGATTGGACTAGCAGTGTAGAAATGGGAATAGGAAATTCAAAAATGTCTCATAAGTTGCAAAGTTGAATCATGCATCAATTGAAACATGTACCCCATTGAAGCACTGAGGGAGAAACAATTGCAGCATTGCTCCCCCACTGGATCAACCCCTGCTGGGCCCTAATAACCATTGATGTCAATGGGCCCTAAAACCCTAACAAGCAACAACAACAAACTCCTTTTATGACTTTTCATGTGAAATTAATTTTAAAACTTTTCTGATAAGTATGCTATTGAAGCACTACAATCCACACATAAGCAAATCTTCCCTATGTTTTAGACACTTTCACAGCTATTGAAAAAAATCAAAATAATAATAATGAGAGAAAGAAGTCTACAAGAGGATAAAATTGAAAATTAAGCATTAAAATGCATGTGTTTCTTACAAAAATTTAAAAGTAAATTAATATTTTCATGCTGTCTATTCAGTCAAACCAATATTTACATGTGCATTTAAAATCTATTTTATATTTTATGAATAAATATCTCATTGCTTTGTAATGCAAAGCGTCAGCATTCATCATTATTTTCAGTAGGTCTTAGCACTACTTAGGATGACGTCATGAATCAGTGAGAAGGCCTTCTGTTTCGGAGGTCTTGGCCCATACCACCTCAACCGCTTCTCTCTCATCCATTTCGTGATGCCTCTCACTCCCAAGCTACTTCTAACATAATCATTATGGACTCTGTCGGCTCGTGACAACCCCGTCATGTAGCCAAGCATTTGCATCTCAGCCACTTGCATTCTCCTTTCACGGTTCTTCCTAACTGCCCAACACTCTGAGCCATACAGCCTAGCAGGCCTAGATTTGCCCTTCAACTTTATTGGGACCCGGCAGTCATACAGGATTCCACTGGCCTGCCTCCACTTCAGCCATCAGACATTAATCCTATGGGTCATGTCAGAATCTATCTCCCCATTGCTTTGGAAAACTGATCCTAAATAGTGAAACTCTGGCACCTTGGGTAAACCCTCACTGCCAAAACGGATCTCACTCCTGGTCACTAAAATTAACAGATAGTTACTCTGTCTTCTTCATGTTTACTTTAAGACCCCCTCTTTCCATTGCTGTATTAATTTCTTGTAGGCCCATTTGTGCATCCTCTTTGGGCCCCTCAAGCTTTCCCACGTCATTAGCAAATACCAGGCGCTGAGGGGCCCATTCCCCTATTCCTGTCAGCAGCTCATCCATTACTAGAATTAATAGAATGCACGGCCACCATGAAAGAAATTTATATTCAGACTAAACAAGGAAATGGAGATTTGACACGTGCAAACGCACATCTGAGTTACCCCACCACCACTCTTTCACACCTAAGGCTAGGTGCACACTACAGTCAAGACTGTCAAACGACAGTGTGTATGCTCAGCTCAGGCAATGAAAACCAATGTGTAGCAAGGAGTGCTTTGGTGAAAACTTGAAAACTGAGTAACAGCTACTCACATAGTACTTAGATTGTCATCAAACAGTCTTGACTATACAGTGTGCGTCTAGCGTAAGGCGGCTTTCACACCAAAGATGCAAGAGACAAGACATGTGCCTCCTCGATGCAGGAATCATGCGTCTTCGAACACCAACACATAAAATAAAACGACGTCTTTCACACCGAAATGACACGTGCATCATACGTCCTGGAAGCATGAGGCACATGTTCCTTGAAAACCGGTTGGTTGGTTTTATGCTTCCTGCCTCTTTGCCGTTTTGTTCAGTGTGTGATTCCCTTGTATTAGGAGATTTGCTCTATTGCGTTGGACACACCATTTCTTGCCTGATCACTGAGGTTAAGCAATGCAACCCCAGTTAGTACTGACATGGGTGTTCGCGTGAAAACACTGGGTACTGCAAATACCCAAAAATCATTGCAACAGCATAGGGTCTGTGCAGACTGCATTAGAACTACACAGTGGACAGGGCTCTAATGAACCTTGTGGTTGAAGGACCCTTAAGCAAATGTGCTTTCCAATGTGTAGGGAGGGATGAATCCTAAACATGTTACCTCACAATCAACAATGTGACATAACATTTATTGCTGCCTTCAAAGAGTACCAGGCACTGTATGACAATGCATCTAAAGATTATTCCAAACAGAATGTGCACGTGAGAGCATGGAAGGGCCCCTTTCATAAAAAAAGTTGGGGAAAAGCTTAGTGATTTGGACACACCAGTTAGTACAGTCATGGGTGGCCTTTTGGGAGCAGGAAAGCTGGGTATGAGGTATAGTGAAAAATCGTGGCATTTGTGTAGTGTCTGTGTAATCTGCGTTAGAATATACAGTGGGAAGGGCCCTAAAACACCAACGAACAGATCAAATTCATAAAAAAAATGTAGAATATTAATAGAAAAAATTATTTTGATCCTAAATTCTATGCAGGATGTTTCCTTTAAAGTAGCCAATGCCATTTTTTAAAAAATCTAGGAGATGTGGGATAAAATGGTTAGGAAAAAGATATAGTTGAGGGAGGGGGACATTCACTTCCCAAAACAGTTCAGAAATTTTGGTAGTTTTTTCAGGACAATGCAATGTTACATGTTTTTCAATAAATAGGGATAGTTTCAACTATCGCATAGCTTTAAAAATATGTGAAATTTTGATATAACATCTTCCTGTCTAAAATTAAAAATACACCCTCAATACTGCATTAATGAGTGTGCACCAATGGCCCAGGGCTCCAGAATGTCGTCTCAGGCATGGAGTTCAGCAAATTGTCGCTTTCAACCACTAAAACAAATAAGAACGTTTTAAAATAGCAATGTCATAAGAGTATGCAGCTCAGCAAATTGTCATTCTTAAGCCTAGTTCCGTGGCACGTGACACCAATGCAAATCACGTTCGAGCAGACAAAATGCCACAGAAACTGATGACGTAGGAACTCAAGTTGAGAGGTAGTCAACTGCATTTCTTGCTTACAACTGTCATGCGCATTTCATTGGCTATTACTTTTCGAACAGCATTTGCCATTTAAATTTCATTAGATGTTGGATTTTTGTGCTGTGGGCGCCACCTCACCAGCATTTTGGGAATTATTTACACTACTTATGATTTCCTGCCTGCCACAGAACTACAACACGCACAATTTTGCCTAGCGCCTGTGATTGACGTCATAATTTTGTCGTCTGCTCAGAAGCTATTCTCTTTAATGTCGCATGCCATGGAACTAGGCTTTAGCTGCTCCAACTAACTAACTTGGAGCACAAGCCAAGGTGTCATGATCCGTGTTAGCTCAATGCTAGCTAGTTAGAGCAATTAAGAGCGACAATTTGCTGAGCTCTATACCTGAGACATCATTCTGCAGCCTTGGGCCATTGGTGCACATTAATTAATGCAGTTTTGAGGGTGGATTTTTAATTTTATGTATAGGAACATGCCATATCAAGATTTCACATTTTTTTAGAGCTATGCGATGGAAAAGTGAAATCTACCCCTATCTATTGAAAAATATGTAACTTTGCATTATCCTGAAAAAACTACTGTCAAAATTTCACTACTGTTTTTGGAAGTGAATGTCCCCCTCCATCAACTATAACTTTTTTATAACCATTTTATCCCATATATCATAGATTTTTTAAAATCGAGATTTGGTTACTTTAAAGGAAACACCCTGTATATCTGTCGGGTAGAAGCAGACAGAAGATGCCGGCTGCATATGCCTCTTTAGTGGGAAGCATGTTTCTCCAAGGAAAAGAAACTAATGTCCCCCGCATCAAGGAGGCACAGGTCTTGTCTCTTGCATCTTTGGTGAGCAACTTTCGCTTTACTAAAAAAAATTGTGAAAGTCGAGGACTTTCTGTATTATACAGCTAACAAAAACATTGAAAAAAGGGAGAAATCTGAATCAACAGCACACAGCATTCCCAAGCGGTAACCCATCTCAGTACTACCTGGGCCCGACGTTGCTTAACTTCAGTGATCAGATGAGAACTGGTGCTTTCAATGTGGTATGACCATTGACAACAGTGCTGGTTGCATCACAGTATACATGTGCTACTCAGACCTATTATCATTATCTTTTTGATCACTTCAATAGCATGATAACGTTTACAGTGCTGTAACGGGGTTATGAAGCGCCTGTGGCAAGTGTCTAACTTTCTCTTGCGGGAAACCCAATAATGACAAAAATCTTAGGCCCTCTAATAGGTACACCTCTCGGTTGGTACACCTCATACATGTCACCACTTTTCAGAAAACCACCTCTCTAATGGTCACACCCCTCCATTGGTACATCTAATACATGTGTACATTTTCAGAAAACACCCTCAGAAAACTCCCTCGGTGATGCAGTGGACACTGAGCTTGGTAACTTCAGCAGTGGTTCTAGGTTCGATCCTGGACAAAGGTGGGTTGCCTTCCTTTCTGCAAGAGAAATGCCCTGAGTGTGCCTTCCTTTGGATTAGACGTAAACCATATTACCATGTGGTGTTCAATGGCATTTATACATAAAAGAACTTTCTATTGTGCAACGGGTAGGTGAGGCAACATTTCCAAGTGTAGGAACGTGCCACCTGGCATTGGTGGAATACCTCAAAGAACAGTAGGCCAACAATAAATATGCACAGGGGTTGCAGCTTTAGTCTGTATCTGGCTTTGGAAAAACGCAGTCCAAAAGATCACTGTTGCATCTATTCAGACGGGCAAGATGGGTACCCGACCCTGCCATAGGCAGCAAACAATAAGGTAGCTTGATTGTAGACAAACGTCCCTTGATTGATTTGTTTGTAAAAATTAAATTTGTGTACTTCAATTATTTTGTGAAATATTATATTATACAATGCAATTTTTGCCATTAAAAAAACACAATATAAAACAATATATTGTTCTGATTAATTTATAAACCCATACCCCTCTTATGGGTACACTTTGGCTCGGTCCCACAGGTGTACCAATTAGAGAGGTTTCACTGTAGCTTGTTTTTCAAAAAGTCTGCAAAAAATTTTCGTAAAACATGGAACCAACAGCACCCAGCATTCCCAAGCAGTCACCCATCTCAGTACTACCTGAGCCCGACGTTACTTAACTTCAGTGATCATACAAGAACTGGTGCTTTCAACGTGGTATGACCATTGACAACAGCACCTCTTTCATTATGGTATAGATATGCTACGTGGACCATCGTCTTTTTATTATTTAATTTGATTAACATTCATTCAGCAGTTAAATTTGTTCGCCTCAAATCTTAAAATTAAAATACACCACTAGCAGGAATATTATCCAAAAAAGGCACCTTACAGAATTAAGAGAAACTGCTTCATTGCTGCTGACATCTAGTGATGCTACGAATAAACTCAGGATGATTGTCAACTACAGTGAAACACTGCTATCGGTTCACCTTCCACGAACACAGGCGGCCCGTGGAGCAGACAAACCTAGGGTGCTGCCTAGGGCGGAACATTTCAAAGGGGTCGCTATCTTCAGAGGTACTTCCTTGCCATGCAGTCTATCGGTCACTTAAAATGTTCATAGTCCTGGTTGATGGAGCCTTTACTACATGTTGACTTTCTTGCGGCGCCCCGTTGCAGTCATAGCAATGCATTGGCAATGGAACAAATACCAAGGGTGAGAGGGACACTTGGACAATTTAGAACTGCATTAAATTTAACTGGGGGTGGCGATGGACCTACTAGCCTAGGGCGCCCGAAACTCACTTGCCGGGTCTGCCCACGAAAATCAACTTTTGTAAAGAACGGAAAATGCTCTGGTTTGTTTCTGTTTTAGGGCCCTTAAACTTCAAGGTCATTAATTAAAGCCCCGGCCACCCATGTCAGTACTAGCTAAGGTTGAATAGCTTTGGGCATGAGTACAAAGAGGACACATAAAAGGGCCTACAACACATTAAAACAGCAATGGAAAGAGGGGACATTAAAGCCTGGTTTAGTGGCACGTGCAAGAGTGGTAGATACTGCGTGAGCAGATGAAGCAACACAGAAACGGATGACGTCGGCATATAATTATGTAGGGAGGAAGTTGAGGAATGGGAGGCACAGAGTGCAGCGCTCCCGCGGGCTTATGATTGGTTGGTTGTACTGTAAACGACGCCCATTATGCCATGACACCATTGTTCGCTCCAAGGTTACAATAGATAAGGTTGGCCATTCAGAGCGTTAGCCAAACAAATTTATTTATGCCTCTGACGTCACTGCGGGAGCACTCGCTGGTAATATACCATAGGGAGAGAATACTAATTATTAAAATTTACACATTTAAGACAAGAAACAGCATTTTATCACCAATAAAACTGATTGAGTACACAAATAAACATAAACGGAGTCCTGTGTGATAGGAAGGTTTCAATCAAGTTGTAAGGGAAGTTTTACTGGGCAGTAGTTAGACAAGGTGTGCTATACTGTATAGATCAGAGTGTGTTTGGCAGTGAAGAAGAACGATGTCAATAGAATGCAAGTACCCGAGTTGTGAATGAGTGGGGTGTCCATAACGAGTACATTAGAGGCAGCTTGGGGGTGGTAGACATTGCAGAGAAGATGAGAGAAAAGAGATTGAGGTGGTATGGGCATGTGATGAGAAGGGGGAGGAGGAGCTCACAAGGTGTATTCTGAGGCAGTGGGTAGTGGGTGGCATCAGGAGTAGGGGGAGACCCAAGCGGACGTGGGAGCAGGTTGTCCAGAGGGACATGATTGCGTGCATGGTGGATGAGAGCCTGGTTGGGTATAGACGAGAGTGGAGGATTAGAACCCACAGATCCAACCCTGCTGAATGTGGGATAAGGGTGTGATGATGATGATGATATTAGAGGTAACCTATGAGTGGGGGACATCGCTAAAAAAGGAAAATAGGTTGAGGTGTTATGGACACATAATGAGAAGACGGGAGGAGGAAGAGGAGCTCATTAGACCCATTGCAGGAATGCAGGTGGTCAGAAGCACCTGGGGCAAGGGGAGACTGAAGTAGACGTGGGAGCACGTCATGCTTAGGGATATGGTGGTGTGTGGGGTGGGCGAGGACCTGATGGGGAATAGACGGCATGGGAAGGCTAGAACCCACACTCCCAATGATAATGATGACTATTCATTTATTCAGTAGTAAAATATGGTGAATTCAAATTCTTATATATTACTGAATCTACTTATGATCATTTTTTGCTTTTTTTCCGTATTTAAAATAATTTGAAAAACGATCACCTTTACCAATACACACTGTACTGCATATCTAAAGTATGCTTATTAATTATATTACTATTAATTTATTTGCTAGAAAATATATCAAATTTAATTGTTAATGTATTTTTCAATCTACCTACGATTATTTTTCCTATTTGTTACCTTATTTAATACAAAATTCGGGAAACAATTGCTGATACAAAACCTGTTAAAATATATGGAAAGTATTCTGTTAAGCTACTACTTGCTCCCACGATGACGTAGGGAGAGGAGCTAACCGGTGAAGAGCAAAATATTTAAATGAGGCTGAATGGCCAACCTTATCTACAGTAACCTTGGTTCTCTCATTATGCTGCCTAGCGGACATTGTCAAAATCAACTGGCACGAGTCCTATCTGCCGCTTACCACTGAACAAGTCCTCGCGCAGTTCGTCTTGATGACGGTGCTCTATGTCACTATTTTTTTGGTTATGCACGCGCTCTTTTCGCTGTTAGCACTTGTTACTGAACCAGCCTTAAGGTGAACATGAAGAAGTCGGAGTACCTAGCTTTCAATTGTAGTGACGAGGGGTAAAGGGTTGAGATTCGTTGTGGGGTTTTGGGTGGGTCACAGGTTCGCCACCATTGCATTAATACCATTATTAACTACATTAGTTTCTGAATTGTGAATGGGGTCCCAGCAGAAGACAAACCATTTAGGGCGTGGGCTACCAGGTTATGCAGCTTGCGTTTCGTTGACGATGTTTTCATTGAAAATCCAGGATCAGTCCAGTCAGCTTTTGGAAAATTTATGTAACGAGCAACAACAGTGCAGAAGAAAATAAAAACATTGAACCAACAGCACCCAGCATTCCCAAGCGGTCACCCATCTCAGTACTACCTGGGCCCAACGTTGCTTATCTTCAGTGATCAGACGAGAACTGGTGCTCCCAACGTGGCATGACCATTGACGGAAGTGTTTCTTTTATTACGGTATAGATATGCTACCTAGACCATCGTCTTTTTTTTTTATTATTTCATTAGATTAATATTCTTCAGCAGATAAATTTGTCCCCCTCAAATATTAAAATTCAAATATACTTAGCTGGGAAATTATCCAAAAAAGGCACCTTATAGAATTAAGACAAACTGATTCATTGCTGCTGACATCTAGTGATGTTACGAATAAACTCGGGATGATTGTTAACTACAGTGAAAGCTCTCTTTGGTTTACCTCCCACGAAGGTCCACATTTTTAAAGAACCGAAAATTCTTTGGTTTGTTTTTGTGCTTCGGGGCACTTCAACCAGGGCATTGAACCGTTATGTTTTTGCTTTCCAGTTTTGGTTACGGTTCACGTCAAATAAATATATCGGTTCTGTTATGGTTTTCGTTCCAGGAAAAAAATATAACGGTTATTCTGGTGTACGATTTTCGGTTTCACTCCGAATATTAATTTAAAAAAATAATATGTAATAAACATAATTTTAAAATACAGTAGATTATAATAAAAATATCCATTATCATCATCATCATCATCTCACCCTTATCCCACGTAAGGCAGGGTTGGGTCTGTGGGTTCTAATCCTGCACTCCCATCTATCCCCCAACAAGTCCCCCTCCACCCAGGACGGGCCTTCTGTATAAAAGGGCCTGCATGCAAAATCCTTTTGGGGCCCCAAAAGTAAAAATAAAAGGATTCACAGTAAATGGACTCCTCTTAGAAGCCCTACTATCGCATTCTGAGATCCTTCCTAATTTTGGAAGGTATTACAATTTTGGATGATGCCATGTGTCCTAATATGTCGTCATTGCATTTATGAGTTGGTCTGAAAGCTTACGTAGACGTCCACACCTTGGAACATTTTCAGTTGGACCTGTGTCCTTATATGACTTTTTATTACACTTCTGATTATTAAAGGTATTTTGGTTTTAACAACCCTTTATTGCCTCTTAACCTCTAATTCTGGATTGTCCAACCTGTGGCCCATGGTGCATCATTTCAAATTCTGCATTGTAGCCTACCTGCTATGTAATACCTAACGTTATCTTCACCCATTTTGTTATTGACAGCTTGTGGCTGGCAATCAGTTCATGGAACAGCCAAGTGACCCAAAACACCAGAAAGGTTGTACAACCCTGGTGTAGTTCAATGGCAGGGTTGTTAGGTTACGTTTAGGTTATGTTGCATTGGCAGGTTCAAATGAGGGCCGTTGCCCTTACAATGACGTATAAAACCTTCAATATTAGCAATGATCTGGGTCCTGATGCAAACTGATAGTGGGCGCCGGGTGCAATGCACCCTCTGCACCCCCTGGATGGCCGGCCCTGCCTCCACTTCACATGCCTCCATTTCCATTTCCACCTCCTTGGCCCTCTCCCTCATTATTCAGCAATGTCCCCCACTGCAAGGCTACCTTATACTCATTCCTAATTCTATCATTTCTTGAGACCCCACTCATGTACCGCAGCATTCTGATCTCAGATACTTGCATTCTAGTGACATGGTTCTCCCTCACTGCCCATCACTACCCTGTTCAACTTCCCTATCACACAGGACTCTGCTTTTGAAATGGGACACACTGTAAATGCACATTTTCTGTACATACAGCATGTGCAGTGTGTTTCTGATGGTTAGAATGATTTTAGGCCCCATGTTCATGCTCATATTCACCAATGTGGACACTCCATTGGTTTAAATAGTGGCGCAAGATGTAAAGCTGGGTTTACACTGTGCACAACATACTCGCGCAACTGTTTCATTACAAAAGACTCGCGCAGTGTAAACGGGGGCTCGCCCCGAAACTTGCTGCGCGATGCAGCCTCATGGTGAGCCACAGCACTGTCGGTTTTTGGAAGCGCATCAAAGGGTTTAGCCACTCCCACTGCGTGTACTGTTACTCTAGAGACGTTTTTCATGCTTGCATCACACAATATTTCGCTCAATGTAAACAGGGAGGGCGAGACGGGCGAGATTACCTCAAGCCTGCAGAAACAGTTGCGGCGAGTATGTTTCGTGCAGTGTAAATCCAGCTTAATACGTGCAGAGATGTTTCACACATAGGACGATTGATTGACATCTGACAGGCTGTTATGTTTAAGCCGGATATTTCTTTTTCGGTTCGGTTCCGGTTTTTGTTCTGAGCAAAAATAATGGTTTTACCAGGTTTAGGTTTTCGGTTTCGTTCCGGTTCGATGCCCTGCCATCAACTACAAGGTCATTAAAGCCTCGTCCACAGTGTAGTTCTTATGCAGAAAATGCACAGACACTACACTAATGCGACGGTTTTTTTGGGAATTAGCAGTACACAGTTTTCCCAAGCGGCCACCCATGTCAGTACTAGCTGGGGTTGCATAGCTTAACTTCAGCGATCGGGCGAGAACTATATAGTGTAACTAACGCAATTTGCCGCTCAAAATTCTCTGGTACCTGAACTTCATTTTGGTTAAGCCCCCTAATTCGTACACTCTTCTGATTGGCCCAGTTTTGCATATCCCCAAGGGTGGAGCCATTAAAGAAGTTTTACTGTATTTTATTTGGCAAATTAGGATTAAAACCACTTTTTTTCATAAATTATAGGACCTACTAATTTATATCGGCAACCCCCCCCTCGGTAACTGAGTCAATAATTCTAGAGCCCATATTGGGCCGAGGTGGGTTGGCGTGTTTCCGGATAGAAGTAAAACTGAGGTTCTGTGTGGTGGACGATGGCATTTGCCCATCAAAAGAACCCTCTCAACTTTGCAACGGGTAGATGAGCCTAGTAGATTCTCCCTAACACCAGAGAAATGGCAGAAAAATAGTAGACAGAAGATAAATAACTTAGGGGGTGCAGCTAGTGTTGTGTAGCATCGCAACAGCGTAGTGTCTGTGTTGACTCTGCATTAGAACTACTGTACGCAGTGGACAGGGCTCTAATGAGCATTGTAGTTGAAGTGCTTTAAAGCACCAACGAAACGGGACACACCAGTTCTCGTCTGATTACTGAAGTTAAGCAACGCAACCCCAGCTAGTACTGACATGGGTGGCAGCTTGGGAAAACTGCGTGCTGCTAATACCCAAAAATAGTCGCATTAGTGTAGTGTCTGTGCAGTCTCCGCATTAGAACTATGCTGTGGACGGGGTTCTAATGACCTTGTAGTTGACGGGCCCAAAAACATCAACAAACAACAACAACCAACGAAATGGAAAATAACGTCTCAGATGTTCCCTCTAAGGAGCCAAGCTCTAGGTTTACACGAGCAAGCAACTTGTGCAAGTACTTCTGATAGTAACTTGTGCAAGCGTTTACATGATTAGCAAAAATGTGTGCAACTAGTGTCTGAAAACACTATCTGGAAAGCACTTTCCAGCAAGTTTTTGCACAGATGATTACACCGTATAGTGGATAGTGTGCTTGCTCGCAATGTTCAGAAACATAGAAAAAAATATCATTATAAGCAATTTGAACAATTGTAATGTGGTGGTTAAAGCAAATGAATTTTTTGCCCTTTATGCATTGCATATGGCTTTTCCTGCACTTCGTATGGCCATTACACAGCTGCTACACAGGAAACAGGAGAACCCCATCAATCCTTATTCGAATAATGGAAAGCAATTAACCACTCATCTGTGACTTATCGGTATTAGGAAGTTCAACCTATCATGTGAAAATACTGTGAATCACATTGCGCTAGGATCACCCACAGAGGGAGAGAGGAAGAAAAACCCTGGGGTACACCAATACCCCTGTTGGGCATGAGCCTGATTTCTTATTGCATTATAGTTATTGTGAAATAGGTCAGACACCCTGCAATATTAAAACTGACAAAGCATTAATTTACCTGCCAAAATTTATATTTTGGTTGTAAATTGTTGTGTTGGAACAGTGGGGTAGGCCGGCATCTCCCACAGACAACTAGCCAACATTCCTGCGGGTTCCAGGCGCCTGACTGGGGTGTTACCAGTCATAGCATGTTCAGTGAACCCGCGGACCCGACCCTGCCACAGGCGGGACAAAGGGTGTGAAGACGATGGTGACACCAGTACCCCTGTGTAGCATTAAAGGGTTAATCCTTAAAGGATTAATCATTAAACTTGCACGATCACTTCCAGTTTTCAAATAAATACATTCTGGCTAGAGCACTATAGCAAAAGGTTTAAACAAGCAAGCTCTGACTTGCTGAAAGCACTCTCTGCAAATTATAAAATTTGCTGCAAGGGGATTCTCAGCGAACGATCAGACAAGCAAATATTGCTGAATAGTGCTTGCATACAGTAAATTGCGACAATTTACTTGCTTAAGTGAGTGGAGTGTTAACTCCGCCGTGGGTGGGGATCCTGGCCCGTGTGCATGGCCGCGAACGCACGCAGCCTAAAGGGAAGATCAGGCCTTGAAATGGTGGATTGGTCAGTTTTCAGAGATCTTACAAAATGAAAAAAAGCAGTCCAGCAATAAAGACACATCAACAGCACCCAGCATTCCCAAGTGGTCACCCATCTCAGTACTATGTGGGCCGGACGTTGCTTAACTTCAGTGAGTAGATGAGAACAGGTGGTTTCAAAACAGTATGACCATTGACAAAAACCCGCTCTTCATCACGTATACATACGGTATGTGAATATGAATATGAATATGTAACCCTTTGTGACGGATACCTTGCTGGCGAGATCTTTTCATGCTGGACCCATATGCCCAGATCTCCACCAGCACCCCAGCAACACCTTTGCCTTTTGCACCCATTCCAGCCTCTCCACCCAGGTATGTAGACTATTTCCTTTTTTTCAATATTTCAATAGCTGGGATCTGACTAGGGGCCTCCCAACCAGGCGTCTGGAACCCTTAAAGGATATAGACTGGATTTTCTGTGGGGATGTCGGCCTACCCCACTTGTTCCAACATCACATTACACAACCGAAATAGAAAGTTTGGCAGGTAAATTATTGCTTTGTTGATTATAATATTGCATGGTGTCTGACCTATTGCACAATAACAATAAGCAATGAAATGCAATTTATTTCAGTTCCTGTATTATTATTTAAAAAATGGTTTCGTTTCACCCAGCCTTTGGAATTTTATGTAGCGAGCAAAATTCGCAAAAACGACATCAACAAACCAAGATACCAATGGCACCCAGCATTCCCAAGTGGTCACCTATCTCAGTACTACGTGAGTCTGACGTTGCTTAAGTTCAGTGATCAGACGAGAACTTGTGCTTTCAACGTGGTATGACCGTTGACGACAGCAATGGTTTACACAGGCTGACAGACCATTGTCTGCTTACTTTTTCTTCTTCTTTCATACAGTACAGTGAAACCTTGATTTGCGAGCACAATTCGTTCCAGAAACTTGCTTGTAATCCAAAGTACTCGTATATCAAAGCGAATTTCCCCATAAGGAATAATGGAAACTTAGGTGATTCGTTCTACAACCCAAAAATTTTCATATAAAATGATTAATACAAAATACAGTATAAATTAAATATACAAAAATCAAATTAACTGCACTTTGCCTTCAGATTGAATCGTGTCCATGTGAGGGAGTGCAAACAAAGACAAAAGAGAAAGGGTGCTAATTAACAGTCACTACATTAAGACAAAAAACAAAAAAAAAGATTCTTAGGATCAGTTTTCCAGAGCAACGAGGAAAGAGATTCTGACGTGACCCATAGAAATAATGCAGGATGGCTGAGGTGCAGGAAAGCAAGTGGGGCTCTGTGCAACCGCCAGATCCCAATAAAGTTGAAGGGCAAGGTATACAGAACCGTAGTTAGGCCTGCTATGCTGTATGGCTCAGTGTTGGGCAGTTAGGAAGAACCATGAAATGCAAAAGCAAGTGTCTGAGATGCAAATGCTGCGCTACATGTGTGGGGTGTCAAGATCCAACAGAATTAGAAACGATTACGTTAGAGGTCGGTTGGGGGTGGGAAATATTTCTGAAAAAAAAATGAGCATGTGATGAGGAGCGGAGAGGTGGAGCTTATTAGGTACATTGTGGGACTGCAGGTAATTCGGGGCACCAGAGGTAGCGGATGACCAAAACGGACGTGGGAGCAGGTGGCACACAGAAACATGGAGGCGTGCGGGGTGGAGGGGGACTTGGTGGGGGATAGGCAGGAGTGGATAATTAGATCACGCAGACGCGACCCTGCCTCAGGTGGGAGAAGGATGAGATGATGATGATGAATGTTCACCGTATCCTAGTCGCGTACTGCTGGCAAGGTCTAACGCAAACTACTCAAGTGAATGAATTCGGCGAATTATTAACTATTAAAAAAATAAATATGCATAGTAAATAAATACAATTCAATACATGGCAAAAAAATTCGTTTCAACAGCACTGCTCGTATTGCAAGACATCGCTCATTAATCAAGTTGAAATTTATTAAAAAATGTTGCTCGTCTAGCAAACATATTTCTTCGAAAATATTTCTTCTAGACACATGAGGAGTCCAAAGCGGATGCACAAAAGGGCGTACAAGGTATTATAACAGCAATGGAAAGAGGGGGCCTTACGGTGAACATGAAGCAGAGAGGTTACCTAGTTTTCAATTGTAGTGGCCTGGGGCAACGGGGTTTCATTCGTTTTGGAGATGAGGGGATACCAGTGATGCAAGAGGTTCGTTTTTTAGGATCAGTTTCTCAGAGCAATGGGGAGATACATTTCCGGCGTGACCCATAGGTTTAATGCAGGATGGTGGAAGTGGAGACAGGCAAGTCCCGATGCAGTATTTGCACAGTTCTGGTGCAAATACTGCACAGGCACTAAACTAACGCACTGATTTTTGGGTATTAGCGGTACGCAGTTTTCCCAAGTGGTCACCCACGTCAGTACTAACTGGGATTGCATTACTTAACTTCAGTTATCAGACGAGAACTGGCGTGTACAACGCAATAAGCTGCTCGCCCAGCATTCCCAAGCGGTCACCTACGTCAGAACAATTCGGGGGGTTTCGTTGCTTACTGCCACAACCTGGTAGTTGATACAGTACTACATTTGGATCCACACATCTCCCGAGGGTCAAACCTACATCCAGTGTTTTGTCATCACATCCTGCCGCCTCTGGTGTAACAGTACTGCAATATGATTGGTGTTCAACCACGTATATTCCCCCCTCCTACTCTTACTTTAAAATGGTAAACTGAACGGCACACAGTGGGGCAAGAGAGCCGAACACCTGGCAGAAATTCAACAAATGAAAGTGTCTGAAAGATAAAATTTCGGGTTTTACTGGACACTGGATACCCTCCTACACCTTGCCCTAGCTGATTTAGAGGTGTCTGCACAGTTTTGTGCAACATAAAAAGCCACATTTGACCCTCTATTTTGCAGTTAAGATGACTTGGTCTGATTGCAGTTATTTTCAGTCCTGAAAGTGTCGTCATTTACATATCTAGATTCGAAAATGGGAAATTTTTTCTATGGGGTCTTCATCTTCATGTATGTAGCTGTATTTAATTCTTGGAAAAGTAATATTTCAGTGCAAGGAATTTATATAAATAAGCTTCAAAGAAGGGTGAGGCAAAATATTGGATTTTCACACCTGAAATTGGAAATTCATCTAGTTACTAATGAATCCCACAATATCCCGCGTGGTTTCTTCCTTTTTACATTGAAATACTCATTCCAAATTACAATTCAGGTGATTTCTTCTGCCCGTTTTCCCCCATTTAAAAATGCAGAAGGTCATCTCGGAACAACTTAACCCTTATCATGCGTCACCAGGCCTTGCATTTTCTGGATTTCCTCTTATGGACCTCATTAACTTCCTGCTTTTTGGCATACAGCCGTTTTCAGGAGATTGATTATTCCATTGTGTAGGTATATTTAGAAAAATCGCAATTAAATTGGGTAGAATGCATGATTTACTGTGCCAGTGATCCCAGGTTCCATACTGGATCGAGGTGGGTTGGAGCTTCTTTCACATGATTTAAGGCCCTTTAACAACAATGGTCATTAGAGCCCTGTTGAGTGTTTAGTTTTAATGCAGTCTTCACAGACACTACACTGTTAGGACGATATAGGGACAGTATTATCAGTATCAAGTGTTCCCAAGCGGTCACCCATGTTAGTACTAACTGGGGTTGCGTTGCTTAATTGCAGTCATCAGACTGGGAATGGTATGTTCAATGCAATACACCCACATGAAACACCCCGAGTATGACTTCCTTCAGATGAGAGGTAAACCCAACGTCCCACATGGCGTACAATGGCATAGGAACGTAAAAGAACACTATTATGCAACAGGTAGATAAGGTCAAATTTCCCGGTGTAGAAGTCAGATCCGGCAGATTGGCAGAGTGCCCCAACGAACAGTAAACTGCCCATAAATAAGCAGTGCAGTTGCAGTTTTGCTAGTGCAGCCAGCTGCAAAATCACCTGTGCAATATATCACCTTTGTGTCCATTCAGAAGGACAAGATGGGTACTCAGGTCCCTGCCATAGGTGGGAATAGGGTTAGGAGTAGGTTTCTTAAGTATACCAAATGCCCTTAAAAGAAATGTGCAACCTTGAACATTCGTTGAATAATACTGGAGTTGATGCCAGTTTTGATGGTCTCCTTGCCCCACTGTGCGGTGTCAAAGCAGAGAAAGCGGTTTTTTTTTCAGGAGAGGAGAAGACACAACCCTAGCGACGTCACTGATTGCAGTTATCAGACAAGGAATGGTGTGTTCAATGAAACCCACCCACACGACAAACCCCGAGTGTACCTTACTTCAGATGAGAGGTAAACCCAAGGTCCCACGTGGTGTACGATGGCATTGGCACATAAAAGAACAGCACTATGCAACAGGTAGATAAGGGCAAATTCCTGGGTGTAGGAGCTCGCTCGCTGGAATCAGTGGAGCGCCCCAACAAACAGTACTCCGACGATAAATAAGCAGTGCAGTTGCAGTTTTCTTGGTTAAGCCGGCTGCAAAATCACTGTCCAATATATCACCTTTGTGTCTATTCAGAAGGACAAGTTCAATACTTAGGCCCTTTTCATAGGTGGGAATATTCTTAGGAGTAGTTTTCTTAAAGCCTAGTTGAGTGGCAAGTGCTACAAGAAAAAACAGCACGTGCACAACAAAGAAAGGGGTGTCGTAAAGCACTGTCCCCAAAACGAACAGCACCTGTACTGGTTCAAAGGTAGGCAGCAGTCATTACACACGCTGGTTGATGTTCGCTAGGTGGTGTACAGAGCGAACAAATAACAGCTATTTTGAAATTTGCAATAGGTGTCGTCTGCAGTAAAATCAGCCAAAGTCATATGTGCACTTCAGGGCTGCCCGCTGAACTCTCAACTGCACTTTTCCACAAATTGCGCGCCTCCACGAACAAAATGGAGTGAAAACATCAACCGTTCGTGTTGCTTTGTCTGCTAACGTACGTCTGTACCACGTGCAACTGAACCAGGCTTATGTCTACCAAATGCCTTTAAAGCAGTGATTCCCAAAGTGGGGCCCACGCCCCACAAGGGGACAATTCAATTGTTAAGAAGGCAATTTGAAAATGCTCTCCCCATTTCGGAACGGAATAATTTCCCATTTCAAATACTACCCTAAACCGGAAAACAACCTAACATGGAAATGGAATAAGTTTTGGGAACCGTTTGCATAAATAATCTGACTAATGCCTGGTTCCGTATACACACTCGCTAATGCTATTACCATTTAATCAGACGACACAGCACAAAAAATGGTGACGTCACACTGCTACTTGGGGTGTCGCAGAGCAGCTTTGCATGACGGTAGTTGAGTTGACCAGTGGTCAACTCACATAGCGTTACGCACGTCACCCTGCATTGTGATTGGCTGGCGGATGAGCTGTCTGCTAAAAAAATGGTGGAGGATAATGTAAGTCATGTCAGTGGCGTGCAGTTAAGGAATTGTGCTGGCAGTCCTTCATAATGCACTAGCACAAAACGTCATCAAAATGTCATCAGTGGCGACGTGATTAGCATTGAAATGCGGTGGATATGGAACTAGGCATAAGACAGATTATTTTATGCATAACACTACAATGCAGGCTTAAATTTTGAGTGTGACTGTACATGCACCAACGTTCTAGGGACCATTACGGTCAGATACACACAGAGCTACCCAATAGTCCAATAGTGAGGCAATGACAATGTACAGTAAAACACGTTTATAACGTTCATGGCTACTACGTTTTCAGGTAATTTTGTCCTATAAGGGTCCGATTGCATAGCAGACGAATCTTCGTACTTCTAATGAAGGAAAGTATTAAAAATACATGTTGCGGGGCCTGTTGTTGGTTATTGCTATCAGCAATTTTGAGGGTGATTTTGGAAAACTACCCTGTGGGCTACGCTTTCCCTTGTTCCATTTTGCACTTTCCATCGGGTTCAGGTATAAAGCAATTCTTCAGAGATTTTTCTGTGTCTAGAAAAGCAAGATTTGTACAAACGGGATATTCCTGGCTACACGAGATAATTCACAGAATCGATATGTATCTCGTTCGTGAAGCAGAGGCCTTCAAGCCAATGGCGAGAAGACTGGAGAACTGTAAGACCAAAAGTAGAGATCATTGTAAAGGTTTTTTATTTAATTATATTGTGATATTTCATTAATTTATCCTGTGATTAATTATATTTTGTGACATCTTATTTACTGCTACTGCTCATATCGCAAGGCCCTGCAACATGTATTTTTAATACTTTCCTTCATCGGAAGTATGAAGGTTCGTCTGCTACGCGATCAGACCCTTATAGGACAAAATTACCCATTTTCATGCCTATAGTGTCTGTTTGGGCTGGTCCCGGCAGAGCCTATGGCTTTTCAATGGTGGAGGGTCATGGATATTGCGTTTGCTTTCATGGTTATAACGTTTGCAAGGCCCTGGTGGGCAGGTTTTTCATGGATATGAAAAACCTGTATGTGCGCATGTCCTGATTAGGATATGTGCAGAATGTACAACATAAGCTGGGCATTACATACATTGTACATGAACAGATCACTCAATCTTGCTAATGTGTGAATTTAGTAAAAATGACACAAGCGAACTAGAATTGAGGTGGTAACACAATTTACAATGAACTTGTGTAGAGGTCAGCCAAGATACCAAAAGGATATTTGTGCCTCACCATCCAGATAGGGAGTGGCAAATTGCATTGGACGCACCAGTTCTCGTCTGATCACTGAAGTTAAGCAATGCAACCCTAGTTAGTACTGACATGGGTGGCCACTTGGGAAAACTGGGTACTGCTATTATCCAAAAGTGTCGCATTAGTGTAGTATCTGTGCAGTCTCTGCATAAGAACTGCACTTTGGAAGGGACTCTAATGACCTAGTAGTTGAAGAGCCCTAAAACACTGGCAAACAAATACCATCCACCATGAAGCAATATTAAATTCTTGATTATTGTACACATAGGAAAATAATTTTCAGTATGTACCCGAACATGCCTTTGGAAAAGCACAAAAAGGCATTTCATGGCTATAGCGTTTTCACGGTTATAACATTTGTTCCCTTCGGTTCCCAGCAAAGCATTATAACAGTATTTTACTGTACTTTAAAAGACATGTGGGGGGAGGGGCGGATCTCTGGGGCACATCCATCAACTGATGCATAATTCAACTTTTGACTGATGAGACATTCTTTTTGCATTTGCTATTGCCGTTTCTATTCTGCCAGTCCAACTTGCAGTTGGCAAAACCACTGAACATAGGACATTGTCTAAAGGGCAGTGGAGGACCTATTGTAAGTGCTAGCTAGATTTATACTAGGGGATTCTGAATATTTAAAAATATTTGGGTGCAATTGTTTGATGTGTCCCCCCCGGTCCGCCTTTGGATCAGTCCCTGTGTGGGGGCAGAGTAACTTTTTAGTTTATGGACTTTTATTTTGAATACCATCATCCTAATAAAAGGTGATCATACTTTTTATACTTTGGTTTAATAAAACACAACCCTTTGTAAAACGGAAACCTGTGAAAACGGAAAAAAATATGGGAACGACCAGGTTCAGTTTTAGAGAGGTTTTACCGTAGTGAAGGGCCCTAAATCACCAACAAACAACTGCAGAGTTGTGATGTGAGATGTGGTATAAACTAAAAGGTTGTGGCAGTTAGTTTGTTTGTTAGAGTTTAAGGTCCCTTCAACTATAAGTTCATTAGAGACCCATCCACTGCATAGTTCTAATGCATATACTGCACAGACACTACACTAATGTGACGATTATTAGGTATTAGCAGTACCCAGTTTTCCAAAGCGACCACCCATGTCAGTACTAACTGGGCTTGCGTTGCTTAACTTCAGTGATCAGACGAGAACTGGTGTGTCCAATACAACTTGCCGCTCCCAGGGTTGTGGCAGTGACTCGTTACTAAATGCACTGTGGCCGATTTTCAGCGGCCATGTTAGATGTTTATGAGAGAAAACCCAATACAAAGTCTTATGTCCTCATGTCTTCATTATCTTACCCTTATCCAGCGTGTGGATGGGTCGGTTCTGCGGGTTCTAGCCCTCCACACCTGCCTATCTCCCATCATGTCCTTGTCCACCCCACACACAAAACACCCATATCCTTACTTACAACCTGCGCCCACGTTGTCTTTGGTCTTCTTCCACTGCCCTGGATGCATCCAACCACCTGCAACGAGACCTGCAAAATAGACCTAAGGGGGTCCTCCTCCACTCTTCTACCTGCATGTCCAGGTACTGTATATGCAAATGAAAGGAAGTTTATTAATGTTCTACTTACAAGATGGACTGCCACAATGTGTGGTGATGGTGAAGCCAAATGTGAACACGACAAGTTACAGGACTAGCGGCATACAGAATCAATGTTGTTCAGCACTGAACTGGGCCCCATGGCCTTACCATTGCTTTCCAAAGTCGACTGCTGTCAGGGGATGAACTGGCTGTCATTAAGCAAAACAAGATACAAAATTCAGGAATGAGCATTTTAAAGGTAATTTAGTGGTGGGGGAATTCGCAGAAAAAAATGAAGAAGAGTAGATTGAGGTGGTATAGACATGTAGTAAGACCGTCCAGCATATCACCTTTGTGTCCATTAACAGCGACATGATGGGTGTCGCTCTACCATAGGCGTTAGAAGGGTAAAAAGTTGTTTTGCTGTGTTGTTACCAGTAGGGTCACTAGGGTTGGTGTCACCCGGTGTGGTGACACCCCCCTCCCATGGTGTCAACTCCTCTCCCAAAGAAAGGCGCTTCTTCTGCTTTCGTGTCACCCCCTTTTCTCATGGGGCGAGTGGTGTCACCTGGTGCGGCCCGCACTCTCCGCACCCCCTAGTGACGCCCCTGGTTGTTACTACGTTTGTATGTATTATAAGGACGTTCCTCACATGAAATTCTGCAGTGTCACTGCCACAACCTGCAGTTGCGTCACTAGGGGGTGCGGCCCACACCGGGTGACACCACTCGCATCCTGAGAAATGGAGTAAACCCAAAACAGAAGAAGCGCCTTTTATGGGAGAGGGTGGAACCAACCCTAGCAACGCCACTACCAACCTGGTTGATGATACCACATCTGGGACCACAACTCTCGAGGTGGTTGCAGTGCCATCCAGCCCATTGATACCATAGCCAGAGAGTTAACCATATCTGGTGTAACAGAACTGTAATGCCTGGTTCCGTATACATACGCGCTAACGCTTACCAGTGTGTGCCCGGGGTAGAATAGGCACACTGCATACCTGCATGTCGTAAGAGGCAACTAAAAGGGGTGACTTTTTCTTGCCCCAGTCTGGACAACACCACTGTCGTCTCTGTCTATGACGTGTCCTGGACAGGATGATACCAACATCGTGGTTGTTCCAGTGTTCAGTCTGACTTGTTCTCGGTCGATGTAGGCTCCTCAATGAGGTGACCATAAACAAACGCCTACACATGTGTTTTCCGTGCATGGAGACCCATACCCAGGGAAAAGTGGATCCTGGTGGTTGAGGAAATGCAAGCCCTGCACTGTCTCTTGGCCACTCCACACTGGTGAGGTGGCTGACGGACATCGGGGACTAGGGTTGCGACCCACAGCCTCCAAAACATCACTTTGGCCACAGCTTCCAGGGAAAACGGGAGGCCAAGGCAGTAGCTCGGTCTTGGTCAATCGGCTGGGGGCGCATAAGTGGTTATGCCTCCTAGGATGACTGTAAGTGGACCGGCAGTCAACCCCGATGCCAATAGTCTGGTACTCGGGGATTATGCCACCCAAACGGTATCCTGTCCGAGTAGTCTCGACGACCCGAATGGGCGTCCCCTCGTTGGGCTCGGTGGTGGGTGAGACCTGCGGGCAGCGAAATCATAATTTACAACAATTATGGCAACTATAACCCAGAGGCTGGGGGCCTCTTCAAAAAACCCCACCCCTCCCCCTTCTTTAGTTTCAATGACTTGTGTTGAGCCAGAAGATGGCGGGCTCGGTCCCACTCAACTGAGTGGGCCAGCTGCCAGTGAGTTAATGGAGACGAGCACTGCTCCAACTAAGAGGCCGCATTCCCCCAGTCACCCAACTGGATCAGGGAATGCCCCTGTGGTGTCAAATACATCAGCACCTGCCGTTAACAAGAGGCAACGGCCTCTTAGCCTTAAGGTGCAGGGCTCCATTGCTGATGCAAAGCGTGTTCCTGCATCTAAGGAAGCCTCAGGTGCAGTCAAAAGCACTTCTATTCCTTCTTCCTATCCACCCCCCCATTTCTTTCCATATCCGGGGAGGATGGTGCATCCTTGGGGAAGGCGTCGCCCTTCCTTATCACCAAAGCCATCAAGGGCATTGCCAGTGATGTGACCTCGGTCAAGAAACTGCGCAATGGCACCTTGTTGGTGGAGGCATCTGCCAATCACCAGACCGAAGCATTATTAAAAATGCGGAAACTCGGTGACATCCCCATTGTGGTCGAACTGCATCGCACTTTAAACACCAGCAGAGGTGTGGTGCGGTGCCCCGATCTGCATGGGGAGTCAGAAGAGCAAATAGCGGAGGAGGTTAGGGACCAGGGTGTGATGGCTGTCCGCCGCACCTCTGTCCAATGGTATGGAGAATCCCGGCCATCTGACAAATTGGTGCTGACCTTTGGTAGGCCCAAGGTGCCAGAGTACATCATGGCTGGCTACCTCCACTTGCCTGTGCGTCCTTTCATACCAAGCCCGCTTCGGTGTTTCAAGTGCCAACGTTATGGCCATGGCCAGAATTTCTGTTCTGCCAACGCCATGTGTGGCACTTGTGGGCAGGGAGACCACTCCCCAGAGTCTTGTAAGACTAAACCTTTTATGTCTGAACTGTAAGGGCAACCACCCCGCGTCTTCTCGGGACTGCCCTACTTGGTTGCAGGAGCGCGCAATCCAGGAGTTGCGTGTCCAGAAGGGTATCAGCTTTCTGGATGCGTGGCAGCTGCTAGCCTTGCCAGGGACCCCCAGTCGTGTGGTGTCGTATGCAGGTGCTGCCAAGGCATCTGCTGTGTCGTCTGTCTGCACCCAGACGGACACACTACCTCAACTCCCCCTCTCATCCGTTTGACGCCCTCTCGGGCCCGTGGGGTCCATGGAGTGCCGGTCTGTGCAATCATTGGCTGCCAGACGGACCCCGACCCCGTTTCCAACGCTACTTCCGGCTCCACCACCGCTTCTGGCCCATGCATGGGCCCCCAATAATGTCAGTGCCAGTTTCTTTGGAGGCCCCAGATGCTGCTCATGAAAGAGAGGCATCTCCTGTAAAGGCCTCCCTCCCTGTCTCAGTCCAGCCAGCCCCCTCCACGGAGAGGGTGGTGGGTGAGACAGGTGGAAAGAAAGTAGGGACACCTACCACTTCCACAGTAGTGCGGGTGTCCTTGGTTCGTCCACCCAAACTCTCTAGCCAACAGCAGAGAGCAAGGGGTGGTTTCATGCCCCTTCTGGGGAAAGATGGGGATTCCTCCTTCGAGGTGGAGGAGGATGAACCAATTGAAGGCATCCCTTCCTTTTCTGCAGTGGGACGGAGAAAAGGGAGGAATAAAAATAAGCCACCAAAGAACACTTGATGGTAAATTTCCTACAATGGAACTGTCTTGGTTTTTCCCACAAGAGGGACGAGATCAAACTTCTGATCTCTCGGCACAACCCTGTCTGCATCTCCCTCCAGGAGATTCTGTTTAAGAGTGATACCCCCATTTCACAACGGGGGGTACACAACATTTGCTGACACCTGGCAGCAAGGAAGCCACCCTGTGGGAGGGGTGGCTATCCTTATCCGGAATGGGTGCATGCATGTGCCAGTTGCTTTTCAGACGCCTCTTCAAGCAGTGGCGGTCTCATTGCAACTGAATGTGCCTACCACTCTGTGTTCACTTTACATGCCTCCTGGGATCGATATCCCATGGGCAGACCTCGACTCCCTCAGTGCCCAGCTTCCAAGACCCTTCTTGATTATGGGTGACTTCAATGCCCATAATCCACAATAGGGCTCGGACAGTCACAACACCCGAGGGCGACTTGTGGAACAATGGGTGTCACACAATAGCCTCATTGTTCTCAACACAGGTGCCCCCATGCATGTGATGACTGCCACTGGTGGTCTTTCATGTATAGACCTTTCCATCTGCTCTCCTGGGTTGGCACCAGGTTTGCAGTGGGAGGTTCTGTCAGACCCTTGTGGAAGTGACCACTTCCCTATCAAGATTAGCAGTAGAGATCGGGCATTGCCCCAACACCCACCACGGTGGTGTCTGCATCGGGCGGACTGGGAGGAGTTCACCCACCATATACATTTTCGTTCACTGTGTGATTTTGATGTTGTCAACGATCCAGTGAGTCACTTCACAGAGGTGGTGGTTGGAACGGCATTGGCATCCATCCCGCAGAGCTTGTGTAACCCACAACGAGCACGGGTGCCATTGTGAACAGAGGATTGTCGGAGTGCGATTCGGGCTCGCTGACGAGCCCTTCGCAGCTTTCAATCTCGTCCCACCGAAGCCAATCGTGTTGATTATCTCGGAGCCCGGGCAAATGCACGACGGGTGATCAAGGAGGCCAAACGCTCATCATGGAGTCAGTATGTCTCCTGACTTACCCGTCACACGCCCTCCAAGAAAGTCTGGGAAAAGCTGAGGAAGATCCAAGGCAGATATTTACCATCATGTGGCTCAGGTCTCCTTGTACAAGGGAGACATTGCCTTTTGCTGTGTGAGGTGGCTGAGGAACTGGGAAGGTTCCCGGCAGTTCCCGGCACTACACGGCAACATTCCTGCAAACGAAGCAGGCTGCAGAACGCCATCCACTGAACTTCATTGGTGGTGTCGCCGAGGGGTATAACAATCCATTTGCCCCTTGGGAGCTATGAGCAGCTCTAGCATGAGCCAGGGACACTGCCCCTGGACCAGATAGCATACACTATCAAATGCTACGACAGCTACCAGAGGAAGGCGTTATATACCTCCTTGAGGTATTCAACATCATATGGCGGCAGCATGAAGTCCCTGCAGGCCCAAAACCTGGGAAGGATAGTAGCCTTGCAATAAATTACAGACCCATTTCATTGACGAGCTGTCTTTGCAAAACCATGGAACGAATGGTTAATTGGCGCCTGGTGTGGTATCTGGAACGGCACCACCTTCTTGCTGATGCCCAATGTGGTTTCCATGCTGGCAGGTCTTTGGTGGATCATCTGATATCACTGGAGACTGCAGTATGTGAGGCCTTTCTCCATAGACAGCACTTAGTGGCTGTCTTCTTTGATGTGGAGAATGCATATGATACCACATGGCGCCATGGTATACTGGAGACCTTGCACCAGTGGGGGCTCAGGGGTAATCTGCCCCTCTTCCTCCATAGCTTTTTGTCCGAATGGACATTCATAGTGCGTGTGGGTAACACCTAGGGGTCCCACAGGGGAGCGTCTTGAGTGTGACGCTCTTTGCTGTTGCAGTGAATAGCCTACCATCCTCCGTTCACCCCCCGGTAAAGTCGTCCCTCTTTGTGGACGACTTTTCTATCAGGTACCGGGCTGCCACGATGCACAGCATTGAGCGTCAGCTGCAACTGGCACTCAACAGTGCCAAAGAGTTTGCCACTTCACGTGGCTATAAGTTCTCTCCTGACAAAACAATGGTCATGCACTTCTGTCGTAAGCGAGGGCTCCACCCTGAGCCGCAGCTTACCTTGAATGGCCACCTCCTCCCAGTTGTAGAGGCGGCCCGGTTTCATGGTCTCCGTTTTGACAGCTGTCTGACATGGGTCCCACACTTGAGGGAGCTGAAGGCTAAGTGCCTTTGGTCCCTGAATATTCTGCGGTGCCTGCAGGGAACTGGTTTTGGGGCAGATTGAATGGTGATGCTACGACTCTACCAGTCACTCGTTCGATCCCGTCTCGATTATGGCTGCAGCGTTTTTGGCCTGGCTGCTCCATCTACTCTCCGGATGCTGGACAGTGTTCACCACGCTGGCATCCGGGTGTCCGTTGGGGCGTTCTGCACCAGTCCAGTCCTCAGCGCTCCCAGTCCTCAGTCCTCAGCCTCAGTCCAGACCACAGGCTGGTGAACCACCACTGACTGTGTGGCAGCAGTAACTTGCAACTGCATATATTTTGTGGCTGAAAGGTCAGCCACAGCACCCTACACACGCGGTCGTCTTTAGTAACACTGTGAGACGGCCATTCGATTGCCACCCGGGGGTTCCCCCTCCATTCGGTGTGTGGTAGATGGACGGTCTTACCGGCCTGGGTGTGACTCTGCCTAGGGTGCAGCCTGTGCTGCCGGCCTCTGTGCCAGCCTGGACAGTGCCAGAGCAAAGTTTAGATTTGTTGCTTGCAGCCTTACCCAACACCAGTACCGATAGGTCAGTGTACCAACAAGAGTTTGGACGCCTCTCTTGGACCTATCGAGGCCATGTTTTTATTTACACGGATGGGTCGAAGGATGGCTCCTCGGTGGGTTGGTCAGTCTTTACAACTGGTCATCTCATGGATGGCCGCCTTCCAGGCGTTGCCAGTGTCTTAACTGCAGAGCTCACAGCTCTGCACAGGGCACTGGAGCTCATCCAAGTGTTGAATGACAGACACTTTGTTGTTGTGACTGACTCCTTGTGCTCCCTTCAGCTGTTGCACACCCTATATGGCAGACATGCCATCGTCCAGGGTGTGCACAGATTGCTGCTGATGATTCATAAGCAGGGCAAGACAGTGTTGTTTATGTTGGTCCCGGGGCATGTTGGCATCACGGGCAATGAGAGGGCGGATGCCCATGCCCGTCAGGTGGCCCACTTGCCAGATATACCAAACACTGCTGTCCCCTCCTCCGATGCTCTCCTGATGGTGCAGCGGGCCATCCATGAACAATGGTGGGTCCAGTGGTTTGCGGAGACCACTAACAAACTCTGCACACTGAAGGACACCCCAGAGCACTGGGGGTCATTGTGCTGCCAGTCGTGGAGGGAGGAGGTTGTGCTTGCTCAGCTTTGGATCAGTCACACGTTCCTCACCCACTCCTACATTTTATGGGATTAGGAACAACCATGGTGTGACTTCTGTTGGGAGCCTCTCACAATGGCACATATCTTTAGTCACTGTGAGAGATACCATGAAATGAGATACCGTCTGGGAGTCAGTCGTGAGCTCTCCACCTCACTTGGGGATAACCCTCAAGGGGTTGAGAACTCGCTTGTATTTGTGGAAGAGGCTGGCCTCTTTCACAAAATTTGATTTATACATGGTTTTTAGACAGTTTTCACATTTATTCTTGTCCTATTTTGGCTTTTGCCTTTTATCTTTGTGTCTTTTTTGGCTTTTGCCGTATTTATTATAATGTCTGTTATTGGCTTTTGCCACAATTATTGTCTGTCCGTTTTGGCTTTTACGCTTTTATGGTTGTGTATGTTTTGGCTTTTGCCACTTTTATTCTGTATGTTTTGGCTTTTGCTGCATTTATTGTTATGTATGGTTTGGCTTTTGCCGCTTTTATTGTTGTGTCTTTTTTGGCTTTTGCCGTTGTTATTTTTACTGTCTGTTTTGGCTTTTGCCGTTGTTCTTTTAATGTCTGTTTTGGCTTTTGCCTGTATTTATATTCCATAGTTGTTTGGCTCTTGCCTTTTGTATTTTTTATTAGTTTTAGTGGGCTTTTGCCATTATTTATTGCCATCATGGTGGGAAGGCGATTTACACCCCTACCATGATGATTGTCTCTCTGGGCCCTAATTACCATAGTAGTCGATGGGCCCTAAAATACAAACAAACTGCAGTTTGTCTTGATGACGGTGTTCTACGTCACTATTTTGTTGGTTACGCGCGCTCTTTTTTCGCTGGTAGCGTTTGCCACTGAACCAGCCTAAACGTGAACATGAAGAAGTCGGAGTACCTAGCTTTCAATTGTAGTGATGAGAAGCAAGGGTATGAGATTCGTTGTGGGCTTTCGGGTGGGTCACAGGTTCGCCACCACTGCATTAATAATATTATTAACTACATTAGTTCCTGAATTATTAACAGGGTCCCAGCAGAAGGCAAATCATTTAAAGCGTGGGCTACCGTGTTATGCAGCTTGCATTTCGTGACGATGTTTTCAGTCAAAATCCTGGATCAGTCCAGTCAGCTTTTGGAAAATTTATGTAGCAAGCAACAACAGTGCAGAAGGAAATAAAAACATTGAACCAACAGCACCCAGCATTCCCAAGAGGTCACCCATCTCAGTACTACATGGGCCTGACGTTGCTTAACTTCAGTGACCAGATGAGAACTGGTGCTTCCATTGACGAAAGTGTTTGTTTTATTATGGTATAGATACGCTACCTAGACCATTGTCTTTTTTTTTATTATTATTTCATTGGATTAACATTCATTCAGTAGCTAAATTTGTCCACCTCAAATATTAAAATTCAAATATACTTAGCTGGGAAATTATCCAAAAAAGGCACCTTATAGAATTAAGACAAACTGTTTCTTTGCTGCTGACATCTAGTGATGTTACGAATAAACTCGGGATGATTGTTAACTACAGTGAAACCCCTCTTTCGGTTTACCTCCCACGAAGGTCCACTTTTTTAACGAACGGAAAATTCTTTGGTTTGTTTTTGTGCTTTGGGGGCCCTTCAACCAGGGCATCGAACCGTTATGTTTTTGCATTCCGGTTTCGGTTACGGTTCATGTCAAATAAATATATAGGTTCTGTTACGGTTTTCATTCCAGTAAAAAAGAACGGTTATTGCGGTTTACGTTTTTCAGTTTCACACCGAATATTAATTTTAAAAAAATAATATGTATTAACCATAATTTTAAAATACAGTAGATTATAATAAAAATATCCATTGTCATCATCCTCATCATCTCACCCTTTTCCCACCTAAGGCAGGGTTGGGTCTGTGGGTTCTAATCCTGCACTCCCGTCTATCCCCCACCAAGTTCTCCTCCACCCACTGCCGGCCTTCTCTATAAAGGGGCCCGGGTGCAAAATCTTTTTGGGGCCCCAAAAGTAAAAATAAAAGGATTCAGAGTAAATGGACTCCTCTTAGATGCCCTAATGCCCTAATTTTGGAAGGTATTACATTTTTGGATGATGCCATGTGTCCTAATATGTCATCATTGCATTTATGAGTTGGTCAACGCATTACGTCCACACCTTGGAACATTTTAAGTTTGACCTGTGTCATTATACGTTTTTTATTACACTTCTGATTATTAAAGGTATTTTGGTTTTAACAACCCCTTATCTTCATCTGTTTTGTTTTTGACAGCTTGTGGCTGGCAATCAGTTCATGGAGCAGCCAAGTGACCCAAAACACCAGAAAGGTTGTACAACCCTGGTGTAATTCAATGGATGGGTTGTTAGGTTATGTTTAGGTTATGTTGCATTGGCAGGTTCGAATGAGGGCCATTGCCCCTACAATGACGTATTAAACCTTTAATATTAGCAATGATCTGGGTCCTGATGCGAACTGATAGTGGGGCCCGGGTGCAATGCGCCCTCTGCACCCCCCCGGATAGCCGGCCCTGCCTCCACCCCGCATGCCTCCATTTCCATTTGCACCTCCTTGTCCCTCTCCCTCATTATTCAGCGATGTGTCTACTGCAAGCCTACCTTATACTCATTCCAAATTCCATCACTTCTTGAGACCGACTCATGTACCGCAGCATTCTTATCTCGGACACTTGCATTCTAGTTACGTGGTTCTCCCTCACTGCCCAACATTACCCTGTTCAACTTCCCTATCACACAGGACTCTGCTTTTGAAATGGGACACACTGTACATGCACATTTTCTATACATACAGCATGTGCAGTGTGATTCTGATGCTTAGAGTGATTTTGGGCCCCATGTTCGTGCCCATATTCGCAAATGTGGACACTCCATTGATGTAAATAGTGGTGCAAGATGTAAAGCAGGGTTTACACTGTGTTCAACATACTTGCGCAACTGTTTCATTAGAAAAGACTCATGCAGTTTTAAACGGGGGCTCGTCCCGAAACTTGCTGCGCGATTCAGCCTCGTGGTAAGCCACCGCACTGTCGGTTTTTGGACGCGCATCAAAGGGTTTCGCCACTCCCACTGCTTGTACTGTTACTCTAGAGACGTTTTTTATGCTTGCATCGCGCAATATTTTGCTCAATGGAAGCAGGGAGGGCGAGATTGCCTCAAGCCTGCGGAAACAGTTGCAGCGAGTATGTTTCGTGCAGTGTAAATCCAGCTTAATACATGCAGAGATGTTTCACACAATGGACGATTGAATGACATCTTACAGGCTGTTATGTTTAAGCAGGTTTTTACAGGTGTTGAACCGATAAGAGCGATATTTCTTTTTTGGTTCAGTTCCAGTTTTAGTTCCGAGCCAAAATAACGGTTTTACCGGGTTTAGGTTTTCGGTTTCGTTCCGGTTCGATGCCCTACACTCAACTAGACGGTCATTTAAAGCCCCATCCACAGTGTAGAGCTTATGCAGAAACTGCACAGACACTACACTAATGCGACGGTTTTTGGGTATTAGCAGTACCCAGTTTTCCCAAGCGGCCACCCATGTCGGGTGAGAACTATATAGTGTATCTAACGCAATTTGCCACTCAAAATTCTCTGGTACCTGAACTTCAATTTGGTTAATCCCCCTAATCGGTCCACTCCTCTGATGGGCCAAGTTTTGTATATCTCCATGGGTGGACCCATTAAAGAAGTTTTAATGTATTTTAGTAGGCAAATTGAGGATTAAAACTACTTTTTTTCATAAATTATAGGAAGTACTAATTTATATCGGCAACCCCCCTTCTCAGTAACTGAGTCAATAATTCTAGAGCCCATATTGGGCCAAGGTTGGTTGGCATGTTTTGGGGTAGAAGTAAAACTTAGGTTCCGTGTGGTGGACAATGGCACTTGCCCATCAAAGAACCGGTAGATGAACGGGTAGATGAGCCTGGTAGATGCTTCCTAACACCAGTGAAATGCCCGACGAATAGTAGACGGAAGATAAATAAGCATAGGGGGGGGTACTGCTTGTGTTGTGTAGCATTGCAACAGAGTAGTGTCTGTGTTGCCTCTGCATTAGAACTACTGTACGCAGTGGACAGGACTCTAATGACCATTGTAGTTGAAGTGCTTTAAAGCACCAACGAAAAGGGAAACACCAGTTCTCGTCTGAGTAGTGAACTTAAGCAATGCAACACCAGCTAGTACTGACATGGGTGGCTGCTTGGGAAAACTGGGTGCTGCTAATACCAAAAAATCGTCGCATTAGTGTAGTGTCTGTGCAGTCTCCGCATTAGAACTATGCTGTGGACGGGGCTCTAATGACCTTGTAGTTGACGGGCCCAAAAACATCACCAAACAACAACAACCAACGAAACGTAGAATAACATCTCAGATGTTCCCTCTAAGGAGCCAAGTCTCATGTGCAATTGATAGTTCTGATAGTAACATGCGCAAGTGTTTACATGATTAGCAAAAATATGTGCAAGTAGCCCTTGCCAGCAAGTTATTGCACAGATGCTTACACCATATAGTGGATAGTGTGCTTGCTTGCAATGCTCAGAAACATAGAAAAAAATATCATTATAAGCAATTTGAACAATTGAAATGTGGTGGTGATAGCAAATGAATTTTTTGCCCTTTATGCATTGCATAGGGCTTTTCCTGCACTTCGTATGGCCATTTAAATTTTACACAGTTGCTACACAGGGGTACAGGAGTACTCCATCAATCCTTATTCGAATAATGAAAAGCAATTAACCACTCATCTGTGACTTACCGGTATTACGAAGTTCAACGTATAATGTGAAAATACTGTGAATCACATTGCGGTAGGATCACCCACAGAGACAGACAGAATGAAAAACCCTGTGGTACACCAATACCCCTGTTGGGCATGAGCCTGATTTCTTATTGCATTATAGTTATTGTGCACTAGGTCAGACACCATGCAATATTAAAACTGACAAAGCTTTAATTTACCTGCCAAAATTTATATTTTGGTTGTAAAATGTGGTGTTGGAACACTGGGGTAGGCCGTCATCCCCCCACAGACAACTAGCCAATATTCCTGTATATATAATAGTATACATTGCTACAATTTACTTCCTTAAGTGAGCAGAGTCTTAACTCCACCGTGTGCGGGGAACTTTTCCCTGTGCACGGGACATCTGGCCCGTGTGCATGGCCGCGCATGCGAGCAGCTTAAAGGGAACATCAGGCCTTGAAATGCTGGATCGGTCAGCTTTCAGAGATCTTACAAAAAAAGGTACAAAAGCAGTCCAGCAATAAAGACACATTAACAGCACCCAGCATTCCCAAGTGGTCACCCATCTCAGTACTATATGGGCCCGACGTTGCTTAATTTCAGTGAGTGGACAAGAACTGGCGGTTTCAACGCTGTATGACCGTTGACAAAAACCCACCCTTCATCACGGTATACATACGGTATGTAGACTATTTCCCTTTTTTTCAATATTTCAATAACTGGGGTCTGACTGGGGGCACCCCAACCAGGCGTCCGGAACCCCCTAAGGATATTGACTGGATTTTCTCTGGGGGATGTCGGCCTACCCCACTTGTTCCAACATTGCATTACACAACCGAAATAGAAAGTTTTGGCAGGTAAATTAATGCTTTGTTTATTATAATGTTGCATGGTGGCTGACCTATTGCACAATAACAATAAGCAATGCATCATCATCATCATCTCACCCTTATCCCGCCTGTGGCGGTTTCGGGTCTGTGGGTTCTAACCCTCCACTCCCGTCTATCTCCCACCAGGTCCCCATCCATGCCGCATTCCACCATATCCCTAGTGACGACCTGCTCCCACGTTAACTTTGGCCTCCCCCTGCCCCGGGTGCTCCTGACCCCCTGCATTCCTGGAATGGCCCTAACAAGCTCCTCACCCCCTCTTCTCATTATGTGACCATACCACCTCAGCTTATTTTCCCTCATCTTTTTGGCAATGTCCACCACCCCCAGGCTACCTCTAACATACGTGTTCCTAATTCTATCTGCTCTTGACACCCCACTCGTGTACCACAGCATTCGCATCTCAGCTACTTGCATTCTAGTTACATGGCTTTTCCTCACTGCCCAGCACTCTGAACCATATAGCATAACTGGCCTAACCACTTTGCTGTAGAACTTCCCTTTCAACTTGATTGGGACCCTCCTATCACACAGGACTTCACTTGCCTGTTTCAGTTTCAACCACCTCGCATTGATTCTACGGGTCACATCCAAGTCTATCTCTCCATTGCTTTGAAATGTTGATCCTAAGTACTTTACCTCCTGCACCTTTTTCACCTGTTCCCCCCTTGTTTGTATGTCCGTGACTTTTTCTTGAACCTCCCAATTAAAAGCTAAGTACTCAGTCTTATTCATGTTAATCTTTAGCCCTCCCTTTTCCATTGCTCCTATTATATCATTTAGTCCCTTCTCTATCTGCTCTCTGCTGTAACTAATGTTCCCTATATCGTTAGCAAAAGCCAGGCACTGTGGGGCCCATTTTCCTACACCCGTCAGCAGTTCATCCAATACCAGTATGAAGAGATATGGACTAAGTGCTGAACCTTGGTGCACCCCAACCTTCACTGGGAAGCCCCCAGTGTTACCCCAAGGCGTCCTTACCCTGGCTATGGAGCCATCATACATATCCTGGACTATTGTAATAAACCCCTCTTCTACCCCCCTTTTCTGTAATACTTCCCAAACAACCTTT
>JAAFCE010009003.1:104211-148455 GCA_013389805.1 Trigoniulus corallinus
TTTACCCTTGTAGAGTGATAGTATCCAACTCTCCACTAGCTATCTTATTGAAAAGTTTCACCCACCACCTGATACCTGTCCTCCCTAAGCTATGCCATACTTCAATGGGGATTCCATCTGGGCCTACAGCTTTTCAACCTTTCATCTTCCTAAGTGCCCTGGTTACCTCCTCCTCAGTTACACATTCCAATGCCCCTGCTGTTGCAGGATTGGTGGTACTGTCCTCATCTATCCCCACTTCATTCAAGAGGTTTTGGAAGTACTCCTCCCACCTCTGCTTTACCATTGTTGGAGAGAGCAAGACCCTACCTATGCTAACCTTCACTGTTTTGGCTCAGGAAATATCTTTTCCTGCCCTATCTCTAGCCTTGGCCAGTTTGAGACCTTCTCTCTCCCCTTCCTTAGTCCCTTACTGCTTGTAAAGAGCCTCATACTTCTGGTGTTTGGCCAGGGCAATCTTCCTCCTAGCAGTGGTCTTGGCCTGCCTATACTGCATCTTTGATGCCTGGTCCCCTATCTCCTGCCACCTGTGGAAAGCAGTCTTCTTTTGCTTGATGGCTGCTTCTACCTCCTCATTCCACCACCATGTTTGCCTGTTACCCTGGACTGTGCCTCCCACTCTACCCTGCCCCAAGATGGTTTTCCCACTGGCTCTAATTTTTCAGGCAACCATGTCCCACATGGCATCTGTTGTCCCTTCCTAATCTCAGTCTACTTGCCTGTGCACTTCTTGTGCAAATTCCTCTGTTTTGATGGGTAGTTTCCACCACATGATAACCTGCTCTCCTTTCCAAGAATGTGCCCTGCCTGCTGCTTTCACTAATAGTTCTAACATTAGTAGCTGATGGCCACATTCTTTTTGGAAATTTTCACTGGGGAGTGCCCAGCAATCACGAACCTCTGATCTATGCCTCACTCTGACTACAAAGAAATCTATTTGTGACATCCCTTGTGGTGACTGGTATGTGATAAGGTGCTTGTCCCTCTTCCTAAACCATGTATTTGCCAATGCAAGGCCAAGTGCATTTGCTGTGTCAAGGATTCGCTGCCCATCACTGCTTACTGTTCCATACCCCCATCCCCCATAGAAATCCCCATAACCCTGGCTGTCTTTGCCTACATGGCAATTAAAGTCCCCCCAATAACTAATCACTCATTTCCCTGGCATTGCCCTACTGGTACCTCCAGTGAGTGCACCAAGTCCTCAAACTCCTCCTGGAAGCCATCCTTTGTGGGCTCATCCAGACCTGCCTTGGGGGCATATGCACTGATGAGGTGCTGCACTACTCCTCTCCAAAACACTGTAACTAACATGAGCCTGCTATTGACTCGTTTCACTTGGGTGACCCCTTGTTTATGCTCCCTATCCAATAATATGCCCATGCCATTTTGCCCCCCCCCCTCACTAGCAGTATATATAAGCTTGTATCCCTCCCCAAGGGACCTTAATCTGTTCCCTTTCCATCTAGTTTCTTGGAGGAAAGCTACCTGGATCCTCCATTGCCTTAGTGTGTTAGCTAGTTCCCCTGATTTGCCTGTAAGGGACCCCACATTCCACATTCCAAATCTAAGATTTATCCCTTTGCTGCCTGCACATGCCCCGACTGGGGTCACCCCAGCCAGGACTCTCGAACCTGCAGGAAAGCTGGTGCTGCTTGCAGTGGGAGGATGCTGGCCGACCCCACAGAGGACACTCAGTGCACCACCAGCCATGGGGTCCGAGGTCCCAACCCCCATGGCATTGCAAACTACTAGCAAACGCCTATTGGCTGACAGTGTTGAGGTCTTAATCCCCCACACTGTGAGTATGGTGCCTCATAACATTTACTATAATAATAATAATACTGTACTAACTCTAACACACCCACAACACTCCCAACACCCATGACCCAAAACAATGACAGCAATACAACAACACCAGCAACACCAGATGCTAGCAATTGAAACAGTAGTAGTAATGAAACTTAAAAGCTATTTAAAATACTAATAATAATATTAATGATAGTAATAATAATAACCTAATAATAATAATAATACTAATAATAATACTACAATGGGTTAAAGGTAATTGATGCTGTGGGGGTTGGTGTGAGGCTTCAAAGGCAGCGTAGTCGCTGTCAATGCAGACGATGGGAGTGGTAGAAGAGCACATGAGGTTAGGCATAAATGCCCAACCTCGCAATAAGTTCCCCCTCTGCAACAAACACCACCTCACCCACAGTCCTACCTGCTGCTGGAAACGGCAGCAGGTAGTACTCAGAAACGGTTGTAAGTTTTTCAATAAGAGGAAAAAAATCACCGGTCACGAGGAAAAACCAAACAATAAGTAATGCAATGCAATTTATTTCAGTTCCTGCATTATTATTTAAAAAATGGTTTCGTTTCACCCAGCCTTTGGAATTTTATGTAGCGAGCAGAATTAGCAAAAACGACATCAACAAAAAAAGAAACCAACGGCACCCAGCATTCCCAAGCGGTCACCCATCTCAGTAATACATGAGGCTGACTTTGCTTAACTTCAGTGATCAGACAAGAACTGGTGCTTTAAACGTGGTATGACCGTTGACGACAGCAACTATTTCATCATGGTTTACATATGCTGACAGACCATTCTCTGCCAACTTTTCCCCTTCTTTCATACAGTACTTTTATTTATTTGTTAGTTACAGGAATATTTCTTCTAGACACATGAGGAGTCCAAAGAGGATGCACAAAAAGGCCTACAAGAAAGTAAAACAGCAATTGAAAGAGGGGGCCTTAAGGTGAACATGAAGCAGAGAGGTTACCTAGTTTTCAATTGTAGTGGCCTGGGGCATCGGGGTTTCATTCGTTGTGGGGGTGAGGGGATACCAGTGATGCAAGAGGTTCGTTATTTACCATCAGTTTTCCAGACCAATGGGGAGGTAGATTAAGGCGTGACCCATAGGTTTAATGCAGGATGGCGGAAGTGGATACAGGCAAGTCCCGATGCAGTATTTGCACAGTTCTGGTGCAAATACCGCACAGGCACTAAACTAACGCGATGATTTTTGGGTATTAGCGGTACGCAGTTTTCCCAAACGATCACCCACGTCAGTACTAACTGGGATTGCATTGCTGAACTTCAGTGATCAGACGAGAACTGGTGTGTCAAACGCAATAAGCTGCTCGCCCAGCGTTCCCAAGCAGTTACCTATGTCAGAACAATTCGGGGGTTTCGTTGCTTACTGCCACATCCTGGTAGTTGATACAGTACTGCATTTAGGTCCACACATCTCCCGAAGGTCAAACCTACATCCAGTGTTTTGCCGTCACATCCTGCCGCCTCTGGTGTAACAGTATTGCAATATGATTAGTTGGCAACCACGTATACTCCCCCTCCTACTCTTGCTTTAAAATGGTAAACTGAATGGTGCACAGTGGGGCAAAAGAGCACACAACCTGGCAGAAATTCAAAAAATGAAAGTGTCCAAGAGATAAAATTTCGGGTTGTACTGGACCCTGGATACCTTCCTGCACCATGCCCTAGCTGATTTAGAGGTGTCTGCACAGTTTCGTGCAACATAACAAGCCACATTTGAACTTCTGTTTTGCAGTTAAGATTACTTGGTCTGATTGCAGTTATTTTCAGTCCTGAAAGTGTCGTTATTTACATATCTAGATTCAAAAATGGGAATTTTTTTCTATGGGGTCTTCATCTTCATGTATGTAGCTATATTTAATTCTTGGAAAATTAATATTTCAAGGCAAGGAGTTTATATAAATAAGCTTTAAAGAAGGAAGAGGTGAAATATTGGATTTTCACACCTGAAATTGGAAATACATCTTGTTAATAATGAATCCCGCAATATCCCGCCTGGTTTCTTGCTTTTTACATTGAAATACTCATTCAAAATTACAATTCAGGTGATTTCTTCTGCCCGTTTTTGCCCCATTTCAAAATGCAGAAGGTTATCTAGGAACAACTTAACCCTTATCATGCATCACCAGGCCTTCCATTTTCTGGATTTCCTCTTATGAACCTCATTAGCTTCCTGCTTTTTGGCATACAGCCGTTTTCAGGAAATTGTTTATTCCATTGTGTAGGTTTATTTACAAAAATCTCAATTAAATTGGGTAGTATGCTTGATTTACTGCGCCAGGGATTCCAGGTTCGGTACTGGATCGAGGTGGGTTGGAGCTTTTTTCACATGATTTAAGGCCCTTTAACAACAATGGTCATTAGAGCCCAGTTGAGTGCTTAGTTTTAATGCAGTCTACACAGACACTACACTGTTAGGACGATATAGGGACAGTATTATCAGTATCAAGTGTTCCCAAGTGGTCACCCATGTTAGTACTAGCTGGGGTTGCATTGCTTAATTGCAGTTATCTGACAAGGAATGGTATGTTCAATACAATACACCCACATGAAACACCCTGAGTATGACTTCCTTCAGATGAGAGGTGAACAAAACGTCCTGCATGGTGTACGATGGCATAGGCATGTAAAAGAACACTACTATGCAACAGGTAGATAAGGTCAAATTTCCCGGTGTAGAAGTCCGACCCGGCAGATTGGCAGAGTGCCCCAACGAACAGTAAACTGATAATAAATAAGCAGTGCAGTTGCAGTTTTGCTCGTGCAGCCAGCTGCAAAATCACCTGTCCAATTTATAACCTTTGCATCCATTCAGAAGGAGAAGATGGGTACTCAGGTCCCTGCCATAGGCGGGAATAGGGTTAGGAGTAGGTTTCTGACGTATACCAAATGCCCTTAAAAGAAATGTGCAACCTTGAACATTCGTTGAATAATACTGGAATTGATGCCAGTTTTTAAAAAAAACAGAGCCAACAGCACCCAGCATTGCCAAGCGGTCACCCATCTCAGTACTACCTGGGTCCGACGTTGCTTAACGTCAGTGATCAGACGAGAACTAGTGCTTTTAACGTGGTATGACCGTTAACATTAGCACGTCGTTCATCACCGTATACATACGGTACGTAGACTGTTGCCTTTCATTATTGAAATATAATATTCATTCAGTGGCTATATTTGGTCGCTTCGAAAATCAAAATATGCTAGCAGGGAAATAATTAAAAAAAAACATCTTAAAAAATTATGAGAAACAGCTATATTGGTGCTGACATCTAGTGACGTTACGAATAAACTCGGGATGATACATTTTTTTGGTGTTTTAGGGCCCTTCAACTTCAAAGGTCATTAGTGCCCCGTCCACAGCATAGTTCTTATGCAGAAACTGCACAGACACTACAGTAATGTGACGATTTTTGGGTATTAGCAGTATCCAGTTTTCCCAAGTGGCCACCCATGTTAGTACTAACTCGAATTGTGTTGCTTAATTGCAATCAGTGGCGTCCCTAGGGGGTGGTGTGAGTGCGGGCCGCATCGGGTGACACCACTCGCAGCATGAGAAATGGGGCGACATCAAAGCAGAAGAAGCGGCTTTTTTCGGGAGAGGAGGTGACACAACCTTAGCGACGTCACTGATTGCAGTTATCAGACAAGGAATGGTGTGTTCAACGCAACCCACCCGCACGACAAACCCCGAGTGTGCCTTCCTTCAGATGAGAGGTAAACCCAAGGCCCTGCATGGTGTACGATGGCATTGGCACATAAAAGAACAGCACTGTAAAACAGGTAGATAAGGGCAAATTTCCGGGTGTAGGAGCTCGCTCGCTAGAATCGGGCGGAGTGCCCCAACGAACAGTACACCGACGATAGATAAGCAGTGCAGTTTCAGTTTTGTTCGTGCAGCTGGCTGCAAAATCACTGCCAAATATATCACCCTTGTGTCTATTCAGAAGGACAAGTTCGGTACTTAGGACCTTTTCATAGGCGGGAATAGTCTTAGGAGTAGTTTTCTTAAAGCCTAGTTAAGTGGCAAGTGCTACAAGCAAAAATAGCACGTGCACAACTAGGAAAATGGTGACATAAAGCACTGTCCCCAAGACAAACAGCACCTGTTATGGTTCAGTGGTAGGCGGCAGTCAGGACACGTGCCAGTTGATGTTCGCTAGGTGGTGTACAGAGTGAACAAATATGAATATGAATATCAATATGTAATCCTTTGTGACAGATGGCGAGATCTTTTCATGCTAGACCCATATGCCCAGATCTCCACCAGCACCCCAGCAACACCGTTGCCTTTTGCACCCATTCCAGCCGCTCCACTCCAGAACCCACCACCACCAGAACCTCTTCCAATGTGGGGGTTCCCCAACCCCTTCTGCAGTGATCCAGTGCTGGGCAGACCAGTATCACATGCCTGACGTCCTCCACCTGATCCCTGCGCAATGCACAGCCCTCCTCTCCACCTATGATCTTTGCCATCCTCTGATTCGTCTCCAGTGACCCAGCTCTTGCCTGAAACAGAAGTGAGCTCTCCCACGTATTGTCGTAGATTACCTCCCTCTCTATCTTAAGCTTGTTCCCATACACCCTCAGCGTTTTCTTTGCAGCCCTTCCATCCATACTTTGTTGCCACTGCCCTAACCCCCATTCCTTCACTTTGCAGCATTACTTCTCCCTCATAGGCAGTGTTATGCCTATCTTCTTTGACATCCTGTTAACCCTCCTCTCCCAGTTGGTAGATACCCTCATGTTGCTTTCCCATGCATTTACCTGCCATACTGGATTTTCCTTCTCTAGTCCCCATATCCTGCATAGGTATACCAACTTACTAATCATTTCCCTCTGTTCAAATGTAGACCACCCCATGTCTCCCTGTATTGCCTCCACTGCTGTAAACCTATTTCCCCCTAAGGCCATCCTACCTAACCTTCTCTGGGCTATTTCCATACAGTCCATTACCTTTTTACCAATGCATAGGACCTTGTTTCCATATGTTAACCCTGGTAATGCTACCGCTTTCCATAGGCCCCTAAAAAATTCATACCTTGAGAATGAATCGAATGCCAGTTTCCTTATTAATCCTTCTCTGGTTTTCAGCTTACAAACGATGTTTTCTTCCATTGCTTTCAGGTATCCCCAATCATTTGTAAGTTTAACCCCCAAGTATGTAACCTCTGACACTACCTCTATCTCCCTCTCCCCAAGCTTGATTGGTACCTGATTGCTAGGCAGCACATTATCCTCTCCTATGATCATCAGCTTTGATTTGTCCTGACCAAACTCTAACTGAAAATCCCTACTGTACTGTTCACAGATATCCAGTTCTTCCTGGAGTTCTCCCTCTGTCTCTGTCAGCAGCACTATATCATCACATTGGAAAATGGCAGGCAACTTGATACCATCCCCCAGAGAAAACCCCAGCCCTCTATCTTGGAGCCTAATCCCCAGTTCATTGATTTACACTAGGAACAGAAGTGGTGATAATGGACAGCCCTGTCGCAACCCCTTGTCCACACCTATCTGTTTTGTATGTATTCCCTCCCAATGGAAATCATACCTAGTACCCATATATAGCTTCCGGAGCAGTTCCAATAGCACCTTATTAACCCCATACTTGGGAAGAACTGTCCATAGCTTCTCTCTATCCACTTTATCATATGCACCCTTAGCATCCAAAAAACAGCTTCCATTTCTTTCTTTGAACTACCTCCATAATCTGAGTAATTATGTACAGGCTATCACCTGTTCTGCACCCTTTCAGGACCCATTTTGGAACTCCAATAATTTCCCTGACTCTTCTATTATTGTACCTAATCGCCTCCTTACTAGCCCAGAAAATAACTTATACATGCAACTGTTTATAGCTACTGGCCAGTAGCTATCCAAACATTCCTTGCTCTTTCCCTTGCCCTTGTACAGCATCACTACCCGTGTGATGCCGCAGTCATCTGGTATTTTTCCATCCCCTAAATACTCATTAAATATCTTTAAGAGCAGTTCTCTGCCTTTACTCCCTAGTGCTTTGAGAAACTCATTCGGTACCTTGTCCTCCCCACAAGCTTTTCCCAACTTCAATGCATTTATCTCATTATCTAATTCTACCCTAGTAAAGCAAGCCTCTCCAGCTGATGATCCCTGGCTGGTTGTTATTCTGTGTGGCCCTTCCACCACCTTTCCACCTGTAGTGGAGAACCCACATCCATATTCCTTCAATACCCTCCTAATGCCTTCTCTACTGGTTATATTCCTACCATCCTTATCTACTAAGGCTTCTCTACCATCCCTTACCTCCTCACTCCTCTCTCTACATCTATCCCTCACATATCTCCAAAATTTCTTTGTCATCTGTTTCCCCCATCCATGATTTCCTTCCATTTCCTCCTATCCCCCTCTGCAATCTTCCTACCCACTACTTCCTTCTCCTCTCTTTTCTTCTGCTGGTAGGTGTCCCAAGCTTGTCTGATACTTTCCTCATCTCCCCCTTTAACAGCTTGCCTATGCCTCCTATTGGCTTGACGTCTACTTTCAATAGACTCTCATGCCTCAACATCCATCCATGGTTTTTTCCATTTAATCCCATTCCCTTTACACCTTCCCTGTCCTTCATTTGCTTTATCTATTAGGGCACTTACAAGTTCCACATATTAGACTTCTTTTCTTTTCAGTACCACTTCCATGTCCTTCTGAAACTCCTCCTCTTTAAACCATTTCTTTAGCTGCCAGCTAGCTTTCCTTCCCACCTCTGTCCATTTTTCCTTGATGTTCCTAACCTTCATACTAATCATAATTAGATTATGATCTGAGTCTAAACCCACCCTGTTTTCCTCATCCACTGTCATTCCATGCACCTCCTGCACTAGTTCACTCTCTACCAAGCAGAAGTCAATGCAGGAGTTATACTGTGGCCCCACCCTGGTGATCCTTCCCTGACAGCATTTCAGTAGGTTCACTATTGCCATATCATTTTGACATGAAAAACCCTTTAGCATTTTACCATTTTGACATGCAAAACCCTTTAGCATTTTACCATTTCTATTCTCTACCCCATCCATCTCCTGCAGATGCCCATTGAAGTCCCCCACTATTATAATTTGATATCCCTCTAGGTGCAGGGCCTCAATGTCCTCCTCCAAGCAGCTGTATATATGTTCAATCCAGCCCCCCTCCTGTACCTTCTATACCCAAGTATACTGCCCAATGGCCAGCTTCCTACCTCCTCTCTTAACCTTTATCCACCCATGTTCCTTACAATTTTCACCCCACCTTATTCCCTTAATTTTGTTCCCCCAAAGGATTCCAACTCCACCTCCTTTCTCCTCACCACCCTTTTTATTCCAAAAGGTGGCATTGACCTCATCAACTACATGCTCCTCCTCTCCCCTTAGATGTGTCTCAGCCAGGCCCATGATGTCTACTGCTTCCTGCCTCATAATCTCACATAACTCCATCCACTTCCCTTTCCCCCTCATCCCTTGCACATTTGCAAATGCAATCTTCAGGCTTCCTTGTATGTCCCTATCACTCTTGCCTCCCTTGCTCCTTCCTATCTAGGAACTCCTTCACAAATCCCTGCATCTGGTTCCTCATTAATCTGGTGCCCTTTTTTGTGGGGTGATTACTACTTCCAACCCAGCATTTATCCAGGCTTTTAAAGGGGGCCCTGCTTTCTATCAGCTGGATGCCCAAGTCCTTCCTGAACTGCCACACCCTTCTCTTTATCCAGGTTGCCCTTGCCCTCTCCATTTTGTTAACAGAATTTGTAGGGATAGTACACACTCTAATAGATACCCCACTTCTCTCCCTACAACCTGCAATGAGGTCTGTCATGGCTTCCCACACATCCACAGCATTACTTTCCCTCAATTCCTCTGCTAGGCAGAGGAATTTTGAAATTTACAATAGGTGTCGTCTGCAGTAAAATCAGCCAAAGTCATTTGTGCGCTTCAGGGCTGCATGCTGAACTCTCAACTGCACTTTTCCACAAATTAGGCGCCTCCCCTCAACAAAATGGTGTGCGAACATCACCCCTTCGTGTTGCTTCGTCTGCTCACGTATGTCTATACCACGTGCCACTGAACCAGGCTTATGTCTACCAAATGCCTTTAAAGCAATGATTCCCAAAGTGGGGCCCACGCTCCACAAGGGGACAATTCGATTGTTAAGGAGGCAATTTGAAAATGCTCTCCCCCAGAATTGAGGATAGGGAGACTTGAGGCTGGCTAATTTAAGAAGTATTTCGTTGCCATGCAGTCTATTGGCCATTTAAAATTCTCATAGTCCTTGAGTTCCCAGACTTCTCTGATTGTTCAGTTTAAAAGTAGTTATAAAGTGCCAGGTGTATATAAATATATATATATCATCTCGGAGATCACTAGGTGGCGCTAGTCCCTTGTGCTTCTGCTTTCCTCTTTGCTGTCGAATTTTTCGGCAATTTTTGAGAAATACAAAATCTTCAGGGTGAAAACCGCCTTTTTCAAGGCAGTCTCACCCCCAACGTTCCTTATCTACGGTAGGGCTGTGGGTTGTTGTATTTTTTAAATGGGTGGGGAACTTTTTGTGGGGTTTGGCAGTTAAGCCTAACCTCATGGGATTTTCTCTCGCTCCCGTTGTGCTGCTTCACAGCGTGCATCGTCTGCATTGCCGGCGAGCACGCTGCGTTTGCAGCCCACAACAACCCTGCAGCAAAAATTTTTCTTTAAAATTGTTCTTTAACATTTAAGTGTTAAATTTTATTAGAATTATTTAGAATTAGAATTATTATTATTATTATCTTCATTATTATTGGTTGTGTTGCCTAGGGGGCATGCAGTTCTAGATCTGCAGCCCTCTGTACTGCAGACCTGCACTCACTTGGAAATGTTAAGATTTTTGATGAGTTTCTCCTGTGGGGTTGGACGGCACCCCCCACAGGTAGCGTTGCCACTATTACTGTGGGTTCTGGACTTCTGACTGGCGTGACCACAGTCAGTACTGTCCCACCAAATAGGGGGGCCATGCTAAGACTAGGGACATGGAATATTGGGACCCTCTCAAAGAAAATTGGGGAATTATTGGAAACCCTAAAGCATAGGAAGATCAGCATTGAATTCCTCCAGGAGACTAGGTGGAAGGGTAATAGGTCAAGGGCCCTGGGGGAGGGATACAAGCTGATCTACACAGGTAGTGATGAGGGTCAAAATGGGGTGGGTATTATATTAAGCAGGGATTTGCAGCAGGGGATAACTTCAGTTAGGAGAGTTAGCAGCAGGTTAATGTTAGTTACTGTAGTTTGGAAAGGTATAGGGCTCCACCTCATAAGTGCATATGCCCCACAAGCAGGCCTGGGTGACACAATTAAAGAAGCTTTTTGGAAGGATTTTGATGGGGTGGTTCAGTCAGCTGACAGTACAATTAGACAGGGCAGGGGAAATGAGTGGCTAATTATTGGGGGTGACTTTAATGCACATGTTGGGAATGATGGTCAGGGATATGAGGAGGTACATGGGGGGATGTGGATATGGTATTATCAACCTTGAGGGGCAGAAGGTCCTTGACACAGCAAGAGCACATGGCCTTGCATTGGCCAATACATGGTTTAAAAAGCAGGGAAAGCACCTAATCACTTTCCAGTCACCACAGGGGAGGTCCCAAATAGACTTTTTCATGGCTAGAAAGTAGCACAGGGCTGAGATCAAAGTCTGCTGGGCACTACCCAGTGAGGACTTTCAGAAGGAAAGTGGCCATAAGCTGCTTATGATAGAATTACAAATGAAGGGGACAGTTAAGAGACATACCTGGAAAGGAGAATAAGTTATTAGGTGGTGGACATTGCCCACCAAGGCAGAGGAATTCCAGCAGGAGGTTCTCAGCAAGGTAGACTGGGACTGGGATGGGTCAGCCAATGCCATGTGGGACATGGTTGATAGGAAGATTAGGAGTTGTGGAGAGGCACTGTTAGGTAAGGCTATAGTAGGAGGAACTTATCAGGGTAGGCAGACTTGGTGGTGGAATGAAGAGGTGGAAGCTGCCATAAAACTTAAGAAAGTAGCTTTCAATAGGTGGAGGGAAATAGGGGATCAGGCCTCAAAGACAGACTATGTTCAGGCAAAGAAACATGCCAGGACGGCCATTGCCTTGGCCAAGTACCAGAAGTATGAGGCCTTATATGAAAAGTTGGGGACAAGGGAAGGAGAGAATGCAGTTTTTAGACTGGGCAAGACCAGGGATAGAACTAGTAAAGATGTTACCAGGGCTATAACAGTCAAGGATACTAATGGTAGGGTCCTGTTCCAACCAGCAGAGGTAATAAAAAGGTGGGAGGAATACTACCATGGTTTCTTAAATACTACCACCCATGCAGAAACCACAGACAGAAACCCAATCACTACACAGGCAGTGAACATTGTGAGGGCAGAGGAAATAGTCACAGCCCTTCAAAGAATGAAAGGTCACAAAGCGGTTGGCCCAGATAGTATCCCCATTGATGTTTGGCACACCTTGGGGGCTACAGGAATCACATGATAGGGAAGCTTTTCAATAAGTTAGCAAATGGTGACAGGATGCCAGCTGAATGGCATGAAAGTTGGATAGTTCCACTGTTCAAGGGCAAAGGTGATGCCCAGGACTGTGGAAACTATAGAGGCATAAAGCTAATGAGCCATTCTATGAGGCTGTGGGAGCGAGTCATAGTATGTCGCCTCAGAGTCCAGACTAGGGTCCGAGGAAACCAATTTGGGTTTATGCCTGGTAGGTGCACCATTTAACCAATCTTTATTCTACGACAGATGATAGAGAAGCATAGAGCAGCAAGGAAGGACCTCCATGCAGTATTCATTGACTTGGAGGAGGCATATGATAGTGTCCCTAGACAGGTGCTATGGAGTGTTTTAAAGAAGAAAGGAGTTGATGGAGGCCATATTAGGATAGTGCAGGATATGTATGAGGGCTCCATTGCTAGGGTGAGGACAGCATGGGGAAACACTGCTTGCTTCAACGTCCAGGTTGGTGTGCATCAAGGGTCAGCACTAAGCCCATATCTATTCACTCTAGTAATAAATGAGCTGCTGACAGGAGTAGGAGAATGGGACCCTCAGTGCCTGGTATTCGCTGATGATGTGGGGAAGCTTGAGGGGTCCAAGGAGAATGCACAAAAAGGCCTACAGGACATTAAGACAGCAATGGAGAGAGGGGGTCTTAAAGTAAACATGAAGAAGACAGAGTACCTAGCTTTCAATTTTAGTGGCCAGGGGCAAAGAGGTGAGATCCGCTGTGGCAGTGAGGGTATACCAGTGGTGCAAGAGTTTCGTAATTAACGATCAGTTTTCCAGAGCAATGGGGAGATAGATTCAGACGTGACCCATAGGATTAATGCCGGACGGCTGAAGTGGAGGCAGGCAAGTGGTGTCCTTTGCGACCGCCGGGTCCCCCTAAAGTTAAAAGGTAAAGTTTACAAAACAGTCGTTAGGACTGCTTTGCTATATGGCTCAGAGTGTTGGGCAGTTAGGAAGAACCATGAAAGGAGAATGCAGGTGGCTGAGATGCGAATGCTGCGTTACATGACAGGGGTGTCCCGAGCTGACAGAGTAAGTAATGATTACGTTAGAGGTAGCTTGGGGTGGGGGACATTGTGGAAAGGATGAGGAAGAGGCGGTTGAGGTGGTATGGGCATGCGATGAGGAGAGGGGAGGAGGAGCTCATTAGGTCCATTATGGGTAAGCATGTGATTGGGGCCTCCAGAGGTAGGGGAAGACCAAAACGGACGTGGGAGCAGGTGGTGCAGAGGGACATGGTGACATGCGGGGTGGCGGGGGACCTGGTGGGGGATAGGCGGGAGTGTAGGTTAAGAACCCACAGACCCGACCCTGCCACTGGTGGGAGAAGGGTTCGATGATGATGATATATATATATATATATATCATCTCACGCCTGTGATGGGGTCAGGTCTGTGCGTTCTTATCCTCCACTCTCGCCTATTCCCCACCAAGTCCCTCTTATTTCTGCACCTCTCAATGCCCCTCTGCATCCCCTGCTCCCGTGTCCGTTTTGGTCTTTCCCTACCCAAGGTGCCCACAATCACATGGAGACACATAATGGACCTAATGAGTTCCTCCTCCTCTCTCCTCATCTACCATCCTACCATCTCACCTACCATCTATCCTTCCATCCTACCATCTCAACCGCTTCTCCCTAATCTTTTCTGCGATGTCTCCCACCCCCAAGCTACCTCTAACGGAAACATATTGGAAATATATATCACCTTAGGATATATCACCGGGATGGAGCAAAGGAGTAGTAGTAGTGTGTGCAGCTGTAAATTGCTCAAACTCCATATCATCATCTCACCCTTCTCCCACCTGAGGCAGGGTCAGATCTGCAGGTTCTAATCCTCCACTACCACCTATCCCCCACCAAGTCCCCCTCCACCCTGCACACTTCCATGTCCCTTTCCACCTCCAGCTCCTACGTCCGTTTTGGCATTCTTCTATCTCTGGTGCCCCCAATTACCAATGCCCTCAAGTCCCACAGCTGACCTAATATGCCCCTCATCAAATGCCCTTATTAAATGCCGGACTTTATTGGGACCCAGTGGTCGCACAGGACCCCACTTGCCTGTCTTCACTTCAGCTATCCTGCATTAATCTTATGGGTCACGTCAGAATCTATTTCTGCATTGCTCTGGAAAACTGATCATATATAAAGACACTCTTGCACCACTAGAATTCCCTTTCCCCCACAACGAATCTCACCGGTGAGATTCGTTGTGGGGGAAAGGGAATTGCCCCTGGGTACTAAAATTCAAAGCTAGGTGCTGAGTCTTCTTCATGTTCACCTTAAGAACCAATCTTTCCATTGCTGTTTTAATGTCTTGTAGTAAGTGTATATATAAAGAAATTATTTTTTCCATTAAAAACATGTGAAACTGAGCAATTTATTTATATGTGAAAATTAGCAGCAAGCAGTTGACATTATTTATTAAGAACAATCAAACAAAGTGCATAATTGCATGTTTAAGATGCTTGAAATGCATTTAGCATCTGTGTTGTAGCAAACCATCCACTTCGGGCGCCACCGTATGAAACTACGACACAAAAGTCAATGGGAAAGAAATGGAGCTGGTACTCCTTATAGACTCCTTAGTGCAGCACTCCCGCACGCTTATGATAGGTTGGTTGTACTGTAGACGACGCCCATTATGCCATGACACCATTGTTCGCTCATTACGCTGCCTAACGGACATTGTCAAAATCAACCGGCGCGAGTCCTATCTGCCACTTACCACTGAACGAGTCCTCATGCAGTTCGTCTTGATGATGGTGCTCTACGTCACTATTTTGTTGGTTATGCATGCGCTCTTTTCGCTGGTAGCGCTTCCTAATGAACCAGCCTTAAGGTGAACATGAAGAAGTCGGAGTACCTAGCTTTCAATTGTAGTGACGAGGGGCTAGGGGATGATATTCGTTGTGGGGGTTCAGGTGGGTCACAGGTTCGCCACCACTGCGTTAATACCATTATTAACAACATTAGTTTCTGAATTGTTAACGGGGTCCCAGCAGAAGACAAATCATTTAGGGCGTGGGCTACCCAGTTATGCAGCTTGCGTTTCGTTGACGATGTTTTCATTCAAAATCCTGGATCAGTCCAGTTAGCTTTTGGAAAATTTATGTAGCGAGCAACAACAGTGCAGAAGAAAATAAAAACATTGAACCAACAGCACCCAGCTTTTCCCACGCAGTCACCCATCTCAGTACTACGTGGGCCTGACGTTGCTTAACTTCAGGAGATCGAATGAGAACTGAGTTTTAATGGTCTCCCTGCCCCACTGTGCAGCGTTTGGAAATTTTAGGCAGCTAGCAAAAACGGTGAAGAAAAATCCCTAGCCAACAGCACCCAGCACCCAGCATTCACAAGCGGTCACCCATCTTAGTATTACCTGGGCCCGACGTTGCTTAACTTAAATGATGAGACGAGAACTGGTGCTTTCAATGCGGTGTGACCATTGACATAAACACGTCGTTCATCACCGTATACATACGGTACGTAGACTGTTGCCTTTCATTATTTAAATATAATATTCATTCAGTAGCTATATTTGGTCGCTTCGAAAATCAAAATATGCTAGCAGGGAAATAATTAAAAAACCATCTTAAAAAATTATGAGAAACAGCTACATTGGTGCTGACAACTAGTGACGTTACGAATAAACTCGGGATGATACTCGCACACCAGCAGTTGTTATTGTGTGTTGGTGATTTAGGGCCCTTCAACTACAAAGGTCATTAGTGCCCCGTCCACAGCATAGTTCTTATGCAGAAACTGCACAGACACTACAGTAATGTGTCGAATTTTGGGTATTAGCAGTATCCTGTTTTCCCAAGTGACCACCCATGTTAGTACTAACTGGAATTGCGTTGCTTAATTGCAATCAGTGGCATCACTAGGGGGGGTGCGGTGACACCACTCGCAGCGTGAGAATTGGTGGTGACGCCAGAGCAGAAGAAGCGGCTTCTTTTTGGGAGAGAAGGTGAAACCAACCCTAGCGACGTCACTGGCTGCAGTTATCAGGCAAGGAATGGTGTGTTCAATGCAACCCACCCACATGACAAACCCCGAGTGTGACATCCTTCAGATGAGAGGTAAACCCAAGGTCCCGCGTGGTGTACAATGGCATCGGCACGTAAAAGAACATCACTATGAAACAGGTAGATAAGGGCAAATTTCTGGGTGTAGGAGCTGGCTCGCTGGAATCGGCGGAGTGCCCCAATGAACAGTACACCGATGATGAAGAAGCAGTGCAGTTGCAGTTTTCTTCGTGAAGCTGGCTGCAAAATCACTGTCCAATATATCACCCTTGTGTCTATTCAGGAGGACAAGTTGAGTGGCTAGTGCTACAAGCAAAAACAGCACGTGCGCAACCAGCAAAATGGTGATGTAAAGCACTGTTCCCAAGACAAACAGCACCTGTACTGGTTTAGTGGTAGGCGGCAGTCAGGACACGTGCCGGTTAATGTTCGCTAGGTGGTGTACAGAGCAAACAAATAACAGGCATTTTGAAATATGCAAAAGGTGTCGTCTGCAGTAAAATCAGCCAGTCATATGTGCACTTCAGGGCTGCACGCTGAACTCTCAACTGCACATTTCCACCAATTGCGTGCCTCCCACAACAAAATTGTGTGCCAACATCACCCGTTCGTGTTGCTTTGTCTGCTCACGTATGTCTGTACCACGTGCAACTGAACCAGGCTTATGTCTACCAAATGCCTTTAAAGCAATAAATCCCAAAGTTGGCCCATGCCCCACAAGGGGACAATTCAATTGTTAAGAAGGCAATTTAAAAATGCTCTCCCCCAGAATTGAGGATAGGGAGACTTGAGGCTGAAGAACAGGCGGCTCATGGGCAGGCAAGCCTATGGGTAATTTTCAAAGGGGGGGCTAATTTCAGAAGTATTTCGTTTCCATGCAGTCTATTGGCCATTTAAAATTGTCATAGTCCTTGAGTTCACAGACTTCTCTGATTGTTCAGGCGTTTTCTAAATGTTGGCTTTCGTGAGGCGCTTTGTTGCAGAGTTATAGCCTACCAATGCATTGGCAAGGCGACAAATGCCAAGGGCGTGAGGAACGCTCAGACTGCATTAAATTTAATGGGGCGGTGGTGTACCTACTTGCCTAGGGCGCCTGAAACTCGTGAGCTGGGGTTTGCTCAATGATTTTCTAGTGATTTCTCTCATTAATTTTTCTTTAGTAAACACTTCAATTTTTGAATATATATAAATTATGCATATGTTAGGAGGGGGGGCCTTAAGAATTTTAGAAAGGTTTAGGTGGGGCATATGAAAAAAAGATTGGAAAAAACTGCTTTAAAGGAAATGTTCAACCTAGAACATCCGTTGAGAAATACTGGAATTGATGCCAATTTTTAGGTTCTCCTGCCCCACTGTGCTGCATTTGGAGATGCAATGGAGCTTGCAAAAATATGTAGAAAAAAGGAGACTTAATCAACAGCACCCAGCATTCCTAAGCGGTCACCCATCACAGTACTACCGGGACTCGACGATGCTTAACTTCAGGGATCGGATGAGAACTGGTGCTTTCAATGCAGTATGACCGTTGACAAGAGCCTACCATTCATCATGGTATACATACAGTACGTAGACTATTGTCGATCATTATTTCAACAGATATAATATTCATACAGTAGCTGAATTTTTTCACTTCGAATATTAAAATACGCTAGCAGGGAAATAATCTGAAAAAGCAACTTACAAAATTGTAAGAAACAGCTACATTGCTGCTGACATCTAGTGGTGGTACGAATAAATTCGGGATACAGCTCATACCCAAAAATCGTTGTTGGGGGCCTAATGACCTTGTACAAAACCTGCCTAAGCCGGAATCCTGGTCAAACGGAAAATATTTCGGAACGGAATAATTTCCCATTTCAAATCCTACCCAAAACCAGAAAACAACCTAACGTCGAAACGGAATAAGTTTTAGGAACCATTTGCATAAATAACCAAACTAAGACGGATTATTTTATGCATAAAGGCTGGTTCAGTGGCACGCGCAAGAGTGGTAGATACCGCGTGAGGAGACGAAGCAACACAGAAACGGATGACGTTGGCGCATAATTATGTAGGGAGGGTAGTTGAGGATTTGGAGGAAAAGTGCAGCGCTTCCACTCGCTTATGATTGGTAGGTTGTACCGTAGACGACGCCCATTATGCCATGACACCATTGTTTGCTCATTACGCCGCCTAGCGGACATTGTCAAAATCAACCGGCACACATCCTATCTGCCGCTTGAGACTGAACGAGAACTCGTGCAGTTCATCTTGGTGATGGTGCTCTACATCAATACTTTGTTGGTTGCATGCGCACTCTTTTCGCTGGTAGCACTTGCCACTGAACCAGCCTTTACACTACAATGCAGGCATTAATTTTGAGTGTGACTGTACATGCACCAACGTTCTAGGGACCATTATGGCCATATACACACAGAGTTACCCAATAGTCCAATAGTGTAGCAATGACAATGTACTTTAAAAGACATGTGGGGGCAGGGGTGGATCCGAGGGGGGGAGAGCAATGAAACCATTGCTCCTTACTGGGGCCCATCCGTCTACTCATGCATGATTCAACTTTTGACTGATGAGACATTTTTTTGCATTTGTTATTGCCGTTTCTATTCTGCCTGTCCAATTTGCATTTGGCCCGACCACTGTACATAGGACCTTGTCTAAAGGTGCCCACTGACGATCGCGAAATTCCAATTCCTCTCCGCCAAAATGAATGTTGCACTCCAATTACTTATTCTGAATGCATAATATCATGTGGATTGGATGGAGTGATGAGAAACGGACGGATTTCAATCTGTCCAAAAATCCTCCACTCTGCTCCAACCGTCAATCACTCCAATAGACCATGAGTGTGAAAAAGTGATTGGATGGACTGATGTAGTGGCCCTAAGGAGCGTTCGGGAGTGCCAAATCACTGTTGATTTTGGACCATTGCAATCTCGACACGTGTGGTAGATGGATGGGACCTTTTTTATCTCTGCATACTGATAATGGCTGATGATTAAGCTGTTGATATAAGGAGCAATTCTTCAACCATGAGGACACTTGTAATAATTACTTAATCAATAACACAAAAAATAATAACAAATAAAATATTACTAAACAATTTGATGGTTGAATTAAAGTAATTAATAATAATTCAGGTTTGGATTCATGGTGTTCTAGGGCCCCTCCACTACAAGGTCATTAGAGCCCCGCCCACGACGTAGTTTTATAGCAGAGACTGCACAGACACTACACAATGTGACGATTTTTGGGTATTAACAGTATCCCGTTTTCCCAAGCAGCCACCTATGCCAGTGCTAACTCTGGATGCATTGCTTAACTTAAGTGATCAGACGATATCTAGCCGCCCGATATTAATTCAGGAGTAATGTATTGAACCGTCAATGACCCTACAACATGTCTCGACTTTCCAGGCGCTCCAGACACTCCACTGTCTCACCACTCCATTTGGCATGATCGTCAGTGGGCACCTTAAGGGGCAGTGGAGGACCTATTGCAAGTGCTAGTTAGATTTATACTAAGGGATTCTGAATATTTAAAAATATTTGTGGTGCAATTGTTTGAAGTGCCCCCCTCCCCCGGGTCCGCCTTTGGATCAGTATCTGTGTGGGGGCAGAGTAACTTTTTAGTTTATGGACTTTTATTTTGAATATCTTCATCCTAATAAAAGGTGATCATATTTTTTATACTTTGGTTTATTAATACGCAACCCTTTGTAAAACGGAAACCTGTGAAAACGGAAAAAAATATGGGAACGATCAGGTTCTGTTTTAGAGAGGTTTTACTGTAGTTGAAGGGCCCTAAATCACCAACAAACAACTGGAAAGTTGTGATGTGAGATGTGTTATCAACTACCAGGTTGTGGCAGTGACAATTTACTAAATGCACTGTGGCCGATTTTCGGCGGATACGTTAGATGATTATGACAGAAAACCCAAAACAAAGTCTTATGTCCTCATGTCTTCATTATCTTACCCTTATCCCGCCTGTGGCTGGGTCGGTTCTGCGGGTTCTAGCCCACCACAACTGCCTATCTCCTATCAGGTCCTTCTCCACCCAACACACCAAACACCCATATCCTTACTAACAACCTGCTCCCACGTCTCCTTTGGTCTTCTTCCACTGCCCTGGATGCATCCAACCACCTGCAACAAGACCTGCAAAATAGACCTAAAGGGGTCCTAATCCACTCTTCTACCTGCATGTCCAGGCACTGTATATGCAAATGAAAGGAAGATTATTAATGTTCTACTTACAAGATGGGCTGCCACAATATGTGGTGATGGTGGAGCCAGATGTGAAAACGATAAGTTTCAGGACTAGCGACATAAAGAATCAATGTTGTTCAGTGCTGAACTGGGCCATATGGCCCCACCATCGCTTTCCAATGTCGACCGCTGTCAGGGGATGAACTGGCTGTAATTAAGCAAAACAAGATACAAAATTCAGGAATGAGTATTTTAAAGGTAGTTTAGAGGTGGTATTGAGGTGGTATGGACATGTAGTAAGACCGTCCAGCATATCTCCTTTTTGTCCATTAACAGCGACACGGTGGGTGTCGTGCTACCATAGGCGGAAAAAGGGTTAAAAGTTGTTTTGCTGTGTTGTTACCAGTGGCGTCACTAGGGTTGGTGTCACCCGGTGCGGTGAAACCCGCCATCAAATGGTGTCACCTCCTCTCCCGAAAAAAGGCGGTCACCCCCTTTTCTCATGGTGCGAGTGGTGTCACCCACTGCAGCCCGCACTCCCCGCACCCCCCTAGTGACGTAACTGGTTGTTACTACGTTTGTATGTACTATAAGAACGTTCCTCACACAAAATGCTGTAGTGTCACTGCCACAACCTGCAGTGGCGTCACTAGGGCTGGCGGCCCGCACCGGTTGACACCACTCGCATCGTGAGAAATGGGGTAACACCAAAACAGAAAAAGCGGCATTTTCGGTAGAGGGGGGAACCAACCCTAGCAACGCCACTACCAACCTGGTAGATGATACCACATCTTGGACCACAACTCTCAAGGTGGTTGCAGTGCCATCCAGCCCTTTGATGCCATAGCCAGAGAGTTAATGATATCTGTGTAACAGAACTGTAATGCCTGGTTCTGTATACCCATGCGCTAACGCTTTTACCATTGTAACAGACGACACAGCACAAAAAATGGTGACGTCACACTGCTACTTGGGGCGCCACAGAGCAGCTATGCGTGTCACGCTGTGTTTTGATTGGCTGGCGGTTGAGCTGTCTGCTTGAAAAATGGCGGAGGATAACCTGAGCCATGACGGCTGCATGCAGTCACTCCAAATAAAGCGCTGCACTTAAGGAATTGCGCTGGCTGTCCTTCATAATGCACTAGCACTGGACTAACCTGCGACCCACCGTGCAATTTTAAGTGGCCCGAGTGTTAATGAGATGATGTTAAAGGTGTAATAAAAGTTAGATGATGTTCTTTATTCCTTCCTTTAATAAACTTTATTCACTATTAATAATAATCTATTTTTATTCATAAAATTGAATAGTTCTTGCATCTGACCCGTGGACAAATTCTTGGTTTTCTTTTGTGCTATTGTGACCCATCTTCAAAAACGGTTCGCCACCACTGGTATAGGATGTGCAAGATTGTAGTAACTATAGAGGTATTAATCCAATGAGGTATACCAATGTAATGTAATAGAATGTCGCCTCCAGGATAGAACTAGTGTCCATGGAAATGCGTTTGGGTTCATGCTAACGGAACGGAACGAATCTTCATTCTGAGGATCTCCTCAAGGATCTCCTTACCATCATTATCGACGTGGAGAAGGCTTAGCAGTGTTCCACAACAGGCATTATGCAAAAGAGGGTAGAAAAAGGGTTTATTTGAATAGTTTAGGATATGTACTCGTATGATGGTTCCATTCTGCAGCCAGGGTAAGGACACCTTGGGGAAAATACTGGGGGCTCCCCAGTGAAGTTTGGGGTGCAACAAGATTCAGCACTCAAATCCATACTTTTTTATTCTTGCTATGGACGAGCTACTGACGGGAGTAGGAGAATGGACCCCTCATGGCATTTGCTGACAAGCACTGCTCAACTGCACACTGCTAGTAATTGACTGTCTTCTCATTGCAGGGCAATTCCTAGTTTTTGTGAAGTATGAACCCCCCAAAAATGGGTCCTAGAGTGTTTTTTCTCATTTACAATCAGAACTGCACTTTGATTTTAACTTCTTAACAGTTTTTACAATTTTTCATGGCCACCCGGAACGAATTACACAATATACCATAGAGATCTATGGGAAATTGTGTTCCACACAACGAACACCTTTCATAACGAACATATTCCTGGAACGAATTACGTTCGTTAAGCAGGGTACCTCTGTACTGTGCTTATCCGCACATCCCCAATGCTGTACTGGGAGCAAGTTGAGCGTAGGGATATGGAGGTGTGTGGGGTGTTTGTAGGACAATTGTTCACCAGACAATATTTTGCTGGACAATGGTTCGCCTAGGACAATTGTTCGCTGGACAATAGTTCGCCTAGGACTCACTCGGACCATTTTCTGAGTCATCATTCTCATCACACCCTTATCCTGTCTGTGGCAGGGTGGGTTCTGTGGGTTCTTGCCCTCCAATCTGTCTATCTCCAATCACGTCCCCATCCACCCCACATACTGCCATGTCCTTATGGCCAATCCGTTCCCACGTCTGCTTCGGTCTCCTCCTGCCCTGGGTGCACCTAACGAGCTCCTCTTCTCTACTAATTATGTGTCCATACCACCTCAGCCTATTCTCCCTCATTTTTTGGCGATGTCCACGACCCCCAGACATTTATTTTTCTTTTCTGTTTAATATAATAAGGCATGATAAGGGTATGATGATGATGATGGTCTCCATAGAAGTGGGAAGTCATTTTTATCCCTAATGCATGAATCACATTTACGTTTGTTCGACATGATGTGGCGTTTTAATTTGGTAATAAACATGATACTAAAATACTGTACAAAGCACGACACCCTGGATCATCACCGTCATCATCGTACCCTCCTCCCATTAGTTGTGTGGTCGGGTCTGCAGGTTATTAACATCCACCCCCGCCTATCCCTACCAAGTCCCTCTCCACCCCACATGTCTCCATGTCACGCTGCACCACCTCTCCCACGTCCGCTTTGGTCTTCCCCTACCCCTGGGGACCCCAAACACATGCATACCCATATTGGACCTAATATGCTCCTCCTCTCTCCTCATCATGTGCCCATACCACTTCAACCGCTTCTCTCTATTCTTTTTCGCGATGTCTCTCACTACCAACCTACTTCTAACGTAATCATTACGGACTCGGTCAGCTCGTGACAACCCCGTCATGTAGCGCAGCATTCGCATCTCAGCCACTTGAATTCTTCTTTCACGGTTCTACCTAACTGCCCAACACTCTAAGCCATACAGCATAGAGGGCCTAGCTTTGCCCTTCAACTTTATTGTGACCCAGTGTTCACACAGGATTCCACTGGCCTGCCTCCACTTCAGCTATCTGACATTAATCCTATGGGTCACGTCAGAATCCATCTCCCCATTGCTCTGGAAAACTGATCCTAAATAATGAAACTCTTGCACCTTGGGTATACTCTCACTGCCAAAACGGATCTCACCCCCTTGCCCCTGGTCGCTAAAATTAAAAGATAGGTACTCTGTCTTCTTCATGTTTACTTTAAGACCCCCTTTTTCATTGCTTTATTAATGTCTTGTAGGCCCATTTGTGCATCCTCTTTGGACCCCTCAAGCTTTCCCATGTCATCAGCAAATACCAGGCACTGAGGTCCTGTCAGCAGCTCATCCATTACTCGAGTGAACAGAAGGCACGACCACCATGAAAGAAATTTATCTTCAGACTAAAGAAGGAAATGGACATTTGACATGTGCAAACGCACAAGCGAGTTCCCACCCCCCACCACCACACTGTCACACCTAAGGCTAGGCACATTCTATAGTCAAGACTGTCGGACAGCAGTGTGTATGCTCAGCTCAGGCAATCAAAACCAATGTGTAGCAAGGAGTATGATGGTGAAAACTTGAAAACTGAGTAACAGCTACTCACATAGTACATAGATTGTCGTCAAACAGTCTTGACTATACAGTGTGCGTCTAGCCTAAGGCGGCTTTCACACCAAAGATGCAAGAGACAAGACATGTGCCTCCTGGATGCAGGAGTCATGCATCTTCGAACACGAACACATATAAATAGACGACGTCTTTCACACTGAAATGACACGTGCATCGTACGTCCTGGAAGCATGAGGCACATGTTCTTTGAAAACCAGTTGGTTGGTTTTATGCTTCCTGTCTCTTTGCCTTTTTGGTCAGTGTGTGATTCCCTTGTATTAGAAGATTTGCTCTATTGCGTTGGACACACCAGTTCTTGCCTGATCACTGAGGTTAAGCAACACAACCCTAGTTATTACTGACATCGGTGTTCTCGTGAGAACACTGGGTACTGCAAATATCCAAAAAGCATTGCAACAGCATAGGGTCTGGGCAGACCACATTAGAACTACGCAGTGGACGGGGCTCTAATGAACCTTGTGGTTGAAGGACCAATAACCACTAAAAAATCAATGAAAATCTTAATTAGCACATGCTCTTTCCAATGTGTAGGGAGGGATGAATCCTAATCATGTTACCTCACAATCAACAATGTGACATAACATTTGTTGCTGTCTTCGAAGAGTACCAGGCACTGTATGACACTGCATTTAAGATTATTCCAACCAGGATGTGCATGTGAGAGCATAGAAGGGGCCCTTTCATAAAAAGAAGGTGGGGAACAGCTTAGTGATTTGGACACACAAGTTAGTACTGACATGGGTAGCCTTCTGGGAGCTGGGAAAGCTGGGTATCAGTTATAGTCAAAAATCGTTGCATTAGTGTAGTGTCTGTGTACTCTGCGTTAGATACACAGTGGGAAGGGCCCTAAAACACCAACGAACAGATCAAATTCATAAAAAAATATAGAATATTAATAGAAAAAATTATTTTTATTCTAATTTCTTTACAGGATGTTTCCTTTAAAGTAGCCAATGCCTTTTTTAAAAATCTATGAGATGTGGGATAAAATTTTTAGGAAAAAGTTATAGTTGAAGGAGGGGGACATTCACTTCCCAAAACAGTTCAGAAAATTTGGTAGTAGTTTTTTCATGACAATGCAAAGTTACATTTTTTTTCAATGGATAGGGATAGTTTTAACTATTGCATAGCTCTAAAAAAAAATGTGAAATTTTTATATAATATATTCCTATGTCTAAAATTAAAAATACACCCTCAAATCTGCATTAATGAGTGTGCACCAATGGCCCAGGGCTCCAGAATGTTGCCTCAGGCATGGAGTTCAGCAAATTGTTGCTTTCAACCGCTGAAAAGAAATTAGAACGTTTTAATATAGCAATGTCAGAAGATTATGCAGCTCAGCAAATTGTCACTCTTAAGCCTAGTTCCATGGCATGTGACGCCGATGCAAATCGCGGTCGAGCAGACGAAATGCCACAGAAACTGATGACGTAGGAACTCAACTTTTTGTCATGGTAGCACGAATTCAACAGAAAATTGGAGTTGAGAGGCAGTCAACTGCATTTCTTGCTTACAACTGTCATGCACATTTCATTGGATATTACTTTTCGAAAGGCGTTTGCCATTTAAATTTCATTGGCTGTTGGATTTTTGTGCTGTGGGCGCCACCTCACCGGCATTTTGGGAAACATTTACACTACTAATGATTTCTCGCCTGCCACAGAACTACAACACACACAATTATGCCTAGCACTGGCAGTTGACATCATAATTTTGTCGTCTGCTCAGGCGCTATTCTATTTCATGTCGCATGCCATGGAACTAGGCTTTAGCTGCTCCAACTAGCTAACTCGGAGAACAAGCCAAGGAGTCATGATCCATGTTAGCTCAATGCTAGCTAGTTAGAGCAGTTAAGAGCGACAATTTGCTTAGCTCCATACGTGAGACATCATTCTGCAGGCCTGGGCCATTGGTGCACACTAATCAATGCGGTTTTGAGGGTGTATTTTGAATTTTAGGTAAAGGAACATGCTATATCAAGATTTCACATTCTTTTATGGCTATGCAATGCAAAAGTGAAAACTACCACTATCTATTGAAAATAATGTAACTTTGCATTCACCTTAAAACACTACTGTCAAAATTTCTGAACTGTTTTGGGAAGTGAATGTCCCCCCCATCAACTATAACTTTTTTTTAACCATTTTATCCCATATATCATAGATTTCTGAAAAACGAGATTTGGTTACTTTAAAGGAAACACCCTGTATATCTGTCGGGTATAAGCGGACAGAAGATGCAGGCTGCATATGCCTCTTTGGTGGGAAGCATGTTTCTCCAAGGAAAACACTAATGTCTCCACATCCAGGAGGCACATGTCTTGTCTCTTGCATCTTTGGTGTGAAAGCCACCTAAAATTTAACTTTCGTTTTACTAAAAAAAAATCCTGCAAGTCGAGGACTTACTGTATTATGCAGCTAACAAAAACATTGAAAAAAAGGAAAAAAATCTGAATCAACAGCACCTAGCATTCCCAAGCAGTCACCCGTCTCAGTACTACCTGGGCCCGACGTTGCTTAACTTCAGTAATCAGAGGAGAACTGGTGCTTTAAACGTGGCATGACCATGGACAACAGCACTAGTTGCATCACAGTATACATGTGCTACTCACACCTATAATCATTATCTTTTTGATTACTTCAATAGATTGATAATGTTAACAGTGCCATAACGGGGTTATAAAGCGTATGTGGCAAGTGTCTAACTTTCTCTTGCTGGAAACGCAATAATGACAAAAATCTTAGGCCCGGAGCACACATACAATTTTTACTGGCGCAGCCTCACAATTGCAGCATGTTGTTTGTTTGTTTGTTGTTGCTTTAGGGCCCATCAACTACAAAGGTCATTAGGGCCCAGAAAGACACATCACCACGGTGGGGGTGTAAATGGCCATCCCACCATGATGGCAATAAAAAGGGCAAAAGGCCAATAAAAGCAATAACAATAAAATGGCAAAAGCCAAAACATACATAACAATAAAAGTGGCAAAAGCCAAAACAGAGAGAAGAATAAATGTGGCAAAAGCCAAGACAAACACAGAGATAAAAAGGCAAAAGCCGAAACAGACAGAATAATAATTGTGAAAAAAGCCGAAACAGACATTACAATAAATGTGGCAAAAGCCAAAAACAATACAGAAACAAAAAGGCAAAAGCCATATAATTCAAAAATAATTACAAAAGTTGTCTAAAAGAAATGGCATAGACTTCAAATTTTGTGAAAGAGGCCAGCCATTTTCAACAGCACCCAGCATTTCCAAGTCGTCACCCATCTCAGTACTATGTGGGCCCGACGTTGCTTAACTTCCGTGAGCAGACAAGAACTTGTGGTTTCAATGCTGCATGACGGTTTACAAAAACCCACCCTTCATCACGGTATACATGCGGTATGTAGACTATTTCTTTTTTTTCAATATTTTAATAGCTGTGGTCTGACTGGGGGCGCCCAATCAGGCGTCTGGAACCCCCAAATCGTCTGTGGGGGATGTCGGCCTACCCCACTTGTTCCAACATCGCAATACACAACCGAAATAGAAAGTTTTGGCAGGCAAAATAATTCTTGGTTGATTACAATTTTGCATGGTGTCTGATAAGCAATGCAATGCAATTTATTTCAGTTCCTGTATTATTATTTAAAAAATGGTTTCGTTTCCCCCAGACTTTGGAATTTTATGTAGCGAGCAAAATTAGCAAAAACGACATCAACAAAACAAGAAACCAAAGGCACCCAGCATTCCCATGCAGAAACCCATCTCAGTACTACGTGAGCCCGACGTTGCGTAACTTCAGTGATCAGACGAGAACTGGCGCTTTCAACGTGGTATGACTGGTGACGACAGCAACTATTTCATCATGGTTTACATATGCTGACAGACCATTGTCTGCTTACTTTTTCCCCTTCTTTCATACAGTACTTCTATTTATTTGTTAGTTACCAGAATATTTCTTCTAGACACATGAGGAGTCCAAAGAGGATACAAAAGGGCCTACAAGATATTAAAACAGCAATGGAAAGAGGGGTCCTTAAGGTGAACATGAAGCAGAGAGGTTACCTAGTTTTCAATTGTAGTGGCCTTGGGCAATGGGGTTTCATTTGTTGTGGGGGTGAGGGGATACCAGTGATGCAAGAGGTTCGTTATTTAGGATCAGTTTTCCAAAGCAATGGGGAGATAGATTCCGGCATGACCCATAGGTTTAATGCAGGATGGCGGAAGTGGAGACAGGCAAGTCCCGATGCAGTATTTGCACAGTTCTGGTGCAAATACCGCACAGACACTACACTAATGCGACGATTTTTGGGTATTAGCGGTACGCATGTTTTCCCAAGCGGTCCACCCACGTCAGTAGTAACTGGGATTGCATTGCTGAACTTCAGTGATCAGACAAGTACTGGCGTGTCAAACGCAATAAGCTGCTTGCCCAGCATTCCCAAGCGGTTACCTACGTCAGAACAATTCAGGGGTTTCGTTGCTTACTGCCACATCCTGGTAGTTGATACAGTACTGCATTTAGGTCCACACGTCTCCTAAAGGTCAAACCTACATCCAGTGTTTTGCCGTCATATCCTGCCGCCTCTGGTGTTACAGTGCTGCAATATTATTGGTTGGCAACCACGTATACTCTCCCCGCCTACTCCTGCCTTAAAATGGTAAACTGAACGGCGCACAGTGGGGAAGGAGAGTACAAAACCTGGCAGAAATTCAAAAAATGAAAGTGTGCAAGAGATAAAATTTCGGGTTGTACAGGACCCTGGATACCCTCCTACACCACGCCCTAGCTGTTTTAAAGGTGTCTGCACAGTTTTGTGCAACATAAAAAGCCACATTTGAACCTCTATTTTGCTGTTAAGATGACCTGGTCTGATTGCAGTTATTTTTAGTCCTGAAAGTGTCGTTATTTACATATCTAGATTCAAAAATGGGAAATTTTTTTCTATGGGGTCTTCATCGTCATGTATGTAGCTATATTTAATCTTGGAAAATTAATATTTCAGTGCAAGGAATTTATATAAATAAGCTTCAAAGAAGGGTGAGGTGAAATGTTGGATTTTCGCACCTGAATTTGGAAATACATCTAGTTAATAATGAATCCCGCAATATCCCGCCTGGTTGCTGGCTTTTTACATTGAAATACTCATTCCAAATTACAATTCACGTGATTTCTTCTGCCCGGTTTTGCCCCATTTCAAAATGCAGTTGGTTATCTAGGAACAAATTAACCCTTATCATGCGTCACCAGGCCTCTTATGGACCTCGTTAGCTTCCTGCTTTTTGGCATACAACCGTTTTCAGGGGTTTGTTTATTCCACTGTGTAGGTTTATTTACAAAAATCACAATTAAATTGGATAGTATGCTTGATTTACTGCGCCAGTGATTCCAGGTTCGATACTGGATCGAGGTGGGTTGGGGCTTCTTTCACATGATTTAAGGCCCTTTAACAACGATGGTCACTAGAGCCCTGTTGAGCGTTTAGTTTTAATGCAGTCTACACAGAAACTACACTTTTAGGACAATATAGGGACAGTATTATCAGTATCAAGTGTTCCCAAGCTGTCACCCATGTTAGTACTAACTGGGGTTGTTTTGCTTAATTGCAGTTATTAGAGAAAAAAATGGTATGTTCAATGCAATACACCCACATAAAACACCCCGAGTATGACTTCCTTCAGATGAGAGGTAAACCCAACGTCCCGCATGGTGTACAATGGCATAGGCACATAAATGAACATTACTATGCAACAGGTAGATAAGGTAAAATTTCCTGGTGTAGAAGTCTGACCCGGCAGATTGCCAGAGTGCCCCAACGAACAGTAAACTGCCAATAAATAAGCAGTGCAGTTGCAGTTTTGCTCGTGCAGCCAGCTGCAAAATCACCTGTCCAATATATCACCTTTGTGTCCATTCAGAAGGACAAGATGGGTACTCAAGTCCCTGCCATAGGCGGGAATAGGGTTAGGAGTAGGTTTCTTAAGTATATCAAATGCCCTTAAAAGAAATGTGCAATCTTGAACATTCGTTGAATACTACTGGAATTGATGTCAGTTTTGATGGTCTCCCTGCCCCACTGTGTGGCGTTTGGAAATTTTAGGCCGCTAGCAAAAACGGTGAAGAATGAAAAACAGAGCCAACATCACCCAGCATTCCCAAGTGGGCACCCATCTCACCCTGGGCCCGACGTTGCTTAACTTCAGTGATCGGACGAGAACTAGTGCTTTCAACGTGGTATGACCGTTGACATAAACACGTTGTTCATCACCATATACATAAGGTACGTAGACTGTTTCCTTTCATTATTTAAATATAATATTCATTCAGTAGCTATATTTGGGAAATAATTAAAAAAAGATGTTAAAAAATTATGAGAAACAGCTACATTGGTGCTGACATCTAGTGATGTTACGAATAAACTCGGGATGATACTTGCACACCAGCAGTTGTTATTGTTTGTTGTTTGTTGCTGTTTTAGGCCCCTTCCACTACAAAGGTCATTAGTGTCCCATCCACAGCATAGTTCTTATGCAGAAACTGCACAGACACTACAGTAATGCGACGATTTTTGGGTATTAGCAGTATCCAGTTTTCCCAAGTGGTCATCCATGTTAGTACTAACTGGAATTGCGTTGCTTAATTGCAATCAGTGGCGTCCCTAGAGGGGGTGGTGTGAGTGCGGGCCGCATCGGGTGACACCACTCGCAGCATGAGAAATGAAGCGACATAAAAGCAGAAGAAGCGGCTTTTTTTGGGAGAGGAGGTGACACAACCCTAGCGACGTCAATGATTGCAGTTATCAGACAAGGAATGGTGTGTTCAATGCAACCCACCCACACGACAAACCCTGAGTGTGCCTTCCTTCAGATGAGAGGTAAACCCAAGGTCCCGCGTGGTGTACGATGGCATTGGCACATAAAAGAACAGCACTATGACAAGGTATATAAGGGCAAATTACCGGGTGTAGGAGCTCGCTCGCTAGAATCCGCAGAGTGCCCCAACGAACAATACTCCGACGATAAATAAGCAGTGCAGTTGCAGTTTTGTTCGTGCAGCCGGCTGCAAAATCACTGTCCAATATATCACCCTTGTGTCTATTCAGAAGGACAAGTTCGGTACTTAGGCCCTTTTCATAGGCGGGAATAGTCTTAGGAGTAGTTTTCTTAAAGCCTAGTTGGGTGGCAAGTGATACAAGCAAAAACAGCACGTGCACAACCAGGAAAATGGTGACGTAAAGCACTGTCCCCAAGATAAATAGCACCTGTACTGATTCAGTCGTAGGTGGCAGTCAGGACACGTGCCGGTTGATATTCTCTAGGTGGTGTCCAGAGCAAAGAAATAACAGGCCAAAGTCATATGTGTGCTTCAGGGCTGCACGCTGAACTCTCAACTGCACTTTTCCACAAATTGTGTGCCTCCCCCCAATAAAATGGTGTGCCAACATCACCCGTTCGTGTTGCTTCGTCTGCTCATGTATGTCTGTACCACGTGCCACTGAACGAGGCTTATGTCTACCAAATGCCTTTAAAGCAATGATTCCCAAAGTGGGGCCCATGCCCCACAAGGGGACAATTCGATTGTTAAGGAGGCAATTTGAAAATGCTCTCCCCCAGAATTGAGGATAGGGAGACTTGAGGCTGAAGCACAGGCGGCTCATGGGGCAGGCAAGCCTAGGGGGAATTTTCAAAGGGGTGGTTAATTTCAGGAGTATTTCGTTGCCATGCAGTCTATTGGCCATTTCAAATTGTCATAGTCCCCAAGTTCCCAGACTTCTCTCATTGTTCAGGCCTTTTCTAAATGTTGGCTTTCTTGAGGCGCTTTGCTGCAGAGTTATAGCCTACCAATGCATTGGCAAGGCGACAATTGCCAAGGGCGTAAGGAACGCTCAGACTGCATTAAATTTAAAGATGGCGGTGGTGTACCTACTTGCCTAGGGCGCCTGAAACTCGGGAGCTGGGGTTTGCTCAATAATTTTCTAGTGATTTCTATCATTAATGCAAAATTATGCATATGTTAGGAGGGGGGCCTTAAGAATTTTAGAAAGGCTTAGGTGGGGTATATCAAAAAAGTTTGGAAAAAACTGCCTTAAAGGAAATGTGCAACCTAGAACATTCGTTGAATAATACTGGAATTGATGCCAATTTTGAGGTTCTGCGTTTGGAGATGCTATAAAGCTTGCAAAAATAATGTAGAAAAAAGAAGATGTAATCAACAGCACCCAGCATTCCCAAGCGGTCACCCATCTCAGTACTACCTGTGCCCGACGTTGCTTAACTTCAGTGATCAGACGAGAACTGGTGCTCTAAACATGGTATGACCATTGATGAAAACCTACCGTTCATCACAGTATACATACAGTTCGAACACTATTGTCTATCATTATTTCAACAGATATAATGTTCATATACATCATCATCATCATCATCATCATCTCACCCTTCTCCCACCTGAGGCAGGGTCGGGTCTGTGGATTCTAATCCTCCATTCCCACCTATTTTACACCAAGTCCCCCTCCACCCCGCACACCTCCATGTCCCTTTGCACCACCTGCTCCCATGTCCGCTTCGGTCTTCCTCTACCTCTCGTGCCCCCAACCACCTGTAGTCCCATAATGGACCTAATAAGCTGCTCGTCTCCCCTTCGCATCACATGCCCATACCACCTCAACCGGTTCTGTCTCATCTTCTCCGCAATATCTCCCACCCCAGGCTACTCAAGCCCTGTGCCCTGTGCTGCATCCTAACCATGAGAAAGTCTATCTTGGAGCTCCCCTGTGGTGACTGAAAAGTGATTAGGTGCTTTTCCCTCTTTTTCAAACCAAGTATTGGCCAATGCAAGGCCATGTGCTCTTGCTGTCTCAAGGACCTTCTGCCCCTCTGGGTTGATCATCCCATACCCACATCCCCCATGTACCTCCTCATATCCCAGACCATTGTTACCCACATGTGCATTAAAGTCACCCTTGTAGGGACACGATCCCTGTCACACCTCTGCCTCCAAAACATACACCCCTGCAAAAGTACAGTATATATAAAAATCATTGTCTCTAGGTCCTATTGTTGTTGCATCCTGTGTGCAACAATAGGACCACTACATTCAAATCTAAGACCTTTTGTAGGTGCATCCTGCATGGTCCCTTGGCAATACTCATGGTGGGTACCCTTTGGTCACAGGGACCCAACTGCAGTCAAGGACCTCAGGATGTGATGTCACCAGGACATGTTTTGGGGGTTTGACCATTTTTTCATTTTCATTTATTCAGAGAGTCGTTTCTTAAGTCATCAGATGGTCAACACTGAATTTCCAGTCAATCTTGGATTAGCCTTTTTACTGGGTACTTATGGAATACCCGCTATCTGAGTGTCCGTAAATAAACTGTGTATGCCTCAATCGTGCCTCATCATTTTCTTGGCACCCTACATCATCCGAACATCACGAAACGCGATATTGGTGACCCGGACGTGATTGGACAGCAGCCTGGAAAGTAAGCCTGAAAATTCGTTTTTTTTATTTTTTATTTTTGATCATTTTTTTTTTGCCTGCATACTGCGTATTCCCGCACCTCGCGAGTGGACGCAGGTTCAATTCTGGCCATATTTTTGTTTTTTTTTTATTTTTTTTACGTTTTTTTTGGTTCTTCTTCTCATCATTACGCGCTTATCGCATAACCACGCATCTCGCGGACGCGGGTTCAAGTCCGGCAATATTTTAGCATTTTTTTTTGTTTTGTTCTTTTTTTTTCTTTTCCCTCTCATTTTTCTTCCCCCGCACTACTTGCGTAATCGCGCATATCGCAGACATAAGGACACGGGTTCAATTCCACCAAATAATTTTTTTTTTTTGTTACCAACAAAATTTTTTTTTTTTAACTATTAATTATTTTTTTTGTTTGTTTGTTTTTGTTCTTTTCTTTTTAGCCATTAATTTCGTTTCTTCTTTTGTGTGTGAGTGCATTTTCGGCCAGGGTGTTGTGTTGTGCGCGTGTGTGACCCCCCAACTAAGTGGCCAAAATGGCAGAAGGTGCTATGCCCCTCAACAACATTACTGTGTCCCCAGTGCCACGCTTGCCTGACTTCAATTCCACTGACCCTGAAATGTGGTTTGCCATGTTGGAAGCCATATTCATGGAGTCGTGGATAGTGGAACTCCTGAAACAATACAACATGGTGGTCAGTGCACTCCCAACTAAGGTCGCCTTAGAGGTCAGGGACATTATCATGTTGCCTGTTGGCAATGACTCATACCCCAGACTGAGGACTGAACTCATCTAGAGGCTCAGCTCGTCCCAGGATGAGAAGACGTGACTTCTCCTGGAGTCTGTTGTGATGGGTGATGAAAAACCCTCACAATACCTCCGGCGTCTTCAAGCCCTGGCTGGCTCTAGTGTCCCTGACCAACTGCTCCGTTCCCTGTGGATGCAGGGGTTACCTGACAGGCTCAAGCCTATGATGGCAACCCAGAATTCACAGCCCCTCACTACTGCTGCAGAACTGGCTGACGCTGTATTTGCACTGCTCCCATCAAGCAGTGCACCAGCAGCTCAGCCTACAGCCAACCCAGGTGACAGCCCTAATGCTCAGCTTGCAGCACAACTGCAACAGCTGACGTTGGAGCTGATCAGGGTTAAGCAGCAGCTTTCTGCATTAAGTGAGGTGTTGGCAGTTTCTGGGAGAACCAGGACCCACTCACATTCATGGTCCCGAGCCCACTACCGCTCCACATACCGATGACCACCAGGTACATGCTGGTACCATTGGCAGTTCAAGGAGGCAGCCACCAAGTGTACCCACCCTTGTGACTGGGGGTCGGGAAACGGCCTGGGCAGTCGTTAATGGTAGCTGACGATGCCCACCCACCCAAGTCCCGCTGACTTTTCATTTGGGACAGGACCTCCAAAACGTGCTTCCTGGTGGACACTGGAGCCGATTTGTGTGTGTTCCCTCAGACTCTCCTCAAAGGCCCCCACCAACAATCGCGTTATGTGTTGGCTGCAGCAAATGGCACACCGATAGCCACCTATGGAATGGTGACCATGACATTGAACCTAGGACTCCGTCGGGACTTTACCTGGAGATTCGTCATCGCTGACGTCTCCAGGCCGATCCTAGGTGCTGACTTCCTCTCACACTTTGGTCTCTTACCCGACCTTAAAAACAGCCAGCTCCTGGACTCAACAACTAAGTTGACCCAGCGAGGAGAACTGGCTGTGTGTGAGGAGCTCAGCATCAGAACCATCAATGGCTCATCACCATTCCACGAGCTATTGGCTGAGTTCCCGAACATCACTTGGCCAAACGGTGTGCAACAACCAGTGCAGCACAACACAAAGCACCACATCGTGACCAAGCCAGGACCACCAGTGTTGCAGAAGTCACGGTGACTTGCCCCAGAAAAGCTTCAGATAGCCAAGCAGGAGTTCGAGGCCATGGTGTGCCTGGGTCTTGCAAGGGCTTCTCCACTACACTTGGTCCCAAAGAAGGACAACACCTGGAGAGCCTGTGGTGACTACCGCAGCCTGAATGGCATCACAGAGCTGGACGTCTACCCTGTGCGCCACATTCAGGACTTTGCCCAGGCCCTCCATGGTAAAACTATATTTTCAACGATCGATTTGGTGGGTGCATTTAATCAGATCCCAGTGGCTGAGGATGACATCCCTAAAACGGCCATAACCACACCGTTTGGGTTTTTTGAATTCCCCTTCATGACTTTCAGGCTACGTAATGCCGCGCAAACATTCCAGCGGTTCATGGATGAAGTGTTGTGCGGCCTCGACTTCATCTACACCTACATCGATGACCTGCTCGTAGGATCAACGTCAACCGAGGAGCACCCTGTGCACCTGAAGATACTCTTTCAGTGACTGGCTGCCCATGGGATTGTAATCAATCCTAGCAAGTGCGTGTTTGGGCAGCCAGAGGTGATGTTCCTCGGTTACTCGGTGTCAGGTGAAGGCACAAAGCCCCTCCCTGAGAAGGTGGATGCTATCCAAGCATTCCCCCACCCAGCCCTGGTCAGTGAACTATGCCGATTCTTGGGTATGTTGAACTTTTACAGAAGGTTCATACCCAAGGCAGCCGAAGTGCAAGCACCCCTCCATTCCTTGTTAGGCGACAACATCAAGGGGAAGTCACCTGTCAACTGGACCACAGAGGCAATTGCAGCCTTTCAAAGCTGCAAGGACAGCCTGGCACAGGCAGCCCTGTTGGCCCATCCCAAGTGTGATGCACCCCTTGTCATGTTCATGGACGCCTCGGACTTCGCAGTTGGTGCTTCACTACAGCAGTGGGTTGACGACGCCTGGCAACCCCTCAGCTTCTTTTCCAAGAAGCTTTCATCTGCTGAGATGAAGTATGGTGCCTTCGATCGGGAACTCTTGGCCATCTACTTGGCGATCAAGCATTTTCGCCACATGGTGGAAGCAAAATAGTTTGTGGTCTACACAGACCACAAACCCCTGACTTATGCCTTCCGCCGCAAGAATGACCAAGTGTCACCCCAACAGTTCCGGTACCTGGACTTCATCTCGCAGTTCACCATGGACATCCGCTACCTTCCTGATAAGGAAAACATCGTGGCAGACACCCTGTCTCGGGTAGAGGTCATCGAGGAGGCCATCCGTTTTGATGACCTGGCAGCCTCACAGGAAGCAGATGCTGAACTGCAACAGCTGCTACATGACAGCAGCTCTTCCTTGAAGCTAACCAGAGTCAGCATTCCTGGGTCAGACATCATGATCTACTGTTATGTCTCAACATCTCGGCCCCGGCCCATCCTCACTCAGCCCTTCCGAAGGCAGGCGTTCAATTCTGTACACCAACTGGCTCACCCTGGAGCAACAGCGACAGTGAAGCTTGTCACACAGAGGTTTGTTTGGCCATCAGTCAAGGCAGATTGCCATCACTGGGCATGGAACTGTCTTGCCTGCCAGCAGTCAAATACCTCTCGACATGTCTCTTCACCTGTCGGGAAATTCGCTCCACCATCCCAGCGATTCGATCATGTCCACCTGGACCTCATTGTCATGCCTGACACTGAGGGTCACCGTTACTGTCTGACCATGATTGATCGCTTCTCACGGTGGCCAGAGGCAGTGCCATTAAGGAACCAGGAAGCGGAAACCATTGCCCAGGCATTCCTCCATCATTGGGTTGCCCGCTTTGGAGTGCCACTTCGCGTAACGACAGACCAAGGTAGGCAATTTGAGTCCAACCTTTTCAGGCAGCTCAACTGCCTAATTGGTTCGACTCATCTGCATACAACTGCCTACCACCCAGCAGCAAATGGCATGGTGGAACGTCTTCACCGCCAACTCAAAGAAGCCATCCGTTGCCACCAAAGCCGCTGGACTGAGTGCCTTCCACTTGTCCTTCTTGGCATCAGGGCAGCCTGGAAGGAAGACTTCAAAGCCACAGCTGCAGAGATGGTTTATGGCCAGCCTCTGCGACTGCCAGGCGAGTTCCTTTCTGCTGCACCAGCAACGGATGAAGACGTCAACCACCACAGCTTTGTGAGGGACCTGAAGCTGCAATTTCAGGATTTGCAGCCTGCTGACCCTAAGCGCCATGGTCAGCAGAAGCAATTCATCTTCAAGGACCTCTCCACTGCCAGCCACGTTTTCATCCGCCATGATGGGGAGAAGAAACCACTTCAACACCCATATGACGGACCATTCCAGGTTGTCAGTCGGTCTAGCAAGACGTTTGTGATCAACATCCATGGAAGACACACAACTGTCTCTATAGACCGACTGAAGCCTGCATACATGGAGGCTGACAATGAGCCACACCAGTTACTACAAGAAGAACCACCTGGCTTCACCATAGTGGTGCCACACGTGCCACCAGGACCACAGCATGAGCCTTATGCACAAACACCACCAGCACCACAGCACGAGCCATCAGCACCACCACCACCACCACAGCCTCCACCAGCACCTAACCAGGATTCCAGCAGGCCCCTCCACACCAGATCTGGACGTCAGGTCAGGTTTCCGGAGCGGTATCAAGCTGGATACTCGTGATTGTCCCCAGCTCAATCACTAGCAGGGGGTGATGTAGGGACACGATCCCTGTCACACCTCTGCCCCCAAAACATACACCTTTGCAAAAGTATGGTATATATATAAAAATCATTGTCTCTAGGTCCTATTGTTGTTGCATCCTGTGTGCAACAATAGGACCACTACATTCAAATCTAAGACCTTTTGTAGGTGCATCCTGCATGGTCCCTTGGCAATACTCATGGTGGGTACCCTTTGGTCACAGGGACCCAACCACAGTCAAGGACCTCAGGATGTGATGTCACCAGGACATGAATCGTGCCTCGTCATTTTCTTGGCACCCTACATCATCCGAAAATCGCAAAATGCGATACCCTCAATAATCAGACGCTCATTTCCCCTGCCCTGTCTAATTTTACTGTCCACTGAGTGTACCAACTCATCAAAATCATTCCAAAAGGCTGTTTTTATGGTGTCACTCAGGCCTGCTTGGGGGGCATACGCACTTATGAGGTGGAGCCCTATACCCAGCCAAACTACAGAAACTAACATTAACCTACTACTAATTCTCCTAACTGAAGTGACCCCCTGCTGAAGTTCACTACTTAATACAATACCCACCCCATAATGTCCCTCTTCACTACCTGCATAGATGAGTTTGTATCCCTCCCCCAGGGCCCATGACCTATTACCCATCCAAAACGTTTCCTGGAGGAATGCAACACTGACCCTCCTATGCTTCAAAATTGTTACTAGCTCTACAGTCTTCCCTGAGAGGGTCCCCAGATTCCACGTCCCCAGTCTAAGTCTACCCCCCTTATTTGGTATGACAGCTCTGACTGGGGGCACCCCAGCCAGACGTCCAGAACCCACAGTGATAGTAGCAGGGCAACCTCTGAGGGGGTGCCGTCCAACTCCACAGGAGACACTCATTAGTGGACTAATCATTGCCAAGTGAGTGGAGGTCTCACACTCACCTGGCAGTCCCTTCACAACTTAAAACTTATCACTAAACCAAACTACTAACTACAAAACCCATAAACCACAAACCAATAACCAATAAAGTGGCGTGAGGTTAGGCCAAGTATGCCGACCTCACACCAAGCCTCTCACACCACTCAAAGGGCCCAAAAAAACCGCAATCCTACCGTCCTCTGGAATCACAAGGTGTTCGCCTTGAAAAAGGCGGTTTCGGTTCTTCTGTTTGCATTGTTTTTTTCGGACAAAATCCAAAATCGACGCACCAAGATAGATCGCTATGCAATGAGCCAAGCGCCACCTAGCGGTCCAGATATCATGTTCATACAGTAGCTGAATTTGTTCACTTTGAATATTAAAATAAGCTAGCAGGGAAATAATCCGAAAAAGCAACTTACAAAATTGTGAGAAACAGCTACATTGCTGATGACATCTAGTGGTGGTACGAATAAAGTCGGGATATCGCTCATACCCAAAAATCGTTGTTGGGGGTCTAATGACCTTGCACAAAACCTGCCTAAACCGGAATCTTGGTCAAACGGAAAATAAATTTCAGAACGGAATAATTTCCCATTTCCAATACTACCCTAAACCGGAAAACAACCTAACGTGGAAACGGAATACCTTTTTGGGAACCGATTGCATAACTAACCTGACTAAGACAGATTATTTTATTCTTAACACTACAATAAAGCAACTCCTAACCCCTTTCCCACCTATGGCAGGGTCGGGTACCCATTTGTCCCTCTGAATGGACACAGGGTGATATATTGGTCATAGTTTTTTCTGCAGCCGGTCATAGTTTCTTCATTATCGTCAGTCTAGTGTTCGTTGGGGAATGCTACCGACGCCAGGGGGCGAGCTCCTACACCTGGAAATTTTGCCTCATCTACCCGTTGCGTAGTAAAGAGGGTTCTTTTACGTGGAAGTGTCATCATACACCCACACGGGACCTCGGTTTTACTTCTCCTCTGAAAGAAGGCACACTCGCAGCATCTCTCTCGCCTGAAAGAAGCCGACCCACCACGGTCTAGTATCGAACCTAGAACTACTGGCGTAGTTGCCGAGCATGCCAACCACTACGCCACCGTGGTGGGTATGCATAACACTACAATGCAGGCATTAATTTTGAGTGTGACTGTACATGCACCAACGTTCTAGGGACCATTATGGCCATATACACACAGAGTTACCCAATAGTCCAATAGTGAAGCAACGACAATGTACTTGAAAAGACATGTGGGGGCAGGGGCGGATCTGAGGGGGAGAGTAATGAAACCATTGCTCCTCATTGGGGTGCATCCGTCTACTGATGCATGATTGAACTTTTGACTGATGAGACATTTTTTTTGCATTTGTTATTGCCGTTTCTATTCTGCCAGTCCAATTTGGAGTTGGCTGGACCACTGAACATACGACCATGTCTAAAGGTGCCCACTGACGATCACGAAATTCCAATTCCTGCTCTACATGAATTTTCATGACGTCACAGTATGCACTACGTATGCAATGCTACAAGTATTTCCATAGCTTAAAAGATTATGTGGTAAGTACAGTACTGAGTTTATCTGCACATCCCCAATGATGTACTGGGAGCAAGTTGAGCATAGGGATATGGAGGTGTGTGGGGTGTTTGTAGGACAAATGTTCGCTGGATAATTGTTCACCAGACAATATTTTGCTGCACAATAGTTCACCTAGGACAATTGTTTGCTGGACAATAGTTCGCCTAGGACTCATTCGGACCTTTTTCTGAGTCATCAATTTCATCACACCCTTATCCCGTCTGTGGCAGGGTGGGTTCTGCGGGTTCTAGCCCTCCACTCCTGTCTATCTCTAATTACGTCCGCGTCCACCCCACACACTACCATGTCCTTATGGCCAATCTGTTCCCACGTCTGCTTTGGTCTCCTCTTGCCCTGGGTGTACCTAACAAGCTCCTCTTCCCCTCTCCTAATTACGTGTCCATACCACCTCAGCCTATTCTCCCTCATTTTTGGTGATGCCCACGACCCCTGGACATTTATTTTTCTTTTCTGTTTAATATAATCAGACGGGATAAGGGTATGATGAGGATGATGGTCTCCATAGATGGCCTCCATGATGGTATCACTAATGCATGAATCACATTTACGTTTTTTCGACATGATGTGGCGTTTTAATTTGGTAATAAACATGATAGGCCTACTAAAATACTGTACAAAGCACGACCACAGGGATCATCACCATCATCATCGTACCCTTCTTCCGTCTGTGGCATGGTCTGGTCTGCAGGTTCTTATCATCCACCCCCACCTATCCCCACCAAGTCCCTCTCCACCCCGCATGTCTCCATGCCCCTCTACACCACCTGCTCCCACGTCTGCTTTGGTCTTCCCTTACCCATCGGGACCCCAATCACATGCATACCCATAATGGACCTAATAAGCTGCTCCTCCTCTCTCCTCATCCCGAGCCCATACCACCTCAACCGCTTCTCTCTCATCTTTTTCGTGATGTCTCTCACTCTTAAGCTACTTTTAACGTAATAATTACGGTCTCTGTCTGCTTATGAAAACCCCATCATGTAGCACAGCATTCCCATCTCAGCCACTTGCATTCTCCTTTTGTTGTTCTTCCTAACTGCCCAACACTCTGAGCCATACAGCCTAGCGAGCCTAGCTTTGCCCTTCAACTTTATTGGGACCCGGCGGTCACACAGGATTCCACTGGCCTGCGTCCACTTCAGCCATCCGACATTAATCCTATGGGTCACGTCAGAATCTATCTCCCCATTGCTTTGGAAAACTGATCCTAAATAACGAAACTCTTGCACCTCGGGTATACCCTCACTGCCAAAACGGATCTCATCCCCTTGCCCCTGGTTGCTAAACTTAAAAGAAAGGTACTCTGTCTACTGCACTATTACTTTAAGACCCCCTCCTTCCATTGCTGTATTAATTTCTTGTTGGCCCATTTGTGCATCCTCATTGGACCCCTCAAGCTTTCCCATGTCATCAGCAAATACCAGGCACTGAGGTCCTGCAGGCAGCTCATCCATTACTAGAGTGAATAGAAGGCACGATAACCATAAAAGAAATTTATCTTCAGACTAAAGAAGGAAATGGAGATTTGACACGTGCAGATGCACAACTGAGTTACCCCACCCCCACTCTGTCACACCTAAGGCAAGGCGCACACTATAGTCAAAATTGTCGGATGGCAGTGTGTATGCTCAGCTGTGTAGCAAGAAGTCTGATGGTGAAAACCTGAAAACTGAGTAACAGCTACTCACATAGTACTTAGATTGTCATCAAACAGTCTTGACTCTACAGTGTGCGTCTAGCCTAAGGCGGCTTTCACACCAAAGATACAAGATACAAGAGACAAGAAATGTGCCTCCCAGAAGCAGGAATCATGCGTCTTCAAACACCAACACATATAAAGAGACGACGTCTTTCACACCGAAATGACACGTGCATTGTACGTCCTGGAAGCATGAGGCACATGTTCCTTGAAAACCGGTTTGTTGGTTTTATGCTTCCTGCCTCTTTGCCTTTTAGGTCAGTGTGTGATTCTCGTGTGTTAGAAGATTTGCTCTATAGCATTGGACACACCAGTTCTTGCCTGATCACTGAGGTTAAGCAATGCAACCCCAGTTAGTACTGACATGGGTGTTTGCATGAGAACACTGGGTACTGCAAACACCCAAAAATCACTGCAACAGCGAAGGTCTGTGCAGACCGCATTAGAACTATGCAGTGGATGGGGCTCTAATGAACCTTGTGGTTGATGGATCCTTAACAACTAAAAAATCAATGAAAATCTGAATTAGCACATGCGCTTTCCAATGTGTAGGGAGGGATGAATCCTAAACATTTTACCTCACAATCAATAATGTGACATAAAATTTATTGCTGTTTTCAAAGAGTACCAGGCACTGCATGACACTGCATCTAAAGATTATTCCAACCAGGATGTGCATGTCAGAGCATCTAAGGGCACCTTTCGTAAAAAAAAAAGGTGGGGAACAGCTTAGTGATTTGGACACACGAGTAAGTACTGATATGGGTGGCCTTTTGGGAGCGGGAAAGCTGGGTACCAGTTATAGTGAAAAATCGTTGCATGAGTGTAGTGTCTGTGTACTCTGCATTAGAATACACAGTGGGAAGGACCCTAAAACACCAACGAACAGATCAAATTCATAAAAAATATAGACTATTAATAGAAAAAATTAATTTTATTCTAATTTCTATACAGAATGTTTCCTTTAAAGTAGCCAATGCCTTTTTTTAAAAAAATCTATGAGATGTGGGATTAAATGGTTAGGAAAAACTTATAGTTGAAGGAGGAGGACATTCACTTCCCAAAACTGTTCCAAAATTTTGGCAGTAGTTTTTTTCAGGACAATGCAAAGTAACATTTTTCAATCAATAGCTCTAAAAAATCTAAAATTTTAGATATATACTAACATGTTCCTATGCCTAAAATTAAAAATACACCCTCAAAACTGCATTAATGAGTGTGCACCAATGGCCCAAGGCTCCAGAATGTTATCTCAGGCATGGAGTTCAGCAAATTGTTGCTTTAAACTGCTAAAACAAATTAGAACGTTTTAATATAACAATGTCATAATAGTATGCAGCTCAGCAAATTGTCGCTCTTAAGCCTAGTTCCGTGGCACACGACACCGACACAAATTGCATTCGAGGAGATGAAATGCCATAGAAACTGATGATGTAGGAACTCACGAAATCAACAGAAAAGTGGAGTTGAGAGGCAGTCAACTGCATTTCTTGCTTAAAACTGT
>JAAFCE010009003.1:158032-200315 GCA_013389805.1 Trigoniulus corallinus
GTGCGTATTTCTTTCTCTATTACTTTTCAAACAGCGTTTGCCATTGAAATTTCATTGGCTGTTGGATTTTTGTGCTGTGGGCGCCACCTCATCGGAATTTTGGGAAACATTTGCACTACTTATGATTTCTCGCCTGCCACAGAACTACAACACACATAATTTCACCTAGCGCCTGCAATTGACATCATAATTTTGTCGTCTGCTCAGGCGCTATTCTCTTTCATGTCACGTGCCATGGAACTAGGCTTTAGCTGCTCCAACTAGCTAACTCAGAGCACAAGCCAAGGAGTCATGATTCACATTAGCTCAATGCTAGCTAGTTAGAGCAGTTAAGAGCGACAATTTGCTGAGCTCCATACCTGAGACATCATTCTGCAGTCCTAGGCCATTGGTGCACACTAATTATTGCAGTTTTGAGGGTGTATTTTTAATTTTATGTATAGGAACATGCTATATCAAGATTTCACATTTTTTTAGAGCTATGTGATGCAAAAGTGAAAACTTCTCTTATCTATTGAAAAAAATTTAACTTTGCATTGTCCTGAAAACACTACTGTCAAAATTTCTGCACTGTTTTGGGAAGTGAATGTCCCCCTCCATCACCTATAACTTTTTTCTAACCATTTTATCCCATATATCATAGACTTTTTAAAAACGAGATTTGGTTACTTTAAAGGAAACACCCTGTATATCTGTTGGGTAGAAGGAGACAGAAGATTCAGACTGCATATGCCTCTTTGTTGGGAAGCATGTTTCTCCAAGGAAAAGACACTAATGTCTCCTGCATCCAGGAGGCACATGTCTTGTCTCTTGCATCTTTGGTGTGAAAGCCGCCTAAAATTTAACTATCGGTTTACTAAAAAAAAAATCGTGCAAGTCGAGGACTTACTGAATTATACAGCTAAAAAAAACATTGAAAAAAAGGAAAAATTAGGAATCAACAGGACCCAGCATTCCCAAGCAGTCACCCACCTCAGCACTACCTGGGCCCGACGTTGCTTAACTTCAGTGATCAGACAAGGACTGGTGGTTTTAACATGGTGTGAACGTTGACAGCCACCCCAGTTGCATTACAGTATACATGTGCTACTCACACCTATTATCGTTAGCTTTTTGATTACTTCAATAGAAAGATAACGTTAACAGTGCCATAACGGGGTTATGAAGCACCTGTGGCAAGTGTCTAACTTTCTCTTGCCTTTAAACTAACTTTCTTAGGCCCTGTGCACACATGCGATGTTTACTCGCACGGCCTCGCAATTGCGGCATGAGATACATTAGTTGCGATGGGGGAGTGCACACATAGACATCCTACCTGTGGCGCCACTGTGGCTCCGAAAACCAGAGTTTCGTCTGGAAGTGTTCGGAGTTCCCTACGAAACCGCCATGCTGGCACATTCGGTCTCGTTGTACCTGGTGGTCTATTCAGTGATGCACACATCCACGTGGTTTGTTTGCACGGTTCCTTAGTTTTGACATTTGGTGGGCAAATAGGGCACGCCTTCTGGACAGTTGCCAAATGTGCACTGGCGACATTTCCTCGCATGTGTGCATTGAATTGCTGCGGAGTCGCTTCGGTGTCCCTGCAGCACCCGCGCGAGCAAACATCGCATGTGTGCACTGGGCCCCTTAAACATTTTGTGCCCCAAACCCAGTGTCGCCCGTGGCGGTTGCCTTTTTGGCCACGCCCTCCTTTCGGCCCTCAACGTTAATAATATTTCTTCGTCTCACATGTCGAAATTAAGATATTTTAGGACAGAAATGATCCAAAAAAAGGCACCCTAAATTAGAATTGAGAGAAACTCCCTCCTTACTGCGGACATCTAGTGACGACATGAATAAACTCGGGCCGATTCATTTATATTAGCATACGAAAGTATTTTAAAATTACTGCAATTTGTATGACATTTGTGCCTATAGCAGCAGGGCCCGCTCTAGGGGGTGCAACCTGGTCATTAGTCCAGAGCGCCATTTTCGCTGTAAGTGTGAGGAAAACTGCTGGTTGAACTTGCATTATATTCTTAAGAAGCGGCAAATTGCCTTTTTTTCCGGGGTGACGTAAGTGCTACAGTGGACCCTGTACTCAAGGCCTCTTCCAAACTTGTTGTCTAGTGCAGATGCGCAAGTAACCTACTAATGCAGTCGTGGCGAACCTCAATGGCCCACGTCAATACCAACAAGGGTGGTTGGTAAAGAACGTTGGGTGTTGCAAATTAACCCTCTCCTTTTCCTTTCACCTTCCTCCTCATCTTACGTGGGCAGCCTCCTAAGGGTTCATCCTGTTATGGCTGCCTGGCTTATTCCCCAACCCACAAACTAATCCAGTACAGAATATATTAGTTTATTAAAGTAGGAAAAAGAGAAAATCATCATTATGCCCTTATCCCACCTGTGGCAGGATCGGATCTCTGGGTTCTAACCTCCAAGTCCCCTATCAACCCGTACACTATGATACAATAAACTAGATATAATTCACGTTTGGGTGGGTCACTTCAAATTGAATGGCGGGTCACAGGTTCGCCACCACTGTATTAATACCATTATTAACTACATTAGTTTCTGAATTGTTAACGGGATCCCAGCAGAAGAAAAATCATTTAGGGCGTGGGCTACCCGGGTTTAGGAAAATTCGTCCCCGACAATCCGTCCCCGACAGTTCGTCCCCGACAATTCGTCCTTGGGAAAATTCGTCCCTGATACAATTCATCCCGAGGAAAATTCGTCCCCGACACTGACAACAACAAGGCTGTTTAATGCCATATTGTTAATTCACTTAATTTTTCCACTGTTAATGCTATATTGTTCACAGACTGTTGGGACTATTGCAGAAGTGTCGGGGACAGGGCACACTTTCCCTTTAACCCGGTTACTAATTTTATCTAGCGATTAAGGTGAAAGATGCAGGCAATGAATTATCTTTGGTAAGTACCTTTACAACAATCTCTACTTTCGGCCACTTGCCGGATCTCTACTTCTCGCCTTCGCAGCGAAGTCCTCCTCCCGTGAACAAGATACATATCGATTCTGTGAATGATCACGTGCAGACACGAATCTGGCCTTTATAGGCACAGATGAATTCTGCGGTCCTTCTGCCCGGCCCCAACGTCACCACACTCAAGTTGTAATCCTGTCATTACAAAAAAAATAATGTTTATTCATAAAGATACTTGTTTTCATCAATAATTTTGCCCTAAAGCACCAACGAACCAAAAAAAATCCTAACCCAGTAAAAGGGAAAGCATAGCCAGGGAACAACCGCCAGGGACGAATTGTTGGTGACGAATCTTCTGCATCCCTGGCTAACCAGTTATGCGGCTTGCGTTTCGTTGATGATGTTTTCATTCAAAATTGTGGATCAGTCCAGCCAGCTTTTGGAAAATTTATGTAGCGAGCAAAGGCAGTGCAGAAGAAAATAAAAACCTCGAACAAATAGCACCCAGCATTCCCAAGCGGTCACCCATCTCAGTACTACCTGTGCCCGACGTTGCTTAACTTCAGTGATCAGAAGAGAACTGGTGCTTGCAACGTGGTATGACCACTTAACGACAAAACCCCTTTCATTAAGGTATAGATACGCTACGTGGACCATCGTCTTTTTATTATTTAATTGGATTAACATTCATTCAGCAGCTAAATGTGTTTGCCTCAAATCTTAAAATTAAAATACAGGAATATTATCCAAAAAAGGCACCTTACAGAATTAAGAGAAACTGCTTCATTGCTCCTGACATCTAGTGACGCTACGAATAAACTCAGGATGATTGTCAACTACAGTGAAACATCTCTATCGGTTCACCTTCGACGAACACAGGTGGCTCGTGGGTCAGACAAACCTAGGCTGCTGCCTAGGGCGGAACATTACGAAGGGGCGGCTAATTTCAGAGGTACTTCCTTGCCATGCAGTCTATCGGTCACTTAAAATGTTCATAGTCCTGGTTGATGGAGCCTTTACTACATGTTGACTTTCTTGTGGCGCCCCGTTGCAGAGTCATAGCAATGCATTGGCAATGGAACAAATACCAAGGGGGAGAGGGACACTTGGACAATTCAGAACTGCATTAAATTTAATGGGAGGTGGCGATGGACCCACTAGCCTAGGGCGCCTTAAACTCACTTGCCAGGTCTGCCCACGAAAATCAACTTTTGTAAAGAACGGAAAATTCTCTGGTTTGTTTCTGCTTTAGGGCCCTTCAACTACAAGGTCATTAATTAAAGCCCCAGCCACCCATGCCAGTACTAGCTAAGGTTGAATAGGTTTGGACATGAGTCCAAAGAGGACACACAAAAGGGCCTGCAACACATTAAAACAGCAATGGAAAGAGGGGACCTTAAAGCCTGGTTCAGTGGCACGTGCAAGAGCGGCAGATACTGCGTGAGCAGACGAAGCAACACACGCTGAGTTTCTAAATTACCCGAGTCAAACTCGAGTTACTCCGGAGTAACTCCAAAGCGTTTCTAAATGGCTTACTCCGAAAGCCCCGCATTCCTAAATGCGTTTTTTCACGTTTGAGAGTCACACTTCAGTCACTCTGGAGTGACTCTTTTTGACTCCACTCAAAAAGGAGGAGTAAACGGAGTGAAAGCAGTCGAGAGTTAATGAACGCAATCAAAGCAGACGAACTATTAGGCATATAGAGTAGGGTTGCCATAATTGTCGGACCAAAAACTTTCCTTAAAAGTATTTTTTCAACAAAATAAGAGTATTATAACAACTTTATGATAAAAACAATAGCATAATAGATAAATGGTGGTCGAACAGTCAGTTTCACTGGCAAAATGTGATGTTTTCGTGGACGCGTCAGTACCAAATCTTGGCATGTACAGTATATGCGCAGTATTGAATGCAATGATATCAGAAAATAATTGTCCTGCATGCAAAAATTTTAAATCGACCTGGACAAATGACTGTCTGACATGGACACAGACCTATGGGATAGCGGGACATATACAGTAACCCATATATATATATATATATATATATATATCTCCCGCTATTAGGGTTGTATATATATATAATGTCAGTGTGAATGAATTAAACAGTGTTCTGGGTGGACAAATGAAGATCTGGGGGCATAACGAGAAAATTATCGCCTGTCATCGTCAAATTGTTGTCTGCAATCTTTATAAATTTTGCTCTTGTATCGTCCCTAAATGCATGACACCAGAGTTACTCCAGTCTTACTCCTGTGACGTCAGCAGTGACCCGAGTAACTCCAGAGTTACTCTAACTGGAGTAATTTAGAAACTCAGCCACAGAAACGGATGACGTTGGCACGTAATTATGTAGGAAAGGAGTTGAGGAATGGGAGGCACAGAGCGCAGCCAAGGAGTCTAATACAAGGAGTGACAGCTCTGCCTTTTTTGTGTCCTCATACTGAAAGAGAGCCACCTAATAGATGGTTTGCTGAAACTACTTCTTTACATGTATTAGCTTGCATATTTACAACTGTATAAATAATAATTAGAATGATTTAAAAGTAGTTATAAAGTGCCAGGTGTATATATATATATATCACCTTCATCATCATCTCACACCTGTGGTGGGGTCGGGTCTGCGCGTTCTTATCCTCCATTCTTGCCCAACCCCCACCAACTCCCTCTCCATCCTGCACGCCTCCATGCCCCTCTGCACCACCTGCTCCCATGTCCGTTTTGGTCTTTCCCTGCTACATTGCCCCCAATCACATGGAGACACATAATGGACCTAATGCATTCCTCCTCCTCTCTCCTCATCTACCATCCTACCATCTCACCTACCATCTATCCATCCATCCTACCATCTCAACCGCTTCACCCTAATCTTTTCGGTGATGTCTCCCACCCCAGGCTACCTCTAACGGAAAATTTCGGAAATATATATCACCTTAGGATATGTCACCGAATGGAGCAAAGGAGTAGTAGTAGTGTGTGCAGCTTGAAATCCACACCAGCACTCCATATCATCATCTCACCCTTCTCCTGCCTGAGGCAGGGTCAGATCTGCAGGTACTAATCCTCCACTACCACCTATCCCCCACCAAGTCCCCCTCCACCCTGCACACTTATATGTCCCTTTCCACCACCAGCTCCTACGTCCGTTTTGGCCTTCCTCTATCTCTGGTGCCCCCAAGTCCCACAGTCTAGCTAATTTGCCCCTCATCAAATGCCCTCATTAAATGCCTGACTTTATTGGGACCCAGTGGTCGCACAGGACCCCACTTGCCTGTCTCCACTTCAGCTATTATGCATGTGACGTGACCTATCGGTCACATCAGAATCTATTTCTGCTTTGCTCTGGAAAACTGATCATATATAAAGACACTCTTGCACCACTGGAATTCCCTTTCCCCCAAAACGAATCTCACCTCCTTGCCCCTGGCTACTAAAATTAAAACCTAGGTGCTCAGTCTTCTTCATGTTCACCTTAAGACCAAATCTTTCCATTGCTGTTTTAATGTCTTGTAGTAAGTGTATATATAAAGAAATTATTTTTTGTATTAAAAACATGTGAAACTGAGCAATTTATTTATATGTTCAAATTAGCAGCAAGCAGTTGACATCATTTATTAACAACAATCAAAGAAAGTGCATAATTGCATGTTTAAGATGCTTGAAATACAAGTAGCATCTGTGTTGTAGCAAACCATCCACTTGGGGCGCCACCATGTAAAACTATGACACAAAAGTCAATGAAAAAGGGGCAGAGCTGGTACTCCTTATAGACTCCTTGGTGCAGCGCTCCCGCACGCTTATGAAAGGTTGGTTGTACTGTAGACGACGCCCATTATGCCATGACACCATTGTTCGCTCATTATGCCGCCTAGCAGACATTGTCAAAATCAACTGGCGCGAGTCCTATCTGCCGGTTAACCCTGAATGAGTCCTCACGCAGTTCGTCCTGATGACGGTGCTCTACGTCACTATTTTGTTGGTTATGCATGTGCTCTTTCTGCTGGTAGCACTTGCCACTGAACCAGCCTAAAGGTACATGTACACGGGCAGCGTCATTGGTCAGTGTACTGACATAAAAACTATATGTGCACTGGCAGTCTGTTTACATGACGAGCTCTAAATGTCAGTTTTGTCACTGGTGAAAGCGTCGGCAGTGTACATTTGACGTCAGTGAGCCAGTGATCACTGACAGCTGTTTACATTGCCAAAGAAAATAAAGCCATGTCAGTGCCATGAGTCCAACTGCTGCTACATATATTTAACTTTCACAGCTGTAAATATAATAGATAGTTAGGGCAAACGACATAGACGGAAAACTTAAAACGTCAAATTTACATCGTCAAAGTCATTTAAATGATGTTCGTCTGCTAAACTGCACATAAAAAATTGCGGCAGCATCAATGCTTAAAAACGACCAACCTAAAATTTGATGCATGCGTGTGTCGCTACCTTATGTCCGTATTTTAAAAATCAAACGGAGTCGGTAAAAATATAGCCTAAATTACGTCGATTCACAGGGCACTAGTGGTGTTTTAATTAATATAATTTTTTTTAATTAGATGGTGAAATGAATTTTCAGATATTTAGGAATTTAAGCATGTCCCCAAACAGAATTGTATCAATGATTCAACTGTTTAGAATATGCTGTGATAACATAGGCTGCCCCCATATACTGCAGCACCACGAAGTACAGGTGTCATGCAGAGTAAACGTGGTTTGTTGGAGTAATTCATTATTTAGCAAGTGCCACAGTGTTGTGCACCAGTCGGGCAACACGACTAAAAATTCACATGCCCTAACTAATAGTTATGTAAAACGTAAATGTAAAAAATTTTAAGTATGCTCAGTCTTATGTTTATGTCGTTTGCCCTAACTATCTACCATGGTTACTAGTTTGCCTTTGCAAATATATATATATATATATATATATATATATATATATATATATATATAAAATTAAAATAAATGCAAAGATGTATTTTTTGTCCAAATTGATATTTTCTCACATCAATGTTTAAGATTTTTTTTAATTTTGAACACTCCAAACTTAGTATTTCTTTGTTTTCTATTTCGCCAGTGCATTAACATTGGCTTCAAACGCATCAGTGAATTTCTCTTTGTCAGTCGGATGAGGCAGTGAGAAATTGCAGTGTTTACACGTTGGCAGTGATTTTTGTTGTCAGTTCGTGTCAGCCAACTGACTGCCAGATGGCAGTGCTTACTGACAAGTGTTTACACCTCACTGAGAACACTGACACTGAATTACTGACCAAAAACACTGTCCGTGTACATGTACCTTTAAGGTGAACACGAAGAAGTCGGAGTACCTAGCTTTCAATTGTAGTGACGAGGGGCAAGGGGATGAGATTCATTGTGGGGGTTCGGGTGGGTCACAGATTCGCCACCACTGCATTAATACCATTATTAACTACATTAGTTTCTGAATTGTTAAAGGGGTTCCAGCAAAAGACAAACTATTTTGGGCATTGTCTACCCAGTTATGTGGCTTGTGTATCGTGGACGATGTTTTCATTCAAAATCCTGGATCACTCCAGTCAGCTTTTGGAAAATTTATGTAGTGAGTAACAACCGTGCAGAAGAAAATAAAAACTTTGAACCAATAGCACCCAGCATTCCCAAGCAGTCACCCATCTCAGTACTACCTGGGCCCAACGTTGCTTAACTTCAGTGATCAGACGAGAACTGGTGCTTCCAACATGGTATGACCATTGACAAAAGCCTCTCTTTTATTACGGTATAGATACGCTACCTATAACATCATCTTTTTTTATTATTATTATTATTTCATTGGATTAACATTCATTCAGTAGCTAAATTTGTCCTCCTCAAATATTAAAATTCAAATATACTTAGCTGGGAAATTATCCAAAAATGGCACCTGATAGAATTAAGACAAACTGTTTCATTGCTGCTGACATCTAGTGATGTTACGAATAAACTCGGGATGATTGTTAACTACAGAGAAACCCCTCTTTCGGTTTACCTTTCACGACGGTCCACTTCTTTAAAGAACGGAAAATTCTTTGGTTTGTTTTTGTGCTTAGGGTCCTTCAACCAGGGCATTGAACCATTATGTTTTTGCGTTCCGGTTTTGGTTACGGTTCACGTCAAATAAATATATTGGTTCTGTTACAGTTTTCCTTCCATTAAAAAAATGACGGTCATTCCGGTTTACGGTTTTCGGTTTGACTCCGAATATTAATTTTAAAAAAATAATATGTATTAAACATAATTTTAAAATACAGTAGATTATAAAAAAAATATCCATCATCATCATCTCACCCTTATCCCACTTAAGGCGGGGTTGGGTCTGCGGGTTCTAATCCAGCACTCCCGTATATCCCCCACCAAGTCCCCCTCCACCCAGGGCCGGCCTTCTCTATAAAGGGGACTGGGTGCAAAATCCTTTTGGGGCCCCAAAAGTAAAAATAAAAGGATTCAGAGTAAATGGACTCCTCTTAGATGCCCTACTATCCCATTCTGAGATCCATCCTAATTTTGGAATTTGGTTTCGTTTCACCCAGCCTTTGGAATTTTATGTAGTGAGCAAAACTAGCAAAAACGACATCAACAAAACAAGAAACCAATGGCACCCAGCATTCCCAAGCGGTCACCCATCTCAGTAAAACGTGAGCACGACGTTGCTTAACTTCAGTGATCAGACAAGAACTGGGGCTTTCAACGTGGTATGACTGTTGACAACAGCAACTATTTCATCACGGTTTACATATGCTGACAGACCATTGTCTGCTTACTTTTTCCCCTTCTTTCATACAGTACTTCTATTTATTTGTTAGTTACAGGAATATTTCTTCTAGACACATGAGGAGTCCAAAGAGGATGCACAATACGGCCTAAAAGATATTAAAACAGCAATTGAAAGAGGGGGCCTTAAGGTGAACATGAAGCAGAGAGCTTAACGGGGTTTCATTCATTGTGGGGGTGAGGGGATACCAGTGATGCAAGAGGTTCGTTATTTAGGATTAGGAGAATGGGCCCCTCAGTGCCTGGTATTCGCTGATGACGTGAGGAAGCTTGAGGGGTCCAAGGAGAATGCACAAAAGGGCCTACAGGACATTAAGACAGCAATGGAGAGAGGGGGTCTTAAAGTAAACATGAAGAAGACAGAGTATCTAGCTTTCAATTTTTGTGGCCAGGGGCAAGGAGGTGAGATCCACTGTGGCAGTGAGGGTATACCAGTGGTGCAAGAGTTTTGTTATTTAGGATCAGTTTTCCAGAGCAATGGGGAGATAGATTCAGACGTGACCCATAGGATTAATGCCGGATGGCTGAAGTGGAGGCAGGCAAGTGGTGTCCTGTGCGACCGCCGGGTTCCCATAAAGTTAATAGGTAAAGTTTACAAAACAGTCGGTAGGCCTGCTTTGTTATATGGCTCAGAGTGTTGGGCAGTTAGTAAGAACCATGAAAGGAGAATGCAGGTGGCTGAGATGCGAATGCTGCATTACATGACAGGGGTGTCCCGAGCTGACAGAGTACATAATGATTACGTTAGATGTAGATTGAGGGTGGGGGACATTGTGGAAAAGATGAGGGAGAGGCGGTTGAGGTGGTATGGGCATGCGATGAGGAGAGGGGAGGAGGAGCTCATTAGGTCCATTATGGGTATTCATGTGATTGGGGGCTCAAGAGGTAGGGGAAGACCCAAATGGACATGGGAGAAGGTGGTGCAGAGGGACATGGTGACATGCGGGGTGGCGAGGGACCTGGTGGGGAATAGGTGGGAGTGGAGGTTAAGAACCCACAGACCCGACCCTGCCACTGGCAGGAGGAGGGTTCAATGATGATGATGTGTCTATTCAGAAGGACAAGTTTGGTACTTAGGCCCGTTTCATAGGCGGGAATAGGCTTAGGAGAAGTTTTCTTAAAGCCTAGTCCAGTGGCAAGTGCTACAAGCAAAAACAGCACGTGCGCAACCAGGTAAATTGTGACATAAAGCACTGTCGCCAAGACAAACAGCACCTGTACTGGTTCAGTGGTAGGCGGCAGTCAGGACACGCGCCGGTTGATGTTCACTAGGTGGTGTATGGAGCGAAGAAATAACAGGCATTTTGAAATTTACAATAGGTGTCCTCTGCAGTAAAATCAGCCAAAGTCATATGTGCGCTTCAGGGCTGCACGTTGAACTCTCAACTGCACTTTTCCACAAATTGCACGCCTCCCCCCAACAAAATGGTGTGCCAACATCACCCATTCATGTTGCTTCGTCTGTTCATGTACGTCTGTGCCACGTGCCACTGAACCAGGCTTATGTCTACCAAATGCCTTTAAAGCAATGATTCCCAAAGTGGGGCCCATGCCCCACAAGGGGACAATTCAATTGTTAAGGAGGCAATTTGAAAATGGGCCCGACGTTGCTTAACTTCACTGATCAGACAAGAACTGGCGCTTTCAACGTGGTATGACCATTGGCAAAAGACTACTGTTCATTACGGTATACATACAGTACGTAGACTATTGTCTATCATTATTTCAACAGATATAATATTCATACAGTAGCTGAATTAGTTCACTTCGAATATTAAAATACGCTAGCAGGGAAATAATCTGAAAAAGCAACTTACAAAATTGTGAGAAACATTGTTGCTACTGAACATTGCTGCTGACATCTAGTGGTGGTAAGAATAAATTCAGGATACTGCTCATACCCAAAAATCATGGTTGGGGGTCTAATGACCTTCTACAAAACCTGCCTAAGCCGGAATCCTGGTCAAACGGAAAATAAATTTTGGAATGGAATAATTTTCCATTTGAAATACTACCCTAAACTAGAAATCAACCTAACATGGAAACGGAATAAGTTTTAGGAACCGTTTGCATAAATAACCTAACTAAGACGGATTATTTTATGCATTAAGGCTGGTTCAGTGGCATGCGCAAGAGTGGGAGATACCACGTGAGGAGACGAAGCAACACAGAAACGGATGACGTTGGCACATAATTATGTAGGAGGGTAGTTGAGGATTTGGAGGAAAAGCGCAGCCCCTTCACGTACTTATGATTGGTAGGTTGTACTGTAGACGACGCCCATTATGCCATGACACCATTGTTCGCTCATTACTTAGCCTAGCGGACATTGTCAAAATCAACCAGCGAACGTCCTATCTGCCGCATACTCGTGCAGTTCGTCTTGGTGACGGTGCTCTACGTCACTATTTTGATCGTTGTGTGCATGCTCTTTTCGCTGGTAGCACTTGCCACTGAACCAGCCTTTACACTACAATGCAGGCATTAATTTTGAGTGTGACTGTACATGCACCAACGTTCTAGGGACCATTACGGCCATATGCACACAGAGTTACCCAATAGTCCAATAGTGAAGCAACCACAATGTACTTTAAAAGACATGTGGGTGCAGGGGTGGATCTGAGGGGGGAGAGCAATGAAACCATTACAACCTTTTGACTGATGAGACATTTTTTTGCATTTAGTATTGCCGTTTCTATTCTGCCAGTCCAATTTGCAGTTGGGTAGACCACTGAACATAGGACCTTGTCTAAAGGGGCCCACTGATGATCACGAAATTCCAATTCCTCTCTGCCAAAATGAATGTTGCACTCCAATTACTTATCGTGAATGCATAATATCATGTGGATTGGATGGAGTGATGAGAAACAGACGGATTTCGATCTGTCCAAAAATCCTTCACTCTGCTCCAACCGTCCATCACTCCAATCGATCACGAGTGCGAAAAAGTGATTGGATGGACTGATGTAGTGGCCCTATGGAGCGTTTATGAGTGCCAAATCACTGTTGATTTCGGACCATTGCAATCTCGACACATGTGGTAGATGGATGGGACCTTCTTTCTCTCTGCATACTGATAACGGCTGATGATTAAGCTGCTGATATAAGGAGCAATTCTTCAACGATGAGGACACTTGTAATAATTACTTAATCAATAACACAAAAAATAATAACAAATAAAATATTACTAAACAATTTGATGGTTGAATTAAAGTAATTAATAATAATTCAGGTTTGGTTTCATGGTGTTCTAGGGCTCCTCAACTACAAGGTCATTAGAGCACCACCCACGATGTAGATTTGCGGCAGAGACTGCACATACACTACATAATGTGATGATTTTCAAGTATTAACAGTAACCCGTTTTCCCAAGCAGCCACCTATGCTTGTGCTAACTCGGAATGCATTGCTTAACTTCAGTGATCAGACGATAACTAGCCGCCCCTCTATTAATTCAGGAGTGATGTATTGATCCGTCAATGACCCTACAACATTTCTCTTCACTCCAATTGCTCCAGACACTCCACTCCACTGTCTCACAACTCCATTTGGCATGATCGTCAGGGGGCACCATAAGGGGCAGTGGAGGACCTATTGTAAGTGCTAGCTAGATTTATACAAAGATATTCTGAATATTTAAAAAAAATTGGGGTGCAATTGTTTGAAGTGCCCCCCCCCGGTCCGACTTTGGATCAGTCCCTGTGTGGGGGCGAAGTAACTTTTTAGTTTATGGACTTTTATTTTGAATACCATCATCCTAATAAAAGGTGATCATACTTTTTATACTTTGGTTTATTAAAACACAACCCTTTGTAAAACGCAACCTGTGAAAACGGAAAAAATATGGAAATGATCAGGTTCTGTTTTAGAGAGGTTTTACTGATGTTGAAGAGCCCTAAATCACCAACAAACAACTGAATGGTTGTGATGTGAGATGTAGTATCAACTACCAGGTTGTGGCAGTGACACTTTACTAAATGCACTGTGGCCGATTTTTGGCGGATACGTTAGATGATTATGATAGAAAACCCAAAACAAAGTCTTATGTCCTCATGTCTTCATTATCTTACCCTTATCCCGCCTGTGGCTTGGTCGGTCCTGCGGGTTCTAGCCCTCCACACCTGCCTATCTCCCTTCAGGTCCTTGTCCACCCCACACACCAAACACCTATATCCTTACTTACAACCTGCTCCCACGTCTCCTTTGGTCTTCTTCCACTGCCCTGGAAGCATCTTCCACTGCCCTGCAACAAGACCTGCAAAATAGACCTAAGGGGGTCCTTCCTCTTCTCACTGCATGTCCAGATACTGTATATGCAAATGAAAGGAAGTTTATTAATGTTCTACTTACAAGATGGGCTGCCACAATGTGTAGTGATGGTGGAGCCAGGTATGAACACAAATAGTTACAGGACTAGTGACATACAGAATCAATGTTGTTCAGTGCTTAACTGGGCCATATGGTCCCACCATCGCTTTCCAATGTTGACCACTGTCAGGGGATGAACTGGCTGTAATTAAGCAAAACAAGATACAAAATTCAGGAAGGAGGATTTTATAGGTAGTTTAAAGGTGGGGGAATTCGTGGAAAAAATGAAGGAGAGTAGATTTAGGAGGTATGGACATGTAGTAAGACCGTCCAGCATATCACCTTTGTGTCCATCAACAGCGACACGACAGGTGTCGTGCTACCATAGGAGGGAAAACGGTTAAAAGTTGTTTTCCTGTGTTGTTACCAGTGGTGTCAGTAGGGTTGGTTTCACCCGATGCGGTGAAACCCCCTCTCACAAAAAAAGGCGCTTCTTCTGCTTTGGTGTCACCCCCTTTTCTCACAGTGTGAGTGGTGTCACCCTGTGTGGCCTGCACTCCCCGCACCCCCGTAGTGACGCCACTGATTGTTACTACGTTTGTATATATTATAAGGACGTTCTTCACACGAAATGCTGTAGTGTCACTGCCACAACCTGCAGTGGCATCATTAGGGGGTGCAGCCCGCAGCAGGTGACACCAATCGCATCATGAGAAATGCGGTAACACCAAAACAGAAGAAGCTGCTTTTATGGGACAGGAGGGGGAACCAACCCTAGCAACGCTACTACCAACCTGGTAGATGATACCACATCTAGGACCACAACTCTCGAGGTGGTTGCAGCGCCATCCAGCCCTTTGATACCATAGCCAGAGAGTTAACCATATCTAGTGTAACAGAACTGTAATGCCTGGTTCCATATACGCACGCACTAACGCTTTTACTGTTGTAACAGAGGACAGCACAAAAAATGGTGACGTCACACTGCTACTTGGGGCGCCACAGAACAGCTATGCATAAAGCCTGCTTTACAATAACATCAGGAACGAGAACGGCAATGGCCGGGAAAGTTGAAAAAAATTCAACTTTTCCATTAAACCTAAGCCGTTTGACAAATAAGAGCGCACCTCCACCAAATGACGTACCCGTCGCCCTTCCCCTCTGCACAAAATACGTTTTACGTTCCCGTTCCCATTGCTGTTGTGAAGCCCGCTTTACGGTAGTTGCATCCCGCAAGTCATGCTGTGTTTTGATTGGCTGGTGGTTGAGCTGTCTACTTGAAAAATGGCGGAGGATATACTGAGCCATGACGGCGGCGTGTGGTGACTGCAAATAAAGTGCTGCATTTAAGGAATTGTGCTGGCGGTCCTTCATATCGCACTAGCACAAAACAGTATCAAGTTGTCATCAGTGGTGACGTGATTAGCTTTAAAGTGTGGGGATACGGACCTAGGCATAAGATAATTGGTTTAGGTAGGATGGCCAGCAACCGTTTCTGGGCTTAAAATACTGAATTGATCAGCCTTTGCAGTAATTATGCTGCTAGCAAACAAAAAAAAACGTGGAAAAACAGAAACTAACAGCACCCAGCATTCCCAAGCGGTCACCCATCTCAGTACTACCTGGGCCCGACGTTGCTTAACTTCAGCAATCGGACGAGAACTGGGACTTTCAACATGGCATGACCATTGACAGCAACACAGCTGTCATCAAGGTATGCATTTGTTATAAAGACCATTATGTTTTTTTTTTTATCATTTCACTCAATTGATAGCCATAATCATATTTCTTTGCCAAAAACATTTCTTCTGTATTAAGATATTTTCGGGCCGAAAAGGTCGACAAAGGCATTTTGCATTAATAAGAGAAACTATTTCACTGCTGCTGACATCTGGTGATGGTACAAATAACGTCGGAATGATTGTTAAACGCTTGGTTTATGAAGTTTAGCTAAGTACCACCTAGATGCTTCTTTTTCTCAAAAACTATAAAAGCTACCGACATGCCGTTTGGCAACGTTGTAGAGTACCACATTCTCTACATTCTGACGACTCCGCATAATCTTTTAAGCTATGGAAATACTAGTAGCTTTGCATACGTATCACGTATGGTGACGTAATGAAAATTCATGTAGAGCACTACCTGTAGCAGCTATTTGAACAACATGTGTAGCACTACAAAGATGGAGGCTTCCATGTTGCCATATAACGCACTTAAGAGGACTAAACTATTTCAATTACTTTAATAAAATACTATGTTCTTAATGTTGGCACCCCACAGGCAAACTTTGTCAATACTCCTATGGGTTCCAGACGCCTGGCTGGGGTGACCCCAGTCCCAGTTAGAGAATGTTCAGTGGACCCTCAGACCCGACCCTATCCATGGGCGGGATAAGGGTATGATGAAGATGTTCTTAATGTTCTTAAAATGAAATTAATTCTTTAATTAAAAACCATACAATTTTTTATTTGTTCTACTTCATTTTTGGGTACTGTCAATAAGTATTGCAGTCCACCATATTCATTGCAATATCTTCCATGGAGGCCGCCATGTTGCACTATGCAAAGAATCCTACTCGAAAAGGTGTAGCGTTTGTAGCACTACAACTGCAGTATGAAGTTTTGGCTACAATTTTAAAATAATTCGATCCCTATGCTACGAAGTTGCTATGTAGCTTGTTTGAACAGCAATTTTTGTATTCTTTGCTACGTAGCGCGATACGTATCATTAAAGATTATGTGGAGTACTGCCAAGGAGTGACAGCTCTGCCCTTTTCGTGTCCTCATACCGAAAGAGCGCCACCTAGTAGATGGTTTGCTGAAACTACTTCTTTACATGTATTAGCTTGCTTATTTACAACTATATAAATAACAATTAGAATGATTTAAAAGTAGTTATCAAGTGCCAGGTGTATATATATCACTTTCATTATCATCATAATCTCACCTCCTCATGCCTGTAGTGGGGTCGGGTCTGTGCGTTCTTATCCTCCACTCTCGCCTATCCCCCACCAAGTCCCTCTCCATCCTGCACGTCTCCATGCCCCTCTGCACCACCTGCTCCCACGTCCGTTTTGGTCTTCCCCTACCCCAGGTGCCCCCAATCACATGGAGACACATAACGGACCTTATATGTTCCTCCTCCTCTCTCCTCATCTACCATCCTACTATCTATCCATCCATCCTACTATCAACCGTTTCTCCCTAATCTTTTCTATGATATCTCCCACCCCCAAGCTATTTCTAACGGAAACATTTGTGAAATACAGTATATATCACCTTAGGATATATCACCGGGATGGAGCAAAGGAGTAGTAGTAGTGTGTGCTGCTGTAAATTGCTCAAACTCCATGAAATCCACTCCAGCACTCCGTATCATCATCTCACCCTTCTCCCGCCTGAGGCAGGGTCAGATCTGAAGGTTCTAATCCTCCACTACCCCATATCCCTCACCAAGTCCCCCTCCACCCCGCACACTTCCGTGTCCCTTTCCACCACCAGCTCCTACGTCCGTTTTAGCATTCCTCTATCTCTGGTGCCCCCAATTCCTAATGCCCCCAAGTCCAAAAATGGACTTAATATTCCCCTCATCAAATGCCCTCATTAATTGCCCGACTTTATTGGGACCCAGTGGTCGCACAGGACCCCTCTTGGCTGTCTCCACTTCAGCTATCCTGCATTAATCCTATGCGTCACGTCAGAATCTATTTCTGCATTGCTCTGGAAAAATGATCATATATAAAGACACTCTTGCACCACTGGGATTCCCTTTCCCCCACAAAGAATCCGACCGCCTTGCCCCTGGCCACTAAAATTCAAAGCTAGGTGGTCAGTCTTCTTCATGTCCACCTTAAGACCCCCTCTTTCCATTGCTGTCTTAATGTCTTGCAGTAAGTGTATATAGAAAGAAGTTATTTTTTCCTTTATTTATATGTTAAAATTAGCAGCAATCAGTTGACATTATTTATTAAGAACAATCAAAGAAAGTGCATAATTGCATGTTTAAGATGCTTGCGAATACATGTAGCATCTCTGTTGTTGCAAACCATACACTTGGGTTACTTGGCCTGCGGAACTAGGCATAAGATAATTGGTTGATGTAGGATGGCGAGCAACAGTTTCTGGGCTTAAAATACTGAATTGATCAGCCTTTGCGGTTATTATGATGCTAGCAAACAAAAAAAACATGGAAGAACAGAAACCAACAGCACCCAGCATTCCCAAGAATTCACCCATCTCAGTACTACCTGGGCCCGACGTTGCTTAACTTCAGTGATCAGATGAAAACTGGTACTTTCAACGTGGTATGACCGTCGACAGGAAAACAACTGTCATCAAGGTATACATTCGTTATAAATGCCGAAAATATTTCTTCTGTATTAAGATATTTTCGGGCCGAAACGATCGAAAAAGGCATTTTGCACAATTAAGAGAAACTACTTCACTGCTGCTGACATCTAGTGATGGTAAAAATAAAATTGGAATGATTGTTAACCTCTTGGTTTATGAAGTTTAGCTAAGTACAGTACTGTGCTTATCCTCACATCCCCAATGCTGTACTGGGAGAAAGTTGAGAGTAGGGATATGGAGGTGTGTGGGGTGTTTATAGGACAATTGTTCACCAGACAATATTTTGCTGGACAATAGTTCGCCTAGGAATATTGATCGTGGGACAACAGTTCGCCTAGGACTTATTCGGACCTTTTCCTCAGTCATCATTATCATCACACCCTTATCCCGCCTGTGGCAGGGCGGGTTCTGCGGGTTCTAGCCCTCAACTCCTGTCTATCTCCTATCAGGTCCCCGTCCACCCCACACCCTGCTATATCCTTTTGGCCAATCCGTTCCAACGTCTGCTTCGGTCTCCTCCTGCCCTGGTTGCACCTAACGAGCTCCTCTTCCCCTCTTCTAATTAGGTGTCCATACCACCTCAGCCTATTCTCCCTCATTTTTTGGCGATGCCCATGACCCCCAGACATTTATTTTTCTTTTCTGTTTAATATAATAAGGCGGGATAAGGGTATGATGATGATGATGCTCTCCATGATGGTATCAGTAATGCGTGAATCACATTTACGTTTGTTCGACATAATGTGGCGTTTTAATTTGGTAATAAACATGATAGGCTTACTAAAATACTGTACAAAGCACGACCACTGGGATCATCACCATCATCATCGTACCCTCCTCCCGTCTGTGGCATGGTCGGGTCTGCGGGTACTTATCATCCACCCCCGCCTATCCCCACCAAGTACCTCTCCACCCCGCATGTCTCCATGCCACTCTGCACCATCTCTCCCACGTCCGCTTTGGTCTTCCTCTATCCCTGGGGACCCCAATCACATGCATACCCATAATGGACCTAATAAGCTCCTCCTCTCTCCTCATCACGTGCCCATACCACCTCAACCGCTTCTCTCTATTCTTTTTCGCGATGTCTCTCACTACCAACCTACTTCTAACGTAATCATTACGGACTCGGTCGGCTCGTGACAACCCCGTCATGTAGCGCAGCATTCGCATCTCAGCCACTTGAATTCTTCTTTCACGGTTCATCCTAACTGCCCAACACTCTAAGCCATACAGCATAGAGGGCCTAGCTTTGCCCTTCAACTTTATTGGGGTCTGGCGGTCACACAGGATTCCACTGGCCTGCCTCCACTTCAGCCATCCAACATTGATCCTATGGGTCACGTCAGAATCTATCTCCCCATTGCTCTGGAAAACTGATCCTTAATAACGAAACTCTTGCGCCTCGGGTATAATCTCACTGCCAAAACGGATCTCACCCCCTTGCCCCTGGTTGCTAAAATTAAAAGCTTGGTACTCTGTCTTCTTTTTATGTTTACTTTATGACCCCCTCTTTCCATCACTATATTAATTTCTTGTAGGCCCATTTGTGCATCCTCTTTGGACACATCAAGCTTTCCCACGTCAACATCAAATATCAGGCACTGAGGGGCCCATTCCCCTATTCCTGTCAGCAGCTCATCCATTACTAGAGTGAATAGAAGGCACGACCGCCATGAAAGAAATTTATCTTCAGACTAAACAAGGAAATGGAGATTTGACACGTGCAAACGCACATCTGAATTACCCCACCACCACTCTGTCACACCTAAGGCTAGGCGCACACTATAGTCAAGACTGTCAGACAGCAGTGTGTATGCTCAGCTCAGGCAATGAAAACGAATGTGTAGCAAGGAGTGTGATGGTGAAAACTTGAAAACTGAGTAACAGCTACTCACATAGTACTTAGATTGTCGTCAAACAGTCTTGACTATACAGTGTGCATCTAGCATAAGGCGGCTTTCACACCAAAGATGCAAGAGACAAGACATGTGCCTTCTGGATGAAGGAATCATGTGTCTTCGAACACCAACACATATAAAGGGACGACGTCTTTCACACTGAAATGACACTGGCATCGTACGTCCTGGAAGCATGAGGCACATGTTCCTTGAAAACTGGGTTGTTGGTTTTATGTTTCCTGCCTCTTTGCCTTTTTGGTCAGTGTGTTATTCCGTTGTATTAGAAGATTTGCTCTATTGCGTTGGACACACCAGTTCTTGCCTGATCACTGAGGTTAAGCAATGCAACCCCAGTTAGTAATGACATCGGTGTTCGTGTGAGAACACCGGGTACTGCAAATACCCAAAAATCATTGTAACATCATAGGGTCTGTGCAGACCGCATTAGAACTATGCAGTGGACAGGGCTATAATGAACATTGTGTTTGAAGGACCCTTAACCACTAACAAATCAATGAATATCTGAATTAGCACATGCACTTTCCAATGTGTAGGGAGGGATGAATCCTAAACATGTTACCTCACAATCAATAATGTGACATAACATTTATTGCTGCCTTCAAGGAGTACCAGGCACTGTATGACACTGCATCTAAAGATTATTCCAACCAGGATGTGCATGTGAGAGCATGGAAGGTCCCCTTTCTTATAAAAAAAGGTGGGGAACAGCTTAGTGATTTGGACACACCAGTTAGTACTAACATGGTTGGCCTTTTGGAAGCAGGAAAGCTGGGTACTAGTTATAGTCAAAAATCGTCGCATTAGTGTAGTGTCTGTGTACTCTGCGTTAGAATACACAGTGGGAAGGGCCCTAAAACACCAATGAACAGATCAAATTCCTAATAAAATATAGAATATTAATAAAAAAAATTATTTTTATTCTAATTTCTATACAGGATGTTTCCTTTAAAGTAGCCAATGCCGTTTTTAAAAAATCTATGAGATGTGGGATAAAATGGTGAGGAAAAAGTTATAGTTGAAGGAGGGGGACATTAACTTCCCAAAACAGTTCAGAAATTTTGGCAGTAGTTTTTTTCAGGACAATGCAAAGTTACATTTTTTCCATAGAACGCTCTAAAAAAATGTGAAATTTTGATATAAAGTCACATGTTCCTATGCCTAAAATTAAAAATACACCCTCAAAACCACATTAATGAGTGTGCACCAATGGCCCAGAGCTCCAGAATGTTGTCTCAGGCATAGAGTATAGCAAATTGTCGCTTTCAACTGCTAAAACAAATTAGAACGTTTTAATATAGCAATGTCATAAGAGTATGCAGCTCAGCAAATTGTCACTCTTAAGCCTAGTTCCGTGGCACGTGATGCCGATGCAAATGGTGTTCGAGCAGACGAAATGCCACAGAAACTCATGACGTAGGAACTCAACTTTTTGTCATGGTAGCATGAAATCAACAGAAAAATGGAGTTGGGAGGCAGTCAACTGCATTTCTTGCTTACAACTGCCATGCACATTTCATTGGCTATTACTTTTCGAACAGCGTTTGCCATTTAAATTTCATTGGCTTTTGGATTTTTCTGCTGTGGGCGCCAACTCACCGGCATTTTGGGAAATATTTACACTACTTATGATTTATCACCTGCCATGGAACTACAACACACACAATTTCGCCTAGTTCCTGCGATTGACATAATAATTTTGTCATCTGCTCAGGCGCTATTCTCTTTCATGTCACGTGCGATGGAGCTAGGCTTTAGCTGCTAAAACTAGCTAACTCGGAGCACAAGCCAAGGAGTCATGATCCACGTTAGCTCAATGCTAGCTAGTAAGAGCAGTTAAGAGCGACAATTTGCTGAGCTCCATACCTGAGACATCATTCTGCAGCCCTGGACCATTGGTGCACACTAATTAATGCAGTTTTGAGAGTGTATTTTTAATTTTAGGTATAGGAACATGCTATATCAAGATTTCACATTTTTTTACAGCTATGCGATGCAATAGTGAAACCTACCCCTATCAATTGAAAAGCACTACTGTCCTGAAAACCCTACTGTCAAAATTTCTGAACTATTTTGGGAAGTGAATGTCCCCCTGCATCAACTATAACTTTTTTCTAACTGTTTTATCCCATATATCATAGATTTTTTAAAAACGAGATTTGGTTACTTTAAAGGAAACACCCTGTATATCTGTCGGGTACAAGCGGACAGAAGACGCAGGCTGCATATGCCTCTTTGGTGGGAAGCATGTTTCTCCAAGGAAAAGACACTAAAGTCTCCCGCATGAAGGAGGCACATGTCTTGTCTCTTGCATCTTTGGTGTGAAAGCCGCCTAAAATTTAACTTTCGTTTTACTAAAAAAAAAATCGTGCAAGTCAAGGGCTTACTGTATTATACAGCTAACAAAGGAAAGATTCTGAATCAACAACACCCAGAATTCCCAATCGGTCACCCATCTAAGTATTATCTGGGCCCAACGTTGCTTAACTTCAGTGATCAAACGAGAAATGGAGCTTTAAACGTGGTATGACCGTTGACAACAGCACTAGTTGCATCACAGTATACATGTGCTACTCACACCTATAATCATTATCTTTCTGATTACTTCAATAGAATGATAACGTTAAGGTGCCATAACGGGGTTATGAAGCGCCTCTGGAAAGTGTCTAACTTTCTTTTGCCTGAAACCCAATAATGACAAAATTCTTAGGCCCGGTGCACAAATGCGATTTTTACTCGCGTGGCCTCGCAATTGCGGCATGAGATACATTAGTTGCGATGGGGAGTGCACACATAGACATCCTACCTGTGGCGCCACTGCGGCTCCGTAAACCGGAGTTGCTTCTGGAAGTGTCCACAGTTCCCTACGAAACTGCCGTGCTCGCACATTCGGTCTTGTAGTACCTGGTGGTCTATTCAGTGATGCACACATCAACGTGGTTTCTTTGCGTGGTTCCTTAGTTTTGACATTTGATGGGCAAGAAGGGCACGCCCTCTGGACAGTTGCCAAATGTGCACCAGCGACATTTCCCCACATGTGGGCATTGAATTGCTGTGGTGTCCCTGTGGCACCCGTGCAAGCAAACATCGCATGTGTGCACCAGGCCCCTTATACATTTTGCGCCCCAATTCCAGTTGTGCCCATGGCGGTTGCCTTCTTCGCCACGCCCTCGTCACAGCCGTGAACGTTAATAATATTACTTTGTCTCACATGTCGAAATTAAGATATTTTAGGACAGAAATGATCCAAAAAAGGCACCCTAAATTAGAATTGAGAGAAACTCCCTCCTCAGGCAGCTTAAGGATCTGATGATGAATTATTGGCGTGCCTGTTCTTAATCGTTTAATACAGTGAAACCTCTCTATGGGTACACCCCCCTAAAGGGTACACCCCTCATATCAGTACAGATTTTTCAGGCACCGATTTTTCACCCATAGGGTTAATGCTATTACTACCCCTCTTAACGGTACACTCTCTAATGGGTACACCCCTCTGTTGGTACACCTCATACATGTCACTACTTTTCAGAAAACCACCTCTGTAATGGGTACACCCCTCCATTGGTACATCTAATACATGTCACCATTTTTAGAAAACCCCCTCTGTAATGGGTACATCCTGCCTCAGTGACGCAGTGGACAGGGTGCTTGGTAACTGCAGCAGTGGTTCTAGGTTCGATCCTGGACCAAGGCGGGTTGCTTTCTTTTCTGCAAGAGAGATGCCCCGAGTGTGCCTTTCTTTGGATTAGAAGTAAACCCATAGTCCCATGTGGTTTTCAATCACATTTATACATAAAAGAACTTTCTACTGTGCAACGGGTAGGTGAGGCAACATTTGCAGGTGTAGGAACTTGCCACCTGGCATTGGTGGAATACCTCAAAGAACAGTAGGCCTACAATAAATATGCACAGGGTTTGCAGCTTTAGTCTGTATCTGGCTGTGCAAAAACGCAGTCCAAAAGATCACCCTTGCATCTATTCAGATGGGCAAGAATTGTACCCGACCCTGCCGTAGGCAGAAAACAAGAAGGTTGCTTGATTGTAGACAAACATCCCTTGATTGATTTGTTTGTAAAAATTAAATTTGTGTACTTCAATAATTTTGTGAAATATTATATTATACAATGCAATTTTTGCCATTAAAAAAACACAATATAAAACAATATACTGTCTTGATTAATTTATTTACCCATACCCCTCTTGTGGGTACACTTTGGCTTGGTCCCACAGGTGTACCAATTAGAGAGGTTTCACTGTAGCTTCTTTTTCAAAAAGTCAGCAAAAATTTTTCAAAGTCATAGAACCAACAACACCCATCATTCCCAAGCGGTCACCTATCTCAGTACTACATGGGCCCGACGTTGCTTAACTTCAGTAATTGGACGAGAACTGGAGCTTTCAACGTGGTTTAACCGTTGACAAAAGCTTCCTTTCATTACAGTATAGATACGCTACGTGGACCAACGTCTTTTTATTATTTGATTTGATTAACATTCATTCAGCTGTTAAATTTGTTCGCCTCAAATCTTAAAATTAAAATACACCACTAGCAGTAATATTATCCAAAAAAGGCACCTTGCAGAATTAAGAGAAACTGCTTCATTGCTGCTGACATCTAGTGACGCTATGAATAAACTCAGTATGATTGTCAACTACAGTGAAACACAGCTATTGGTTCACCTTCCACGAACACAGGCGGCCTGGCCCGTGGAGCAGACAAACCTAGGCTGCTGCCTAGGGCAGAACATTTCGAAGGGGCGGCTAATTTCAGAGGTACTTTCTTGCCATGCAGTCTATCTGTCACTTAAAATGTTCGTAGTCCTGGTTGATGGAGCCTTTACTACATGTTGACTTTCTCGTGGCGCCCCGTTGCAGAGTGATAGCAATGCATTGGCAATGGAAGAAATACCAAGGGCGAGAGGGACACTTGGATAATTTAGAACTGCATTAAATTTAATGGGGGGGTGGCGATGGACCCACTAGCCTAGGGCGCCTGAAACTCACTTGCTGGGTCTGCCCACGAAAATCAACTTTTGTAAAGAACTGAAAATTCTCTGGTTTGTTTCTGTTTTAGGGCCCTTCAACTATAAGGTCATTAATTAAAGCCCCGGCCACCCATGTCAGTACAAGCTACGGTTAAATAGCTTTGGGCATGAGTCCAAACAGGATAAAAGCGGGCCTACAACACATTAAAACAGCAATGGAAGGAGGGGACCTTAAAACCTGGTTCAGTGGCACATGCAAGAGCGGCAGATACCACGTGAGCAGACGAAGCAACACAGAAACGGACAACGTCAGCGCATAATTATGTAGGGAGGCAGTTGAGGAATTGGAGTCGCAGAGCTCAGCGCCCTTGCGCGCTGCGCTTATGATTGGTTGGTTGTACTGTAGACGACGCCCATTATGCCATGACACCATTGTTTGCTACAAGGTTACTATAGATAAGGTTGGCCATTCAGAGCGTTAGCCAATCAAAATTGTTTATGCCTCTGACGTCACTGCTGGAGCATTCGCTGGTAGTATTCCATAGAGAGAGCATACTAATTATTAAAATTAAAACATTTAAGACAAGAAACAGCATTTTATCACTAATAAAACCGATTGAGTACACAAATAAACATAAACGGAGTCCTGCGTGATAGGAAGGTTTCAATCAAGTTGTAAGGGAAGTTTTACTGGGCAGTAGTTAGACCAGGTGTGCTATACTGTATAGATCAGAGAGTGTTTGGCAGTGAAGAAGAACGATGTGAATAGAATGAAAGTACCCGAGTTGTGAATGCTACAGTACATGAGTGGGGTGTTCATAATGAGTATGTTAGAGCCAGCTTGGGGGTGGGAGACATTGCAGAGAAGATGAGAGAAAGGAGATTGAGGTGGTATGGGCATGTGATGAGAAGAGGGAGGAGGAGCTCACAAGGTGTATTCTGAGGCAGCGGGTAGTGGGTGGCATCAGGAGTAGGGGGAGACCCAAGCGGACGTGAGAGCAGGTTTTCCGGAGGGACATGATTGTGTGCGGGGTGGATGAGAGCCTGGTTGGGGATAGACGAGAGTGGAGGAATAGAACCCACAGATCCGACCCTGCTGTAGGCGGGATAACGGTGTGATGATGAGGATGATATTAGAGGTAACCTAGGAGTGGGGGACATCGCTAAAAAAGGAGAATAGGTTGAGGTGTTATGAACACATAATGAGAAGACGGGAGGAGGAAGAAGAGCTCATTAGATCAATTGCAGGAATGCAGGTGGTCAGAAGCACCTGGAGCAAGGGGAGACTGAAGTAGATGTGGGAGCACGTCATGCATAGGGATATGGTGGTGTGTGGGGTGGACCAAGACCTGATGGGGAATAGACGGCAGGGGAAGGCTAGAACCCACACACCCAATGATAATGATGACCATTCATTCAGTAGTAAAATATGGCGGATTGAAATTCTTATATATTACTGAATCTACTTATGATCATTTTTTGCTTTTTTTTTCCCATATTTAAAATAATTAGAAAATTATTACTATTAATTTATTTGCTTTATTTGTTTGCTAGTAAATATATCAAATTTAATTTTTATGTATTTTTAAATCTACCTACAATTGTTTTTCCTATTTGTTACCTTATTTAATACAAAGTTCGGGAAACAATCGCTTATACAAAACCTGTTAAAATATGAGGAAAGTATGCTGTTAAGCTACTACTTGCTCCCGCGATGACGTAGGAGGAGGAGCTAACCCGTGAAGAGCGAAATATTTAAATGAGGCTTAATGGCCAACCTTATCTACAGTAACCTTGGTTCGCTCATTATGCCGCCTAGCGGACATTTTCACAATCAACCGGCGCGAGTCCTATCTGCTGCTTACCACTGAATGTGTCCTCGCGCAGTTCGTCTTGATGACGGTGCTCTACGTCACTATTTTGTTGCTTACACGCGCTCTCTTTTCGCTGGTAGCTCTTGCCACTGAACCACCATTAAGGTGAACATGAAGAAGTCGGAGTACCTAGCTTTCAATTGTAGTGACAAGGGGCAAGTGGTTGAGATTCGTTGTGGGGGTTCAGGTGGGTAACAGGTTCGCCACCACTGCATTAATACCATTATTAACTATATTAGTTTCTGAATTGTTAATGGGGTCCCAGCAGAATACAAACCATTTAGGGCGTGGGCTACCCAGTTATGCGGCTTGCGATTCGTTGATGATGTTTTCATTCAAAATCCTGGATCAGTCCAGTCAGCTTTTGGAAAATTTTTGTAGCAAGCAACAACAGTGCAGAAGAAAATAAAAACAACCAACAGCACCCAGCATTCCCAAGCGGTCACCCATCTCAGTACTACCTGGGCCCGACGTTGCTTAACTTCAGTGATTGGACGAGAACTGGGGCTTCCAACGGGGGATGACCATTGACAAAAGCGTTTCTTTTATTATGGTATAGATACGCTACCTAGACCATCATCTTCTTTTTTTATTATTATTTCATTGGATTAACATTCATTCAGTAGCTAAATTTGTCCGCCTCAAATATTAAAATTCAAATATACTTAGCTGGAAAATTATCCAAAAATGGCACCTTATAGAATTAAGACAAACTGTTTCATCGCTGCTTACATCTAGTGATGTTACGAATAAACTCAGGATGATTGTTAACTACAGTGAAACCTCTCATTTGGTTTACCTCCCGTGAAGGTCCACTTTTTTAAGGAACCGAAAATTCTATGGTTTGTTTTTGTGCTTTGGGGCACTTCAACCAGGGCATCGAACCGTTATGTTTTTGCGTTCCGGTTTTGGTTACGGTTCACGTCAAATAAATATATCAGTTCTGTTACGGTTTTCGTTCCGGTAAAAAAATATAACGGTTATTCCGGTTTACGGTTTTCGGTTTCACTCCAAATATTAATTTTAAAAAAATAATATGTATTAAACATAATTTTAAAATACAGTAGATTATAATAAAAATATCCATCATCATCATCTCACCCTTATCCCACCTAAGGCAGGGTTGGGTCTGCGGGTTCTAATCCTGCACTCCCGTCTATCCCCCACCAAGTCCCCCTCCACCCAAGGCTGGCCTTCTCTATAAAGGGGCCCGGGTGCATAATTCCTTTTGGGGCCCCAAAAGTAAAAATAAAAGGATTCAGAGTAAATGAACTCCTCTTAGATGCCCTACTATCCCATTCTGAGATAATTCCTAATTTTGGAAGGTATTAAATTTTTGGATGATGCCATGTGTCCTACTATGTCGTCAATGCATTTATGAGTTGGTATGAAAGCTTATGTGGACGTCGACACCTTCAGAACATTTTCAGTTGGACCTGTATCATTATATGTATTTTTATTACACTTCTGATTATTAAAGGTATTTTGTTTTTAACAACCCCTTATTGACTATTAACCTCTAATTCTGGGTTGTCCAACCTGTGGCCCATGGTGCATCATTTCTAATTATGCATTGTAGCCTACCTGCTATTTAACACATAAAGTTTTCTTCACCCGTTTTGTTTTTGACAGCTTGTGGCTGGCAATCAGTTCATGGAGCAGCCGAGTGACCCAAAACACCAGAATGGTTGTACAACCCTGGTGTAGTTCAATGGCAGGGTTGTTAGGTTACGTTTAGGTTATGTTGCATTGGCAGGTTCGAATGAGGGCCGTTGCCCCTACAATGACGTATTAAACCTTTAATATTAGCAATGATCTGGGTCCTGATGCAAACAGATAGTGGGGCCTGGCTGCAATGCACCCTCTGCACCCCCCAATGGCCGGCCCTGCCTCCACCCCACATACCTCCATTTCCATTTGCACCTCCTTGTCCCTCTCCCTCATTATTCAGCGATGTCCCCCACTGCAAGGCTACCTTATACTCATTACTAATTCTATCACTTCTTGAGACCCACTCATGTACCGCAGCATTCTGATCTCGGATACTTGTATTCTAGTGACATGGTTCTCCCTCACTGCCAAACATTACCCTGTTCAACTTCCCTATCACACAGGACTCTGCTTTTGAAATGGGACACACTGTACATGCACATTTTCTGTACATACAGCATGTGCAGTGTGTTTCTGATGGTTAGAATGATTTTGGACCCCGTATTCGTGCCCACATTCGCTGATGTGGACGCTCCATTGGTGTAATTAGTGGCGCAAGATGTAAAGCTGGGTTTACACTGTGCGCAACATACTCATGCAACTGTTTCATTAGAAAAGACTTGTGCTGTGTAAACGGGGGCTCTCCCCGAAACTTGCTGCGTGAGGCAGCATCGTGGTGAGCCACCGCATTGTCGGTTTTTGGACGCGCATCAAAGGGTTTCGCCACTCACACTGCATGTACTGCATCACGCAATATTTCGCTCAATGTAAACAGGTAGGGCGAGACGGGCGAGATTGCCTCAAGCCTGCAGAAACAGTTGAATCGAGTATGTTTCGCGCAGTATAAATCCAGCTTAATACGTTCAGAGATGTTTAACACATAGGACGATTGAATGACATCTCACAGGCTGTTATGTTTAAGCAGGTTTTTACAGGTGTTGAACCGATAAGAGCGATATTTCTTTTTCGGTTCTGTTCCGGTTTTCGTTCCGAGCAAAAATAACGGTTTTACCGGATTTAGGTTTTTGGTTTTGTTCCGGTTCGATGCCCTGCCCTCAACTACAAGGTCATTTAAAGCCCTGCCCACAGTGTAGTTCTTATGCAGAAACTGCACAGACACTACACTAATGCAACGGTTTTTGGGTATTACCAGTACCCTGTTTTCCCAAGCGGCCACCCATGTCAGTACTAGCTTAACTTCAGCGATCGGGCAAGAACTATGTAGTGTATCTAACGCAATTTGCCATTAAAAATTCTCTGGTACCTGAACTTCATTTTGGTTATGCCCTCTAATCGGTCCACTCTTCTGATGGGCCCGGTTATGCATATCCCCAAGGGTGGACCCATTAAAGAAGTTTTACAGTATTTTAGTTGGCAAATTAGGATTATAACCACTTTTTTTCATAAATTATAGGAAGTACTAATTTATATCGGCAACCGCCCGCCCCTCGGTAACTGAGTCAATAGTTCTAGAGCCCATATTGGGCCGAGGTGGGTTGGCGTGTTTCGGGTTAGAAGTAAAACTGAGGTTCTGTGTGGTGGACGATGGCATTTGCCCGTCAAAGAACCCTCTCAACTTTGCAATGGGTAGATGAGCCTGGTAGATGCTCCCTAACACTGGTGAAATGGCCAACGAATAGTAGACGGAAGATAAATAAGCATAGGGGGGGTGCAGCTAGTGTAGTGTAGCATTGCAACAGCGTGATGTCTGTGTTAACTCTGCATTAGATCTACTGTATGCAGTGGACAGGGCTCTAATGACCATTGTAGTTGAAGTGCCTTAAAGCACCAACGAAACGGGACACACTAGTTCTCGTCTTATTACTGAAGTTAAGCAAAGCAAACCAAGCTAGTACTGACATGGGTGGCTGCTTGGTAAAACTGCGTGCTGCTAATACCCCAAAATCGTCGCATTTGTGTAGTGTCTGTGTAGTCTCTGCATTAGAACCACGCTGCGGATGGGGATCTAATGACCTGGTAGTTGACTGGCCCAATAACATCAAAAAAAAACAACCAACGAAACGGAAATTAAAATCTCAGATGTTCCCTCTAAGCAGCCAAGTCGCATGTGCAAATTTGATTTTTAAGCTAGGTTTACACGAGCAAGTAACTTGTGCAAGTGTTTACTTGATTAGCAAAAATGTGTGCAAGTAGTGTCTGAAAACACTATCCAGAGAGTACTTGCCAGCAAGTTATTGCACAGATGTTTACACTATATAGTGGATAGTGTGCTTGCTTGCAATGCTCAGAAACATAGAAAAAAGCATCATTATAAGCAATTTTAACAATTGTAATGTGGTTGTTAAAGCAAATGAATATTTTGCCCTTTATGCATTGCATATGGCTTTTCCTGCACTTCGTATGGCCATTTAAACTTTACACAGTTGCTACACAGGGGTACAGGAGTACCCCATCAATCCCTATTCGAATAATGAAAGCAATTAACCACTCAGGGACTTAGGAAGTTCAACCTATCATGTGAAAATACTGTGAATCACATTGCGCTAGAATCACCCACACAAAAAGAGAGGAAGAAAAACCCTGGGGTACACCAATACCCCTGTTGGGCATGAGCCTGATTTCTTATTGCATTATAGTTGTTGTGCAATAGGTCAAACACCAATGCAATATTAAAACTGACAAAGCATTAATTTACCTGCCAAAATTTATATTTTGGTTGTAAAATGTGGTGTTGGAACAGTGGGGTAGGCCGGCATTCCCCCCCACAGACAACTAGCCAATATTCCTGCGGGTTCCACACGCCTGACTGGGGTGTTCCCAGTCATAGCATGTTGAATGAACCCGGAGACCCGACCCTGCCACAGGCGGGACAATGGGTGTGATGACGATGGTGACACCAATACCCCTGTGTAGCATTAAAGGGTTAACCATTAAAAAGTTGAAGTTAACTTGTGCGATCACTTCCAGTTTTGAAATAAATACCTACTGGCTAGAGCACTATAGCAACACGTTTACACAAGCAAGCTCTGACTTGCTGAAAACGCTCTCTGCAAATTATAAAATTTGCTGCAAGGGGACTCTCAGCGAACATTCAGACAAGCAAATATTGCTGAATAGTGCTTGCATACAGTAAATTGCGACAATTTACTTGCATAAGTGAGCGGAGTATTAACTCCACCATGTGTGGAACACCTGGCCCGTTTGCATGGCTGCACACGCGCACAGCTTAAAGGGAAAATCAGGCCTTGAAATGTTGGATCGGTCAGTTTTCAGAGATCTTACAAAATGAACAAGAGCAGTCAAGCAATAAAGACACATGAACAGCACCCAGCATTCGCAAGTGGTCACCCATCTCAGTACTACATGGGCCCGACGTTGCTTAATTTCAGTGAGTGGACAAGAACTGGCGGTTTCAACGTGGTATGACCGTTGACAAAAACAAGTCCTTCATCATGGTATACATATGGTATGTAGACTATTTCCTTTTTTTTCAATATTTCAATAGCTGGGGTCTAACTGGGGGCACCCCAACAAGGCGTCTGGAACCCATAAAGGATATTGACTGGAGTGTCTGTGGGGGATGTCAGCCTACCCCACTTGTTCCAACATCGCATTACACAACCGAAATAGAAAGTTTTGGCAGGTAAATTAATGCTTTGTTGATTATAATATTGCATGGTGTCTGACCTATTGCGCAATAACAATAGGCAATGCAATGCAATTTATTTCAGTTCCTGTATTATTATTTAAAAAATGGTTTCGTTTCACCCAGCCTTTGGAATTTTATGTAGCGAGCAAAATTAGCAAAAACGACATCAAGAAAACACAAAACCAACGGCACCCAGGATACCCAAGCAGTCACCCACCTCAGTACTACGTGAGCCCGACGTTACTTAACTTCAGTGATCAGATGAGAACTGCTGCTTTCAACGTGGAATGACAATTGACGTCAGCAACTATTTCATCAAGGTTTACATATGCTGACAGACCATTGTCTGCTTACTTTTTCCCCTTCTTTCATACAGTACTTCTATTTATTTGTTAGTTACCGGAATATTTCTTCTAGACACATGAGGAGTCCAAAGAGGATGCACAAATGGGCCTACAATATAATAAAACAGCAATGGAAAGAGGGGGCCTTAAGGTGAACATGAAGCAGATAGGTTACCTAGTTTTCAATTGTAGTGGCCTGGGGCAACGGGGTTTCATTCGTTGTGGGGGTGAGGGGATACCAGTGATGCAAGAGGTTCGTTACTTAGGATCAGTTTTCCAGAGCAATTGGGAGATAGATTCTGGCGTGGCCTATAGGTTTAATGCAGGATGGCAGAAGTGGAGACAGGCAAGTCCCAATGCAGTATTTGCACAGTTCTGGTGCAAATACTGCACAGACACTACACTAATGCGACAATTTTTGGGTATTAGCGGTACGTAGTTTTCCCAAGCGGTCACCCACGTCAGTACTAACTAGGATTGCATTACTGAACTTCCGTTATCATTCGACAACTGCCGTGTCCAACGCAATAAGCTGCTAGCCCAGCATTCCCAAGCAGGCACCTACGTCAGAACAATTCGGGGGGTTTCGTAGCTTACTGCCAAAACCTGGTAGTTGATACAGTTCTACATTTTGGTCCACACATCTCCGGAGGGTGAAACCTTCATCAAGTGTTTTGTCGTTACATCCTGCCGCCTCTGGTGTAACAGTACTGCAATATGATTGGTTGGCAACCACATATACTCCCCCCTCCTACTCTCGCTTTAAAATGGTAAACTGAATGGTGCACAGTGGGGCAAGAGAGCACAAAACCTGGCAGAAATTCAAAAAATTAAAGTGTCCAAGAGATAAAATTTCGGGTTGTACTGGACCCTGGATACCCTCCTACACCATGCCCTAGCTATTTTAGAGGTGTCTGCACAGTTTTGTGCAACATATGAACCTCTATTTTGCAGTTAAGATTACATGGTTTTATTGCAGTTATTTTCAGTCCTGAAAGTGTTGTTATTTACATATCTAGATTCAAAAATGGGAAATTTTTTTCTATAGGGTCTTCATCTTCATGTATGTAGATATATTTAATTCTTGGAAAATTAATAATTCAGTGCAAGGAATTTATATAAATAAGCTTCAAAGAAGGGTGAGGTGAAATGTTGGATTTTCACACCTGAAATTGGAAATACATCTAGTTAATAATGAATCCCGCAATATCCCGCCTGGTTGCTGGCTTTTTACATTGAAATACTCATTCCAAATTACAATTCAGGTGATTTCTTCTGCCCGTTTTTGCCCCATTTCAAAATACAGAAGGTTATCTAGGAACAACTTAACCCTTATCATTCGTCACCAGGCCTTGCATTCTCTGGATTTCCTCTTATGGACCTCATTAGCTTGCTGCTTTTTGGCATGCAGCCGTTTGCAGGAGATTGTTTATTCCATTGTGTAGGTTTAGTTACAAAATTCGAAATTAAATTGGATAGTATGCTTGATTTACTGCGCCAGTGATTCCAGGTTCGATACTGGATCAAGGTGGGTTGGAGCTTCTTTCACGTGAGTTAACGCCCTTTAACAACAATGGCCATTAGAGCCCTGTTGAGTGTTTAGTTTTAATGCAGTCTACACAGAAACTACACTGTTATGACGATATAGGGACAGTATTATCATTATCAAGTGTTCCCAAGCAGTCACCCATGTAAGTACTAACTGGGGTTGTGTTGCTTAATTGCAGTTATCAGACAAGGAATAGTATGTTCAATGCAATACACCCACATGAAACACCCCGAGTATGACTTCCTTCAGATGAGAGGTGAACCAAACATCCCGCATGGTGTATGATGGAATAGGCACGTAAAAGAACACTACTATGCAACAGGTAGATAAGGTCAAATTTCCCAGTGTAGAAGAATTACCTGGCAGATTGGCAGAGTGCCCCAACGAACAGTAAACTGATAATTAATAAGCAGTGCAGTTGCAGTTTTGCTCGTGCAGCCAGCTGCAAAATCACCTGTCCAATATATCACCTTTGCATCCATTCAGAAGGACAAGATGGGTACTCAGGTCCCTGCCATAGTCGGGAATAGGGTTAGGAGTAGGTTTCTTAAGTATACCAAATGCCCTTAACAGAAATGTGCAACCTTGAACATTCATTGAATAATACTGGAATTGATGCCAGTTTTGATGGTCTCCCTGCCCCAATGTGCAGCGCTTGGAAATTTTAGGCAGCTAGCAAAAACGGTGAAGAAAAAACAAAGAGCTTACAGCACCTATCATTCCCAAGCGGTCACCCATTTCAAAACTACCTGCGCCCGACGCTTAACTTCAGTAACCGGTGAGGAACCAGTACTTTCAACGTGGTACGACCGTTGACGTAATCACGTTGTTCATCACCATATACATACGGTACGTAGACTGTTGCCTTTCATTATTTAAATATAATATTCATTCAGTATCTATATTTGGTCGCTTCGAAAATCAAAATATGCTAGCAGGGAAATAATTAAAAATAAAACATATTAAAAAATTATGACAAACAGCTACATTGGTGCTGACATCTATTGACGTTACGAATAAACTCGGGATGATACTTGCACACCAGCAGTTGTTATTGTTTGTCGGTGTTTTAGGGCCCTTCAACTACAAAGGTCATTAGTGCCCCATCCACAGCATAGTTCTTATGCAGAAACTGCACAGACATTAGAGTAATGTGACAATTTTTGGGTATTAGCAGTATCCAGTTTTCCCAAGTGGCCACCCATATTACTACCAACTGGAATTGCGTTGCTTAATTGCAATCAGTGGCGTCCCTAGGGGGGTGGGGTGAGAGCGGGCCGCATTGGTTGACACACCTCACAACATGAGATGTGGGGCGACACCAAAGCAGAAGAAGTGGCTTTTTTCGGGAGAGGAGGTGACACAACCCTAGCGACGTCACTGATTGGAGTTATCAGACACGGAATGGTGCGTTCAATGCAACCCACCCACACGACAAACCCCGAGTGTGCCTTCCTTCAGATGAGAGGTAAACCCAAGGTCCCGCGTGGTGTACGATGGCATTGGCACATAAAAAAACAGCGCTATGCAACAGGTAGATAAGGGCAAATTTCCGGGTGTAGGAGCTCACTCGCTGGAATCGGCGGAGTGCCCCAATGAACAGTACACTGACGATAAATAAGCAGTGCAGTTGCCGTTTTGTTGGTGCAGCCGGTTGTAAAATCACTGTCCAATATTTAATCCTTGTGTCTATTCAGAAGGACAAGTTCAGTACTTGGGCCCTTTTCATAGGCGGGAATAGGCTTAGGAGTAGTTTTCTTCAAGCCTAGTTTAGTAGCTATTGCTACAAGCAAAAACAGCACGTGCGCAACCAGGAAAATGGTGACGTAAAGCACAGTCCCCAAGACAAACAGCACCTGTACTGGTTCAGTTGTAGGCGGCAGTCAGGACACGCGCCGGTGGATGTTCACTAGGTGGTGTACAGAGCGAAAAAATAACAGGCATTTTTAAATTTGCAATAGGTGTCGTCTGCAGTAAAATCAGCCAAAGTCATATGTGCGCTTCAGGGCTGCACGCTGAACTCTCAACTGCACTTTTCCACAAATTGCTTGCCCCCCCCAACAAAATGGTGTGCCAACATCACCCATTCGTGTTGCTTCTGTCTGCTCACGTACGTCTGTACCACGTGCTACTGAACAAGGCTTATGTCTACCAAATGCCTTTAAAGCAATGATTCCCAAAGTGGGGCCCATGCCCCACAAGGGGACACTTCGATTCTGAAGGAGGCAATTTGAAAATGCTCTCCTCAGAAATGAGGATAGGGAGACTTGAGGCTGAAGCACAGGCGGCTCATCGGCAGGCAGGCCTAAGGGGAATTTTCAAAGGGGTGGCTAATTTCAGAAGTATTTCGTTGCCATGCAGTCTATTGGTCATTTAAAAATGGCATAGTCCTTGAGTTCCCAGACTTCTCTGATTGTTCAGGGCTTTTCTAAATGTTGGCTTTCTTGAGGCGCTTTGTTGCAGAGTTAGAGCCTACCAATGAATTGGCAGTGCGACAAATACCAAGGGCGTGAGGAACGCTCAGACTGCATTAAATTTAATGGGGGCGGTGGTGTACCTACTTGCCTAGGGCGCCTGAAACTCACGAGCTGGGGTTTGCTCAATAATGTTCTAGTGATTTCTATCATTAATGTTTCTTTAGTAAACACTTCAATTTTTCAATATTAAAAATCATGCATATGTTAGGAGGGGGGGCCTTAAGAATTTTAGAAAGGATTAGGTGGGGCATATCAAAACAGTTTCGAAAAAAATGCCTTAAAGGAAATGTGCAACCTAGAACATTCATTGAATAATACTGGAATTGATGCCAATTTTGAGGTTCTCCTGCCCCACTGTGCTGCGTTTGGAGATGCTATGGAGTGTGCAAAAATCATGTAGAAAAAGTAAGATGTAATCAACAGCAACCAGCATTCCTGAACGGTCACCCATCACAACACTACCCGGGCCCGACGTTGCTTAACGTCAGTGATCGGATGAGAACTAGTGCTTTCAATGCAGTATGAACGTTGACAAAAGCCTGCCGTTCATCACGGTATAAATACAGTACATAGACTATTGTCTATCATTATTTCAACAGATATAATATTCACACAGTAGCTGAATTTGTTCACTTCGAATATTAAAATACACTAGCAGGGAAATAATCTGAAAAAGCAACTTTTAAAATTGTGAGAAACAGCCTCATTGCTGCTGACATCTAGTGGTGGTACGAATAAGTTCTGGATACTGCTCATACCCAAAAGTCGTGTTTGGGGGTCTAATGACCTTGTATAAAACCTGCCTAAGCCGGAATCCTGGTCAAATGGAAAATAAATTTTGGAATGGAATAATTTCCCATTTCAAATACTACCCTAAACCAGAAAATAACTTAATGTGGAAACGGAATAAGTTTTTGGAACCATTTGCATAAATAACCTAACTAAGATGGATTATTTTATGCATAATGGCTGGTTCAGTGGCACGTGCAAGAGTGGCAGATACTTCGTGAGGAGACGAAGCAACACAGAAACAGATGACGTTGGCACATAATTATGTAGGGAGGGTAGTTGAGGATTTGGAGGAAAAGCACAGCACTCCTGCATGCTTATGATTGGTGTGTTGTACTGTAGACGACGCCCATTATGCCATGACACCATTGTTCACTCATTATGCCACCTAGCCGACATTGTCAAAATAAACAGGCATACATCCTATCTGCCACTTGCCACTGAACGGGTACTTGTGCAGTTCATCTTGGTGACGGTGCCCTACGTCACTATTTTGTTGGTTGCATGCGCGCTCTTTTTGCTGGTAGTGCTTGCCACTGAACCAGCCTTTACACTACAATGCAGGCATTAATTTTGAGTGTAAGTGTACATGCACCAACTTTCTAGGGACCATTACTGTCATATACACACAGAGTTACCCAATAGTCCAATAGTAAAGAAACGACAATGTACTTTATAAGACATGTAGGGACAGGGGTGGATCCAAGGGGGGGAGAGCAATGAAACCATTGCTCCTCACTGGGGCACTTTCATTGATTCCATTGATTCAACTTTTGACGGATGAGCCATTTTTTTTGCATTTGTTATTGCCGTTTCTATTCTGCCGATCCAATTTGCAGTTGGCTAGACCACTGAACATAGGACCTTGTCTAAAGATGCTCACTGACGATCACGAAATTCCAATTCCTCTCTGCCAAAATGAATGTTGCACTCTAATTACTTATTGTGAATGCATAATATCATGTGGATTGGATGGAGTGATGGGAAATGGATGGATTTCCATCTGTCCAAAAATCCTTCACTCTGCTCCAACCGTCCATCACTCCAATCGACAATGAGTGTGAAAAAGTGATTGGATGGACCAATGTAGTGGCCCTATGGAGCGTTCATGAGTGTCAAATCACTGTTGATTTTTGACCATTTCAATCTCAACACGTGTGGTAGATGGATGGGACCTTTTTTTCTCTTGGCTTACTGATAATGGCTGAGTATTAAGCTGTTGATATAAAGAGCAATTCTTCAACAATGAGGACACTTGTAATAATTACTTAATCAACAACACAAAAAATAATAACAAATAAAGTATTACTAAACAATTTGATGATTGAATTAAAGTATTTAATAATAATTCAGGTTTGGTTTCATGGTGTTCTAGGGCCCCTCAACTACAAGGTCATTAGATCCCCACCCATGACGTAGTTTTACAGCAGAGACTGCACAGACACTACACAATGTGACGATTTTTGGGTATTAACAGTATCCCGTTCAGGAGTAATGTATTGATCCGTCAATGCCCCTATAACATGTCTCAACTTTCCAGCCGCTCTAGACACTCCACTGTCTCACCACTCCATTTGGCATGATCGTCAGTGGGCACCTTAAGGGGCAGGTAGATTTATACTAAGGGATGCTGAATATTTAAAAATATTTGGGGTGTAACTGTTTGAAGTGCTCCCCCCCAGTCCACCTTTGGATCAGTCCCTGTGTGGGGGCGGAGTAACTTTTTAGTTTATGGACTTTTATTTTGAATATCATCATCCTAATAAAAGGTGATCATATTTTTTATACTTTGGTTTATTAAAACACAACCCTTTGTAAAACGGAAACCTGTGAAAACGTAAAATAACATGGGAACGATCAGGTTCTGTTTTAGAGAGGTTTTACTGTAGTTGAAGGGTCCTAAATCACCAACAAAAACCTGGAGAGTTGTGATGTTAGATGTGGTATGAACTACCAGGTTGTGGCAGTGACACTTTACTAAATGCACTGTGGCCGATTTTTGGCGGATACGTTAAATGATTACGAGAGAAAACCCAAAACAAAGTCTTATGTCCTCATGTCTTCATTATCTTACCCTTATCCCGCCTGTGGCTGGGTCGGTGCTGTGGGTTCTAGCCCTCCAAACCTGCCTATCTCCCATCAGGTCCTTGTCCACCCCACACACCAAACACCCATATCCTTACTTACAACCTGCTCCCACGTCTCCTTTGGTCTTCTTCCACTGCCCTGGATGCATCCAACCGCCTGCAACGAGACCTGCAAAAGAGACCTAAGGGGTCCAACTCTACTCTTCTATCTGCATGTCCAGGTACTGTATATGCAAATGAAAGGAAGTTTATTAATGTTCTACTTACAAGATGGGCTGCCATAATGTGTGGTGATGGTGGAGCCAGCGACATACAGAATCAATGTTATTCAGTGCTGAACTGGGCCATATGGCCCCACCATCGCTTTCCAATGTCGACCGCTGTCAGGGGATGAACCCCTTTTCTCATGGTGCAAGTGTGGTCACCCGGTGCAGCCCGCACTCCCTGCACCCCCGTAGTAACGCCACTGGTTATTACTACGTTTGTATGTATTATAAGGACGTTCCTCACACGAAATACTGTAGTGTCAGTGCCACAACCTGCAGTGGCGTCACTAAGGGGTGTGGCCCGCACCGGGTTACACCACTCGCATAATGAGAAATGGGGTAACACCAAAACAGAAGAAGCGGCTTTTTTGGGAGAGGGGGGAAATCAACCCTTGCAACGCCACTACGAACCTGGTAGATGATACCACATCTAGGACCACAACTCTCAAGGTGGTTGCAGCGCCATCCAGCCCTTTGATGCCATAGCCAGAGAGTTAACTATATCTGGTGTACCAGAACTGTAATGCCTGGTCTGTATACCCACGCGCTAACGCTTTTACCGTTGTAACAGACGACACAGCACAAAAAAAATGGTGACGTCACACTGCTACTTGGGGTGCTGCAGAGCAGCTATGTGTGTCATGCTGTGATTTGATTGGCTGGCGGTTGATCTGTTTGCTTGAAAAATGGCGGAGGATATACTGAGCCATGAGGGTGGCATGCGGTGACTGCAAATAAAGTGCTGCACTTAAGGAATTGTGCTGGCGGTCCTTCATAACGCACTAGCAGAAAACGTCATCAAGTTGTCATCAGTGGCGACGTGATTAGCGTTGAAGTGTGGGGATACGGAACTAGGCATAAGATAATTGGTTGAGGTAGGATGGCCAGCAACTGTTTCTGGGCTTAAAATACTGAATTGATCAGTCTTTGTAGTTATTACACTGCTAGCAAACAAAAAACATGGAAAAATAGAAAACAACATCAACCAGCATTCCCAAGCAGTCACCCATCTCAGTACTACCTGGGCCCAACGTTTCTTAACTTCAGTGATCAGACGAGAAGTGATGCTTTCAAAGTGGTATGACCGTTGACGGCAAAACAACTGTCTTCAAGGTATACATTCGTTATAAAGACCATTATCTTTTTTTTTGTTCTTTTTTTTATCATTTCATTCAATGGACATATATCTTTGCCGAAAATACTTCTTCTGTATTAAGATATTTTCGGGCCAAAATGATCGATAAAGGCATTTTAAACAATTAAGAGAAACTACTTCACTGCTGCTGACATCTAGTGATGGTACAAATAACCTCAGAATGATTGTTAACCGCTTGGTTTACGAAGTTTTGCTAAGTACAGTACTGTGCTTATCCACAAATCCCCAATGCTGTACAGGGAGCAAGTTGAGCATAGGGATATGGAGGTTTGTGGGGTGTTAATAAGACAATATTTTGCTGGACAATAGTTCGCCTAGGACAATTGTTCGTGGGGCAATAGTTCGCTTAGGACTTATTCAGACCTTTTCCTGAGTCATCATTATCATCACACCCTTGTACTGAAAAACTACTGCCAAATATTCTGAACTGTTTTAGAATTGAATGTCCCCATCCTTCAACTATAACTTTTTCCTAACCATTTTATCCCATATATCATAGAATTTTAAAAACGAGATTTGGTGGCTTTAAACAGTCATGCATATCTGTCAGGTAGAAGTGGACAGAAGATGCAGGCTGCATATGCCTCTTTGGTGGGAAGCATGTTTCTCCAAGGAAAAGACACTAATGTCTCCCACATCCAGGAGGCACATGTCTTGTCTCTTGCATCTTTGTTGTGAAAGCCGCCTAAAATTTAACTTTCATTTTACTAAAAAAAATCGTGAAAGTCGAGGACATACTGTATTATACAGCTAACAAAAATTTTGAAAAAAAGGAGAAATCTGAATCAACAGCCCCCAGCATTCCCAAGCGGTCACCCATCTCAGTAGTACCTGGGCCCGACGTTGCTTAACTTAAGTGATCAGACGAGAACTGGTGCTTCCAACGTGGTATGACCATTGACAACAGTGCCTGTTGCATCACAGTATACATGTGCTACTCACACCTATTATCATTATCTTTTTTATTACTTCAATAGAATGATAACGTTAACAGTGCCATAATGGGGTTATGAAGCGCCTGTGGCAAGTGTCTAACTTTCTCCTGCTGGAAACCCAACAATGAAAAAAATCTTAGGCCCAGTGCAACGATGTAGACTTCCACATTCTCTACATTCTGGCCAAGATTTATTGTTCTGTGATGTA
>JAAFCE010009003.1:220675-241199 GCA_013389805.1 Trigoniulus corallinus
TAAAACTTTGCCAGTAGGTAAAATAGGCGGTTTTTTATACTTCTGCTTTTTTTGAATTCTGTATCTTTAACAGTTTTTGAGATATTGCAAAAACAAATGTTCTCCCATGGAAAAGCATGTGAAAAACATGATTTGTGCAATATTTTCTCTTCTATACATCAAAGAACAATAAATCTTAGCCAGAATGTAGAGAATGTGGTCCTCTACAACGCTGCACTGGGCCTAAGATTTTTTTCATTATTTGGCTTCCGGCAAGAGAAAGTTAGACACTTGCCACAGGCGCTTCATAACCCCATTACGGCACTGTTAACGTTATCATTCTATTGAAGTAATCAAAAGGATAATGATAATAGGTGTGAGTAGCACATGTATTCTGTGATGCAACTAGCACTGTTGTCAACGGTCATACCACGTTGGAAGCACCAGTTCTCGTTTGATCACTTAAGTTAATCATCGTCGGGCCCAGGTAGTACTGAGGTGGGTGACCGCTTGGAAATGGTGGGTGCTGTTGATTCAGATTTCTCGTTTTTTTTCAATGTTTTTGTTAGCTGTATGATACAGTAAGTCCTCGACTTTCGCGATTTTTTTTAGTAAAATTAAAGTTAAATTTTAGGCGGCTTTCACAACAAAGATGCAAGAGACAAGACATGTGCCTCCTGGATGCGGGAGACATTAGTGTCTTTTCCTTGGAGAAACATGCTTCCCGCCAAAGAGGCATATGCAGCCTGCATCTTCTGTCTGCTTCTCCCCGACAGATAAACATGACTGTTTAAAGTAAACAAATCTTGTTTTTAAAAAATCTATGATGTATGGAATAAAATGGTTAGGAAAAAGTTATAGTTGAAGGACGGGGACATTCACTTCCCAAAACAGTTAAGAAATTTTGGCAGTAGTTTTTTCAGTGCAAGGGTGTGATGATAATGATGACTCAGGAAAAGGTCTGAATAAGTCCTAGGCAAACTTTTGTCCCATGAACAATTGTCCTAAGCGAACTATTGTCCAGCAAAATATTGTCTGATAAACACCCCACACACCTCCGTATCCCTATGCTCAACTTGCTCCCAGTACAGCATTGGGAATGTGCCGATAAGCAAAGTACTGTACTTAGCTAAACTTCATAAACCAAGCAGTTAACAAACATTCCAAGGTTATTTCTACCATCACTAGATGTCAGCAGCGGTGAAGTAGTTTCTCTTAATTGTTAAAAATGCCTTTATCGATCATTTCGGCCCGAAAATATCTTAATACAGAAGAAGTATTTTCGGCAAAGAAATATGATGTCCATTGAAAGAAATAATAAAAAAAAGAACAAAAAAAAAAAAAGATAATGGTCTTTATAACGAATGTATACCTTGATGACAGTTGGCTTGCCGTCAACACTCATACCACGTTGAAAGCAGCAGTTCTCGTCTGATCACTGAAGTTAAGCAACGTCGGGCCCAGGTAGTCATGAGATGGGTGACCGCTTGGGAATGCTGGGTGCTGTTGGTTTCTATTTTTCCATGTTTTTTTGCTTTCTAGCAGCGTAATAACTACAAAGGCTTATCAATTCAGTATTTTAAGCCCAGAAACGGTTGCTGGCCTTCCTACCTCAACCAATTATCTTATACCTAGTTCCGCAACCCCACACTTCAATGCTAATCACGTTGCTACTGATGACAACTTTATGACGTTTTGTTCTTGTGCGTTATGAAGGACCACCAGTGCAATTCCTTAAGTGCAGCACTTTATTTGCAGTCACCGCATGGCGCTGTCATTGCTCAGTATATCCTCCGTCATTTTTCAAGCAGACAGCTCAACCGCCAGCCAATAAAAACACAGCATGACATGCATAGCTGCTCTGCGGCGCCCCAAGTAGCAGTGTGACGTCACCATTTTTTGTGCTGTGTCGTCTGTTACAACGGTAAAAGCGTTAGTGCGTGGGTATACGGAACAGGCATTACAGATAGATATTGTTAACTCTCTGGCTATGGCATCAAAGGGCTGGATGGCGCTGCTACCACCTCGAGAATTGTGGACCTATATGTGGTATCATCTACCAGGTTGGTAGTGGCGTTGCTAGGGTTGGTTTCCCCCCTCTCCCAAAAAAGCCGCTTCTTCTGTTTTGGTGTTACCCCATTTTTCATGATGCGAGTGGTGTCACCTGGTGTGGGCCGCACCACCTAGTGACGCCACTGCAGGTTGTGGCAGTGACACTACAGCATTTTGTTTGAGGAACGTGAGCAGAAAAAGCGCCTTTTTTTCGGGACGGGGGTGTCACCGCATTTGGTGACACCAACCCTAGTGATGCCACTGGTAACAACACAGCAAAACAACTTTTAACCCTTTTCCAACTATGGTAGCGCGACGCCCATCGTGTTGCTGTTGATGGACACAAAGGTGATATGCTGAACGGTCTTACTACATGTCCATACCACCTCAATCTGCTCTCCTTCATTTTTTCCTGGGAATTCCCCCACCTCTAGACTACCTTTACATTACTCTTTCCTGAAATTTGTATCTTGTTTTGCTTAATTAAAGCCAGTTCATCCCCTGACAGTGGTCGACATTAGAAAGCGATGGTGGAGCCATATGGCCCAGTTCAGCACTGAACAACATTGATTCTGTATGTTTCTAGTCTTGTAACTTGTCGTGTTCATATCTGGCTCCATCATCACCACACATTGTGGCAGCCCATCTTGTAAGTAGAACATTAATAAACTTCCTTTCATTTGCATATACAGTACCTGGACATGCAGGTAGAAGAGTGGAGAAGGACCCCTTAGTCTCTTTTGCAGGTCTCGTTGCAGCTGGTTGGATGCATCCAGGGCAGTGGAAGAAGACCAAAGGAGATGTGAAAGCAGGTTGTAAGTAAGCATATGGGTTTTTGGTGTGTGGGGTGGACAAGGACCTGATGGCAGATAGGCAGGTTTGGAGGGCTAGAACCCCCAGAACCAACCCAGCCACAGGCGGGATAAGGGTAAGATAATGAAGAGATGAGGACATAAGACTTTGTTTTGGGTTTTCTCTCATAATCATCTAATGTATCCGCTGAAAATCAGCCACAGTGCATTTAGTAAAGTGTCACTGCCACAACCTGGTAGTTGATACCACATCTCACATCACATCTCTCCAGTTGTCTGTTGGTGATTTAGGGACCTTCAACTACAGTAAAACGTCTCTGAACTGGAACCTGATCGTTCCCATATTTTTTTACATTTTCACAGGTTTGAGTTTTACAAAGGGTTGTGTTTTAATAAATCAAAGTATAAAAAATATGATCACCTTTTATTAGGATGGTGATATTCAAAATAAAAGTTCATAAACTAAAAAGTTAATCTGCCCACACACAGATACTGATCCAAAGGCGGACCAGGGGAGGGGGGAGCACTTCAAACAATTGCACCCCAAATATTTTTAAATATTCAGAATACCTTAGTATAAATCTAGCTAGCACTTACAATAGGTCCTCCACTGCCCCTCAAGGTGCCCACTGACGATCATGCCAAATGGAGTGGTGAGACAGTGGAGTGTCTGGAGCAGCTGAAGTGAAGAGAAATGTTGTAGGGTCATTGACGGATCAATACATTACTACTGAATTAATAGAGGGGCGGCTAGTTATCATCTGATCACTGAAGTTAAGCAATGCATCCCGAGATAGCACTGGCATAGGTGGCTGCTTTGGAAAACGTGATACTGTTAATTCCTGAAAATCGTCACATTATGTAGTGTCTGTGCAGTCTCTGGCATAAAACTACATCATGGGCGGGGCTCTAATGACCTTGTAGTTGAGGGGCCCTAGAACACCATGAAACCAAACCTGAATTATTATTAATTACTTTAATTCAACCATCAAATTGTTTAGTAATATTTTATTTGTTATTATTTTTGTGTTATTGATTAAGTAATTATTACAAGTGTCCTCATGGTTGAAGAATTGCTGCTTATATCAACAGCTTCATCATCAGCCATTATCAGTATGCAGAGAGAAAAACAGGTCCCATCCATCTACCACACGTGTCGAGATTGCAATGTTCAAAAATCAACAGTGATTTGGAACTCATGAACGCTCCATAGGGCCACTACATTGGTCCATCCAATCACTTTTTCTCACTCATGGTCGATTGGAGTGATGGACGTTTGGAGCAGAGTGAAGGATTTTTGGACAGATGGAAATCCGTCCGTTTCTCATCACTCCATCCAATCCACATGATATTATGCATTCCCGATAAGTAATTGGAGTGCAACATTCATTTTGGCAGAGAGGAATTGGAATTTCGTGATCATCAGTGGGCACCATTAGACAAGGTCCTATGTTCAGTGGTCTAGCCAACTGCAAATTTGACTGGCAGAGTAGAAACGGAAATAACAAATGCAAAAAAATGTCTCATCAGTCAAAAGTTGAATCATGCATCAGTAGACGGATGCGCCCCAGTGAGGAGCAATGGTTTCATCGCTCTCCCCTTTTGGATCCGCCCCTGCCCCCACATGTCTTTTAAAGTACATTGTCGTTTCTTCACTATTGGAATATTGGGTAACTCTGTGTGTATATAGCCATAATGGTCCATAGAACGTTGGTGCATGCACAGTCACACTCAAAATTAATGCCTGCATTGTAGTGTAAAGGCTGGTTCAGTGGCAAGCGCTACCACCAAAAACAGCGTGCATGCAACAAACAAAATAGTGACATAGAGCACCGTCCCCAAGACGAACTGCACGAGTACTCGTTCAGTGGCAAGCGGCAGATAGGACGTTGCCGGTTGATTTTGACAATGTCCTCTAGGCGGCGTAATGAGCGAACAATGATGTCATGGCATAATGGGCGTCGTCTACAGTACAACCTATCAATCATAAGCGTGCAGTAGTGCTGCACTTTTCCTCCAAATCCTCAACTGCCCTCCCAACATAATTATGTGCCGACATCATCCGTTTCTGTGTTGTTTCGTCTCCTCACGTGGTATCTGCCACTCTTGCGCATGCCACTGAACCAGACTTTATGCATAAAATAGTCCGTCTTAGTTAGGTTATTTATGCAAATGGTTCCCAAAACTTATTCCGTTTCAACATTAGGTTGTTTTCTGGTTTAGGGTAGTATTTGAAATAGGAAATTATTCCGTTCCGAAATTTATTTTCCGTTTGACCAGGATTCCAGCTTAGGCAGGTTTTGTACAAGGTCATTAGACCCCCAACCACGATTTTTGGGTATGAGCAGTATCCCGGTCAGTATGAGCAGTGTCAGCAGCAATGTAGCTGTTTCTCACAATTTTGTGAGTTGCTTTTTCAGATTATTTCCCTGCTAGCATATTTTAATATTCGAAGTGAACAAATTCAGCTACTGTATGAATATTATATCTGTTGAAATAATGACAGACGATAGTCTATGTACTGTATGTATACCGTGATGAACGGCAAGCTTTCGTTAACGTTCATACCGCTTTGAAAGCACCAGTTCTTGTCTGATCACTAAAATTAAGCAACATCGGGCCCAGGTAGTACTGTGATGGGTGACCGTTTGGGAATGCTGGGTGCTGTTGATTACACCTTATTTCTTCTAAATTATTTATGCAAGCTCCATAGCATCTCCAAACGCAGCACAGTGGGGCAGCAGAACCTCAAAATTGGCATCAATTATAGTATTATTCAATGAATGTTCTAGGTTGCACATTTCCTTTAAGGCAGTTTTTTCCAAACTGTTTTGATATGCTCCACCTAATCCTTTCTAAAATTCTTAAGGCCCCCCTCCTAACATATGCATAATGTTTAATATTCAAAAATTGAAGTGTTTACTAATGAAACATTAATGATAGAAATCACTGGAAAATTATTGAGCAAACCCCAGCACGTGAGTTTCAGGCGCCCTAGGCAAGTAGGTACACTAATGCCCCCATTAAATTTAATGCAGTCGGAGCGTTCCTCTCGCCCTTGGCATTTGTCGCCTGGCCAATGCATTGGTAGGCTATAACTCTGCAACAAAGAGCCTCAAGAAAGCCAACATTTAGAAAAGCCCTGAACAATCAGAGAAGTCTGGGAACTCAAGGATTATGCCAATTTTAAATGGAGAATAGACTGCATGGCAACGAAATACTTCTGAAATTAGCCACTTCTTTTAAAATTCCCCTTAGGCCTGCCCGCCCCATGAGCCGCCTGTGCTTCAGCCTCAAGTCTCCCTACCCTCCATTCTGGGGAAAGCATTTTAAAATTGCCTCCTTAACAATCGAATTGTCCCCTTGTGGGGCGTGGGCCCCACTTTGGGAATCATTGCGTTTTAAGGCATTTGGTAGACATAAGCCTGGTTCAGTGGCCCGTGGTACAGACGTACGTGAGCAGACGAAGCAAACGGGTGATGTTGGCACACCATTTTTTTTGGGGAGGGGGCAAGCAATATGTGGAAATGTGCAGTTGAGAGTTCAGCGTGCAGCCCTGAAACACACATATGACATTGGCTGATTTTACTGCAGACGACACCTATTGCATATTTTAAAATACCTGTTATTTTATTGCTCTGTACACCACTTAGCGAACATCAACCGGTGCGTGTCCTGACTGCAACCTACCACAGAACCAGTACAGGTGCTGTTTGTCTTGGGGACAGTGCTTTACGTCACCATTTTCCTGGTTGCACACATGCTGTTTTTGCTTGTAGCACTAGCCACTCACCTAGGCTTGAAGATAACTACTCCTAAGCCTATTCCCGCCTATGAAAAGGGCCTAAGTACCCAACTTGTCCTTCTCAATAGACACAAGGATGAAATATTAAACAGTGATTTTGCAGCCGGCTGCACGAACAAAACTGCAATTGCGCTGCTTATTTATCATCGGTGTACTGTTCGTTGGGGCACTCCGCCCATTCCAGCGAGTGAGCTCCTACACCCAGAAATTTGCCCTTATCTACCTGTTACATAGTGCTGTTCTTTTACTTGCCAATACCATCGTACACCACGTGGGACTTTGGGTTTACCTCTAATCTGGAGGAAGGCACACTCGGGGTTTGTCGTGTGGGTGGGTTGCATTGAACACTCCATTCGTTGTCTGAAAACTGCAATCAGTGACGTCGCTAGGGTTGTGTCACCTCCTCTCCCGAAAAAAGTCGCTTCTTCTGCTTTGGTGTCGCCCCACTTCTCATGCTGTGAGGTGTGTCACCCGATGCGGCCCGCACTCACCCCACCCCCCCTAGGGACGCCACTGATTGCAATTAAGCAACACAATTCCAGTTAGTACTAATATGGGTGGCCACTTGGGAAAACTGGATACTGCTAATACCCAAAAATCGTCACATTACTGTAGTGTCTGTGCAGTTTCTGCATAAGAACTATGCTGTGGATGGGGCACTAATGACCTTTGTAGTTGAAGGGCCCTAAAACACCAACAAACAATAACAACTGCCGGTGAGCAAGCATCATCCCGAGTTCATTTGTAACGTCACTAGATGTCAGCACCAATGTAGCTGTTTCTCATAATTTTTTAAGTTGTTATTTTTAATTATTTCCCAAATATAGCTACTGAATGAATATTACATTTAAATAATGAAAGGAAACAGTCTACGTACCATATGTATATGGTGATGAACGACAGGTTTATGGCAATGGTCATACCACGTTGAAAGCACGAGTTCTCGTCCCATTAATGAAGTTAAGCAACGTCGGGCGCAGGTAGTACTGAGATGGGTGATCGCTTGGGAATGCTGGGTGCTGTTGGCTGTGCTTTTTTTTCTTCACCGTTTTTGCTAGCTGCCTAAAATTTCCAAACGCCACACAGTGGGGCAGGGAGACCATCAAAACTGGCATCAATTCCAGTATTATTCAACGAATGTTCAAGGTTTAACATTTCTTTTAAGGGCATTTGGTATACTTAAGAAACATACTCCTAACCCTATTCCCGCCAATGGCAGGGACCTGAGTACCCATCTTGTCCTTCTGAATGGACACAAACGTGATATATTGGACAGGTGATTTTGGAGCTGGCTGCATGAGCAGAACTGCAACTGCACTGCTTATTTATTGAAAGTTTACTGTTCGTTGGGGCACTCTACCAATCTGCTGGGTCAGACTTCTACACCAGGATATTTGTCCTTATCTACCTGTAGCATAGTAGTGTTCTTTTATGTGCCTGTGCCATCGTACACCATGCGGGACGTTGGGTTTGCCTCTCATCTGAAGGAAGTCATACTCGGGGTGTTTCGTGTGGGTGTATTACATTGAACATACCATTTCTTGTCTGATAACTGCAATTAAGCAACGCAACCCCAATTAGTACTAACATGGGTGACTGCTTGGGAACACTTGATACTGATAATACTATCCCTATATCGTCCTAACAGTGAAGTGTCTGGGTAGACTGCATTAAAACTAAACACTCAACAGGGCTCTAATGACCATTGTTGTTAAAGGGCCTTAAATCATGTGAAAGAAGCTCCAACCCACCTCGATCCAGTATCGAACCTGGAATCACTGGCGCAGTAAATCAAGCATACTATCCAATTTAGTTGCAAATATTGTAAATAAACCTACACAATGGAATAAAAAATCTCCTGCAAATGGCTGTATGCTAAAAAGCAGGAAGCTAATGAGGTCCATATGAGGAAATCCAGAAAATGCAAGGCCTGGTGACGCATGATAAGGGTTAAGTTGTTCATAGATAACCTTCTGCATTTTGAAATGGGGCAAAAGCGGGCAGAAGAAATCGCCTGAATTGTAATTTGGAATTAGTATTTCAATGTGAAAAGCCAGCAACCAAGCGGGATATTGCGGGATTCATTATTAACTAGATGTATTTCCAATTTCAGGTTTAAAAATCTAACATTTCACCTCCCCCTTCTTTGAAGCTTATTTATATAAATTCCTTGCACTGAAATATTAATTTTCCAAAAATTAAATATAGCTACATACATGAAGATGAAGACCCCATAGCAAAAAACTTCCCATTTTTGAATCTAGATATGTAAATAACGACACTTTCAGGACTGAAAATAACTGCAATAAGACAAGGTCATCTTAACTGCAAAATGTGGCTTGTTATGTTGCACAAAACTGTGCAGACACCTGTAATACAGCTACGGCGTGGTGTAGAAAAGTATCCAGGGTCCAGTACAACCCGAAATTTTATCTCTTGGACACTTTCATTTTTTGAATTTCTGCCAGGTTTTGTACTTTCTTGCCCCAATGTGCACCGTGCGGGTAACCATTTTAAAGCGAGAGTATGAGGGGGGAGTATACGTGGTTGCCAACCAATCATATTGCAGTACTGTTACACCAGAGGTGGCAGGATGTGACGACAAAACACTGGATGTAGGTTTGACCATCAGGAGATGTGTGGACCTAAATGTAGTACTGTATCAACCACCAGGTTGAGGAAGTAAGCAACGAAACCCCTGAATTGTTCTGACGTAGGTGACCGCTTGGGAACGCTGGGCAAGCAGCTTATTGCATTGGACACGCCAGTTCTCGTCTGATCACTCAACTCGTCTGATCAGCAATGCAATCCCAGTTAGTACTGACGTGGGTGACCGCTTGAGAAAAATCGTCGCATTAGTGTAGTGTCTGTGCAGTATTTGCACCAGAACTGAGCAAATACTGCATCGGGACTTGCCTGTCTCCACTTCCGCCATCCTGCATTAAACCTATGGGTCACAACGGAATCTATCTCCCCATTGCTCTGGAAAACTGATCCTAAATAACGAACCTCTTGCACCTCTGGTATCCCATCACTCCCATGACGAATGAAACCCCGTTGCCCCAGACCACTACAATTGAAAACTAGGTAACCTCTCTGCTTCATGTTCACCTTAAGGACCCCTCTTTCCATTGCTGTTTTAATATCTTGTAGGCCCTTTTGTATCCTCTTTGGACTCCTCATGTGTCTAGAAGAAATATTCCGGTAACTAACAAATAAATAGAAGTACAGTGAAACCTCGATTTGCGAGTAACTTGATCAACATGTGTTTCGCTAGACGAGCAATATTTTTTTATAAATTTCAACTTGATTAACGAGCGATGTCTTGCAATACGAGCAGTGCTGTTGAAACGAATTTTTTGCCATGTATTGAGTAGTTCGTGTTAGACCTTGCCAGCAGTATGCGACTAGGATACAGTGAACATTCATTATCATCATTTCATCCTTCTCCCACCTGAGGCAGGGTCGCGTCTGCGGGTTCTAATCCTCCACTCCTGCCTATCCCCCACCAAGTCCCCCTCCACCCCGCATGCCTCCATGTCCCTCTGTGCCACCTGCTCCCAAGTCCGTTTTGGTCATCCGCTACCTCTGGAGCCCCGAATTTCCTGCCGTCCCACAATGTACTAATAAGCTCCACCTCTCGCTCCTCATCACATGCTCATACCTCCTCAACCTATTCTCTCTCATCTGTTCAGAAATATTTCCCACCCCTCTAACATAATCGTTTCTAATTCTGTCGGATCTTGACACCCCACACATGAAGCGCAGCATTTGCTTTTCATGGTTCTTCCTAACTGCCCAACACTGAGCCATACAACGTAGCGGGCCTAACGACGGTTCTGTATACCTTGCCCTTCAACTTTATTTGGATCTGGCGGTTGCACAGGGCCCCACTTGCCTTCCTGCACGTCAGCAATCCTGCATTAATTCTATGGGTCACGTCAGAATCTCTTTCCTCGTTGTTCTGGAAAACTGATCCTTAGAATCTTTTTTTTTGTTTTTTGTCTTAATGTAGTGACTGTTCATTAGCACCCTTTCTCTTTTGTCTTCGTTTGCACTCCCTCACATCGACACGATTCATTCTGAAGGCAAAGTGCAGTTAATTTATTTAATGTATTTTTAATTTATACTGTATTTTGTATTAGTCATTTTATATGAAAATTTTTGGGTTGTAGAACGAATCACCTAAGTTTCCATTATTTCTTTTGGGGTAATTAGCTTTGATATATGAGTGCTTTGGATTACAAGCAAGATTCTGTAACGAATTGTGCTCGCAAATCGAGGTTTCACTGTACCGTATGAAAGAAGGGGAAAAAGTAAGTAGACAATGGTCTGTCAGGGTATTTAAACCATGATGAAATTGTTGCTGTCGTCAACGGTCATACCGTGTTGAAAGCACCGGTTCTCGTCTGATCACTGAAGTTAAGCAACGTCGGGCTCGCGTAGTACTGAGATGTGTGACCGCTTGGGAGTGCTTAGCACCGTTGGTTTCTTGTTTTGTTGATGTCGTTTTTGCTAATTTTGCTTGCTACATAAAATTCCAAAGGCTGGGTGAAAGGAAATCATTTTTTCAATAATTATACAGGAACTGAAATAAATTGCATTGCATTGCTTATAGTTTTGTGCAATAGGTCAGACACCATGAAATATTATAATCAACAAAGCATAAATTTACTTGCCTAAACTTTCTATTTCGGTTGTGTAATGTGATGTTGGAACAAATGGGATAGGCCGACATCCACCACACACAATCCAGTCAATATCCTTTGGGGGTTCCTGACGTCTGGTTTGGGGGGCCCCCAGTCAGACCCCAGCTATTGAAATATTAAAAAAAAGGAAATAGTCTACATACCGTATGTATACCATGATGAAGGGTGGGTTTTTGTCAACAGTCATACCATGTTGAAACCACCAGTTCTCATCTACTCACTGAAGTTAAGCAACGGGAAGCAAAGATGGGTGACCACTTGGGAATGCTGGGTGCTGTTGATGTGTCTTTATTGCTTGACTGCTTTTGTTCATTTTGTAAGATCTCTGAAAAATGACCGATCCACCATTTCAAGGCCTGATGTTCCCTTTAAGCTGCGCGCGTGCGCAGCCATGCACACAGGCCAGGTGTTCTGCTCACTTAAGCAAGTAAATTGTCGCAATTTACTGTATGCAAGCACTATTAAGCAATATTTGATTGTCTGAACGTTCGCTGAGAGTCCCCTTGCAGCAAATTTTTTAATTTGCAGAGAGTGCTTGTTTAAACGTGTTGCTATAGTGCTCTAGCCAGTAGGTATTTATTTCAAAACCGGAAGTGATCGCGCAAGTTAACTTCAACTTTTAATGATTAACCCTTTAATGCTACACAGGGGTACTTTTGTCACCATCGTCTTCACACCCTTTGTCCCGCCTGTGGCAGGGTCGGGTCCGTGGGTTCATTGAACATGCTATGACTGGGAACACTCCAGACAGGCGTCTGGAACCCGCAGGAATATTGGCTAGTTGTCTGTGGGGGATTCTGGCCTACCCCACTGTTACAACGCCACATTTTAAAACCAAAAATAAATTTTGGCAGGTAAATTAATGCTTTGTCAGTTTTAATATTGCATTGGTGTTTGACCTATTGCACAATAACTATAATGCAATAAGAAATCAGGCTCATGCCTAACAGGGGTACTGGTGTTCCCCAGGGTTTTTCTTCCTCTCTGTTTCTGTCGGTGATCCTAGCGCAATGTGATTCACAGTATTTTCACATGATAGGTTGAACTTCCTCATACCAATAAGTCACAGATTAGTGGTTAATTGCTTTTCATTATTCGAATAAGGATTGATGGGGTACTCCTGTACCCCTGTGTATCAACTGTGTAAAGTTTAAATGGCCATCAGAAGTGCAGGAAAAGCCCTACGCAATGCATAAAGGGCAAAAAATTCATTTGCTTTAACCACCACATTACAATTGTTCAAATTGCTTATAATGATGTTTTTTTACTGTTATTGAGCATTGCAAGCCAGCACACTATCCACTACACGGTGTAAACATCTGTGCAATAACTTGCTGGCAAGTGCTCTCCAGATAGTGTTTTCAGACACTACTTGCACACATTTTTGCTAATCATGTAAACGCTTGCACAAGTTATTATCAGAAGTACTTGCACAAGTTGCTTGCTCGTGTAAACCTAGCTTTAAAATCAAATTTGACCATGAGACTTGGCTCCTTAGAGGGAACATCTGAGATGTTATTTTCCGTTTCGTTGGTTGTTGTTGTTTTTGATGTTTTTGGGCCCATCAACTACAAGGTCATCAGAGCCCAATCCACAGCTTAGTTCTAATGCATAGACTGCACAGACACTACACTAATGCGACTATTTTTGTGTATTAGCAGCACCCAGTTTTCCCAAGCAGCCACCCATGTCAGTACTTGCTGGGGTTGCATTGCTTAACTGCAGTAATCAGACGAGAACTGGTGTGTCGCGTTTCGTTGGTGCTTTAAGGCACTTCAACTGCAATGGTCATTTGAGCCCTGTCCACTGCGTACAGTAGTTCTAATGCAGAGTCAACACAGACGCTATGCTGTTGCGATGCTACACTACACTAGCTGCACCCCCCTATGCTTATTTATCTTCCATCTACTATTCGTCGGGCATTTCACCGGTGTTAGGGAGCATCTACCAGGCAAGTATACCCGTTGCAAAGTTGAGGGGGTACTTTGACTGGCAAATGCCATCGTCCACCACACGGAACCTCAGTTTTACTTCTAACCCGAAACACGCCAGCCCACCTCTGTCCAATATGGGCTCCCGAACTATTGACTCAGTTACCCAGGAGGGGGTTGTTGCCGATATAAATTAGTACTTCCTATAATGTATGAAAAAAAGTAGTTTTAATCCTAATTTGCCAACTAAAATACATTAAAACTTCTTTAATGGGTCCACCCTTGGGGAAATACAAAACTTGGCCCATCAGAAGAGTGGACCGATTAGGGGGCTTAACCAAAATGAATTTCAGGTACCAGAGAATTTTGAGCGGCAAATTGCGTTAGATACACTATATAGTTCTCGCCCGATCGCTGAAGTTAAGCTATGCAACCCCAGCTAGTAGTGACATGGGTGGCCGCTTGGGAAAAATGAGTACCTCTAATACCCAAAAGCAGTTGTATTAGTGTAATGTCTGTGCAGTTTCTGCAAAAGAACTACACTGTGGACGGGGCTTTAAATGACCTTGTAGTTGAGGGCAGGGCATCGAACCGGAACGAAACCGAAAACCTAAATCCAGTAAAACCGTTATTTTTGCTCGGAACGAACACCGGAAGCAAACCGAAAAAGAAATATCGCTCTAATCGGTTCAACACCTGTAAAAACCTGCTTAAACATAACAGCCTGTCAGATGTCATTCAATCGCCTTATGTGTGAAAATTCTCTGCACGTATTAAGCTGGGTTTACACTGTGCGAAACATACTCGCTGCAACTTTTTCTGCAGGCTTGAGGCAATCTCGCCCGTCTCACCCTCCCTGTCTACATTGAGCGAAATATTGCGTGATCCAAGCATGAAAATCGTCTCTAGAGTAACAGTACACGCAGTGGAAGTGGCGAAACCCTTTGATTCACGTCCAAAAACCAACAGTGCGGTGGCTCACCACGAGGCTGCCTCACGTAGCATGTTTGGGGGCGAACCCCTGTTTACACTGTGTGAGTCTTTTCTAATGAAACAGTTGGGTGAGTATGTTGCATGCATTGTAAACCCAGCTTTACATCTTGCGCCACTATTTACACCAATGGAGTGTCCACATTGGCGAATACAGTCACAAACATGGGGCCTTTAGGGAAGTTGAGCAGGGTAATGTTGGGCAGTGTGGGAGAACCATGTCACAAGAATGCAAGTATCCGAGATCAGAATGCTGCGGTACATGAGTGTGGTCTCAAGAAGTGATAGAATTAGGAATGAGTATAAGGTAGCCTTGCGGTGGGGGACATCACTGAATAGTGAGGGAGAGGGACAAGGATGTGCAAATGGAAATGGAGGCATGCGGGCTGGAGGTACGGCCGGCCATCCAAGGGGTGCAGAGAGTGCATTGCACCCGGGCCCCACTATCAGTTCACATCAGGACCCAGATCATTGCTAATATTAAAAGTTTTATATGTCATTGTAAGGGCAACGGCCCTCATTCGAACCTGCCAATGCAACATAAACTAAACGTAACCTAACAACCCTGCCATTGAACTACACCAGGGTTGTGCAACCTTTCTGGTGTTTTGGGTCACTTGCTGCTCCATGAACTGATTGCCAGCCACAAGCTGTGAAAAAAAAACTGGTGAAGATAACGTTAGGTGTTACATAGCAGGTAGGCTACAATGAATAATTTGAAATGATGCACCATGGGCCACAGGTTGGACAACCCAGAATTATAGGTTGAGAGTCAATAAGGGGTTGTTTAAACCAAAATACTTTTAATAATCAGAAGTGTAATAAAAAAACTTATAATGACACAGGTCCAACTGAAAATGTGGCAAGGTGTGGACGTCCACATAAGCTTTCAGACCAACTCATAAATGCAATGACGACATATAAGGACACATGGCATCATCCAAAAATGTAATACCTTACAAAATTAGGAGGGATCTCAGAATGGGATAGTAGGGTATCTAGGAGGAGTCCATTTACTCTGAATCCTTTTATTTTTACATTTGGGGCCCCAAAAGGATTTTGCACCCAGGTCCCTTTATAGAGAAGGCCGGCCATGGGTGGAGGGGGACTTGGTGGGGGATAGATGGGAGTTCAGGATTAGAACCCATGGACCCAACCCTGCCTTAGGTGGGATAAGGGTGAGATGATGTTGATGATGATGGATATTTTTATTATAATCTACTGTATTTTAAAATTATGTTTAATACATATTATTTTTTTAAAATTAATATTCGGAGTGAAACCGAAAACCATAAACCGGAATAACCGTTATTTATTTACTGGAACAAAAACCATAACAGAACCGATATATTTATTTGACGTGAACCGTAACCAAAACCGGAACGCAAAAACATAATGGTTCGATGCCCTGGTTGAAGGGCCCGAAAGCACAAAAACAAACCAAAGAATTTTCCGTTCTATAAAAAAGTGGACCTTCGTGGGAGGTAAACCGAAAGAGGGGTTTCACTGTAGTTAACAATCATCCCGAGTTTATTCGTAACATCACTAGATGTCAGCAGCAATGAAACAGTTTGTCTTAATTCTATAAGGTGTCTTTTTTGGATAATTTCCCTGCTAAGTATATTTGAGGCGGACAAATTTAGCTACTGAATGAATTTTAATCCAATGAAGTAATAATAAAAAAAAAGACGATGGTCTAGTGGCATATCTATACCGTAATAAAAGAAACACTTTCGTGAGCAGTCATATCACGTTGGAAGCACCAGGCAGTACTGAGGTGGGTCACCGCTTGGGAATGCTGGGTGCTATTGGTTCAATTTTTTTATTTTCTTCTGCACTGTTGTTGCTCGCTACATAAATTTTATAAAAGCTGACTGGACTGATCCAGGATTTTGAATGAAAACATCATCAACGAAACGCAAGCCGAATAACTGGGTAGCCCACGCCCTAAATGATTTGTCTTCTGCTGAAACCCCGTTAACAATTCAGAAACTAATGTAGTTAATAATGGTATTAATGCAGTGGTGGCGAAACTGTGACCCACCCAAAACCCCACAACGAATCTCATCCCCTTGCCCCTCGTCACTACAATTGAAAGCTAGGTACTCTGACTACTTCATGTTCACCTTAAGGCTGGTTCAGTGGCAAGCGCTACCAGCGAAAAGAGGGCGCGCATAACCAACAAAATAGTGACATAGAGCACCGTCATCAAGACGAACTGTGCAAGGACACGTTCAGTGTTAAGCGGCAGATAGGACTCGTTGATTTTTAAAATGTCCGCTAGGCTTCATAATAAGCGAACAATGGTTTCATGGCATAATGGGCGTCGTCTAAAGTACAACCAACCAATCATAAGCGCGTGGGAGCGCTGCGCTCTGTGCCTCCCATTCCTCAACTCACTCCCTACATAATTATGCGCCGACGTCATCCATTTCTGTGTTGCTTCGTCTGCTTACGCGGTATCTGCTGCTCTTGCACGTGCCTCTAAACCAGGCTTTAAAGCCCCCTCTTTCCATTGCTGTTTTAATGTGTTGTAGGCGGTTTTGTGTGTCCGTTTTGTGTGTCCAAAGCAACTCAACCTTAGCTAGTACTGACATGGGCTGCCGGGGCTTTGATTAATGACCTTGTAGTTGAAGGGCCCTAAAACAGAAACAAACCACAGAATTTTCCGTTCTTTAAAAAAGTTGATTTTCATGGGCAGACCCGGCAAGTGAGTTTCAGGCTCCCTAGGCTAGTGGGTCCATCGCCACCCCCCATTAAATTTAATGCAGTTCTAAATTGTCCAAGTGTCCCTCTCGCCATTGGTATTTGTTCCATTGCCAATGCATTGCTATGACTGCAACGGCGCGCTGCGAGAAAGTCAACATGTAGTAAAGGCTCCATCAACCAGGATTGATTAAGTGAGCGATAGACTGCATGGCAAGGAAGTACCTCTGAAATTAGCCACTCCTTTGAAAATTTCCGCCCTAGGCAGCAGCCTAGGTTTGTCTGCCCCACAAGCCACCTGTTTTCGTGGAAGGCGAACCGATAGAGATGTTTCACTGTAGCTGACAATCATCCTGAGTTTATTCGTAGCGTCACTAGATGTCGGCAGCAATGAAGCAGTTTCTCTTAATTCTGTAAGGTGCCTTTTTTGGATAATATTCCAGCTAGTGGTGTATTTTAATTTTAAGATTTGTGGCGAACACATTTAGCTGCTGAATGAATGTTAATCCAATTAAATAATAAAAATACGATGGTCCACGTAGCCTATCAATACCCTAATCAAAGAGGTGCTGTCGTCAACGGTCATACCACGTTGAAAGCACCAGTTCTCTTCTGATCACTGAAGTTAAGCAACGTCGGGCCCAGGTAGTACTGGGATTGGTGACCGCTTGGGAATGCTTGGTTCTGTTAGTCTTTAATTTTATTTTCTTCTGCACTGTCCTTGCTCGCTACATAAATTTTCCAAAAGCTGGCTGGACATCCAGGATTTTGAATGAAAACATCGTCAACGAAACGCAAGCCGCATAACTTGGTAGCCCGGGATGCGGAAGATTCGTCACCAACAATTTGTCCCTGGTGGTTAGTTCCTTGGCTATGCTTTCCCTTTTACTGGGTTATGATTTTTTTTCGGTTCGTTGGTGCTTTACGGCAAAATTATTGATGAAAACAAGTATTTTTATGAATAAACATTATTATATTTGTAATGACAGGATTACAACTTGAGTGTGGTGACGTTGGGGCCAGGCAGAAGGACAGCAGAATTGATCTGAGCCTAGAAAGGCCGGATTCGTGGCTGCACGAGATCATTTACAGAATCGATATGTATCTTGTTCGTGGGAAGAGGCCTTCGAACTGACAGCGAGAAGGCCTGGAGACCGAATCCCTAAAAGTAGAGATCGTTGTAAAGGTACTTACCAAAGATAATTCATCACCTGCATATTTCACCTCAATCGCTATGTAAAATTGGTAACCGGGTTAAAGGGAAAGTGTACCCTTTCCAAGACAATTCTGTGATAGTCCCGACAGTCTGTGAACAATATGGCATTAACAATGGAAAAATTAAGTGAATTAACAATACAGCATTAAACAGCGTTGTAGTTGTCAGTGTCAGGGACGAATTTTCCTCCAGGCGAATTGTGTGGGGACGAATTGTATCAGGGACGAATTTTCCCAGTGACGAATTTTCGGGGACGAATTTTCCTAATACTGGGTAACCCACGCCCTAAATGATTTGTCTTCTGCTGGGATCCCATTAACAATTCAGAAACTAATGCAGTTAATAATGGTATTAATACAGTGGTGGCGAACCTGTGACCCACTGTGCATTTTTAAGTGACCCACCCAAACATGAATCATATCTAGTTTATGGTATCATAGTGTGCAGGTTGAACGGGGACCTGGAGGTTAGAACCCATAGATCCGATCCTGCCACAGGCGGGATAAGGGCATTATGATGATTTTATCTGTTTGCTACTTTAATAAACTAATATATTCTGTTCTGGATTAGTTTGTGGGTTGGGGAATAAGCCAGGCAGCCATAACAGGATGAACCCTTAGGAGGCTGCCCACGGAAGATGAGGAGGAAGGTGAAAGGACAAAGGAGAGGGTTAATTTGCAACACCCAACGTTCTTTACCAACCACCCTTGTTGGTATTGACGTGGGCCATTGAGGTTCGCCACCACTGCATTAGTAGGTTACTTGCGCATCTGCACTGGACAACGAGTTTGGAAGTGGCCTCGAGTACAGTATCTGCTGTAGCGCCCGCTGTAAACAATTCGCCGCCCCTTAAGAATATAATGCAAATTCAACCAGCAGTTTTCCTCACACTTACAGCCAAAATGGCGCACCGGACTAATGTCCAGCTTGCACCCCCTAGAGCGGGCCCTGCTGCTCTAGGCACGAATGTCCTACAAATTGCAGTAATTTTAAGAGACTTTCGTACGCACATATAAATAAATCGGCCCGAGTTTATTCATGTCGTCACTAGATGTCCGCAGTAAGGAGGGAGTTTCTCTCAATTCTAATTTAGGGTGCCTTTTTTGGATCATTTCTGTCCTAAAATATCCTAATTTCGACATGTGAGACAAAGAAATATTATTAACGTTCTGGGCCATGAGGAGGGCGTTGCGGAGAAGGCAACTGCCATGGGCACAACTGGGTTTGGGGCACAAAATGTTTAAGGGGCCCAGGGCACACATGCGATGTTTGCTCATGTGGGTGCTGCAGGGACACCGCAGAGACTCCGCAACAATTCAATGCACACATGGGGGAAATGCCGCCAGTACACATTTGGCAACTGTCCAGAAGGCGTGCCCTTTTTGCCCACCAAATGTCAAAACTAAGGAACCACACAAAGAAACCGCACAGATGTGTGCTCGCACAGATGTGCGAGCATGGCGGTTTCATAGGGAAGTGAGGGCACTTCCAGATGCAACTCCGGTTTTCGGAGCCACGGCGGCGGCACAGGTAGGATGTCTATGTGTGCACTCCCCAATCGCAACTAATGTATCTCACGCCGCAATTGCGAGGCAGCATGAGTAAAAATCACATGTGCGCACCGGGCCTAAGATTTTTGTCATTATTGGGTTTCTGGCAAGAGAAAGTTAGACACTTGCCACAGGCGCTTCATAACCCCGTTACCGCCCTGTTAACGTTATCATGCTATTGAAGTGATCAAAAAGATAGGGATAATAGGTGTGAGTAGCACAAGTAGCAGCAGTTCTTTTCTCATCACTGAAGTTAAGCAACGTCGGGCCCAGGTAGTACTGAATTGGGTGACCGCTTGGGAATGCTGGTGCTGTTGATTCAGATTTCTCTTTTTTTTTTCAATGCTTTTGTTAGCTGTATAATACAGTAAGTCCTCGACTTGCACGATTTTTTTTAGAAAAACGAAAGTTAAATTTTAGGTGGCTTTCACACCAAAGATGCAAGAGACAAGACATGTGCCTCCTGGATGCGGGAGACATTAGTGTCTTTTCCTTGGAGAAACATGCTTCCCACCAAAGAGGCATATGCAGCCTGCATCTTCTGTCCGCTTCTAACCGACAGATATACAGGGTGTTTCTTTAAAGTAACCAAATCTCGTTTTTAAAAAATCTATGATATATGGGATAAAATGGTTAGGAAAAAGTTATAGTTGAAGGAGGGGGACATTCACTTCCCAAAACAGTTCAGAAATTTTGGTAGTAGTTTTTTCAGGACAATGCAAAGTTACATTTTTTTCAATAGATAGGGATAGTTTTAACTATCACATAGCTCTA